>CM046880.1:279196415-279621415 GCA_025667525.1 Glebionis coronaria | reverse complement strand
CAATATTGATACGTGTCTGATAAATACACAATCAACTAAAAAGGACTCTAAGTAATGTATTCCCAAAAATTACACAAAGACCTAAATGATACATCTCCGAAAAAACACAACCAACTAAAGAAGACTAGGCAACCAACTAAAAGAACTCAAAGTGGTACGCATTCGAAAATCTACATAAACAACTAAAAAATACTCGAGTGATACGTATCCGAAAAACTACGTAATTGGAAAAAGAACCTAAGTGATACGTATCCGAAAAATAAATAACTAACTAAAAAACCTAAGTGATACGTATCCGGAAAACTACGTAATCGGCTAAAAACACCCAAGTGATACGTATCCGAAAAATAAATAACCAAGTAAAAAGACCCAAGTGATACGTATCCAAAAGAAATAACCAACTAAAAAAACCCAAGTGATACGTATCCGAAAAATAAATAACCAACTAAAAAGACCCAAGTGATACGTATCCGAAAATAAATAACCAACTAAAAAGACCCAAATAATACGTATTCGAAAAATAAAAACCAACTAAAAAGACCCAACTGATACGTATCCGAAAAAAAATAACCAACTAAAAATACTCAAGTGACACGTATCCGAAAAATAAATAGCCAACTAAAAAGACCCAAGTGATACGTACTCGGAAAACTACGTAACCGACTAAAAAGACCCATGTGATATGTATCTGAAAATAAATAACCAAATAAAAAGATACAAGTGACATGTATCCAAAAAATAAATAACCAACTAAAAATACTCAAATGATACGTATACAAAGAATATATACTAAAATTTACCCAACTGACTCAAAACCTGACACTGTAGACCAACTACGTAAAAGAAAAATGATAATTATCACAAAAATACACTACTACCTAATTAAAATATCAAACGAAGATAACCAACTGAATATATAATGTTAAAAAAATGAATATACAAAAGCTCCCATGTCCAAAACATTTTCTTCTAACTAAAATGCGATTATCGAGTCGGACTCCAAATTAGCTGTATCTCTTGCATCTTCAGAAGTCGTCCCTCCTTGGTCTGTAGCAGCTATTATGGATGATATAAAGCTTTGGGCATCCCAATTGGCACTCTCTTTCACATGGGTAAAACGCGATTGTAATTTAGCGGATCATCAAGTCGCTAAAATAGCTTTTAATTCTCATGTAAACTTTGTTTGGGATGTTACTTTTCCTGTTGAAATTACCTCTATTACGAGGAGTGATCTATAAAATTTTGCGGCTACGGCCTTTCTTTGTTAAAAAAAAAAGTTTTGATGGAGTATCATCATTTTACAAGTTAAGAAAACATGTCAGTTAGACTTTATTTTATGGTTAGCAACACATAATTTTTCTTGAAAAATACATACTGACACAATTAAATGTTGACACGTTTTTGTGGCACCAAATTTATGGCACATATTATTGACAATTTAAGTTTATTAACGCACTTAATTTCATATATGAATGCTAGTTTAATACATGAAAGTTGTGCATTTCTTTCACACGAGAGGACTTTATTGTATAAATAATAAAAGGCTATTTAAATGTCACTAGTACCCTTTTGATCATTAATCGTTTTTTATTTATTTAATTGCTTAACATCCACATGTCAAAAAACTATTGGTTCTTATTGTTTTTATTTTAAGCTTGGGCATCATTTGAACACAAATCTATATATATATATATATATATATATATATATATATATATATATATATATATATATATATATATATATATATATACTAGTGGCAAAACCCGTCCGATGGACGGGTATGACTTATGATTATCGTTTAACATTTTTTATATGGAAAATATTTGTTTGTAAATTATTTTTTATGTATAGTTTTCTTTTAATGCATTGTCAGTCGGTATTAGTTGTATTTGTTATTTAGGTTTTTTTATTTTGTAGAATAATTGTTTGTATGTTTTTATGTAAGTATTATAATTGTGCATCAGAGACACACCATATTGTGATTTACAGATTTTTTAAATATACTAAATTATAATTTGAGTATTTTTAATATATATTTTTTGAATATATTGTTAAAAAATATCTTTTTTGGTTATGTATGGGCTTTTCTTAATTATCTTGAAAGGGTTGAGTTGGTAATTCAGTTTTTTGTTTTTTATTTACTTGTTTTTGCACATCGTGGTGTAGTCTATGAAACTGATAATCGGAATGCCTTTTGACTTGGTGTTAATTGGAATACTTTTTTTGTAGAGGTAATTTAATTGTTGTTGATAAGGTTGTGTTAATATAAAAAGATGGTATTAGGCTATGTTTGTTAATAATTTGTTTTAACTGGACCATGAGCATCATTTGCCTACATGTTTAACATTTTTTGGTTAGTTTTAATATTACGTTTAATAAATTGTATAATTAAATGTTGATTTTCCGTCATATGATTTTGTTTTGTTACTTTACCTTTGTCCCACAATATTAGCATATTATTATTTTTTGGTTGGTGGCTATATCTATCTCAAGTTCTTTTTCTTTAGAAAGCCAGCGACAACATCTTTACATTTTAATCCAAACAATCTGTTACAATGTATTTAATCGTGAATTTAATCATGAAATAACTAAAAAATATAAACTTAAAATTAGCATTGTAGTAAGACCGTATTCATTGGTAAAAAATGATGCTAAAAATAATGTTAAATAAACTTAAAAAAAGGTGACCAATTTAAATCTAGAATACCAGTAATTCATTTTATTTAATGGTTATAGGGTATTTTTTTATATGTTCACATTTTTTGTTTTGCAAATATTGGTACAAAAAAATGTATATTCTGCAAATACTTTTTATTGGCAAAAATAGTTAATATCATATATATCGTAATCATACACAACACAAGTAATGTTCATAATGATAAATATTTGGTTTCTGATAAACAAATAAATTCAAATGAGACTAATATATTGCAAGTTTATAATAAAGTGAATTCATACAAAATAAAACAACTAACAAAAACATTGATTCATTAAAAAAAACTCACATCATTTTTAGTGATCATAAACTTTAAAATAGCTATGTTTGATAAAGTTTAAAAAGATGAATTTTTGTTCTCATTCTCACTAAAGAATTTGAGAGCAACAACCTCGTCATCACTTATTCAGGGCAACAACTTCGTCATCATTTATTTAAAAATTAACTCAAACCTAATATAAATTGTAGCTTCATGGCTCGTCCGATGGCCGGGCTAACTTCATACGATCCTTTGTAAATATGATTTTTATACATGTGCAAAACATCAGCTATTGTGCGAATTGGTTATGTTTTATCTCTAATGGGTAGAATATAAAAGTTCGGCTTCTATGGGTATTTAAAAATATCTGAAAACAACATTCTCAAAATGGGTCGTAATATAGTCTATATAATACTATGATAAGCAATACTTCTTTGTATGTGTTATAATTTCATGTGTAGTTATTGGCGGTTTAGGAAGAACATGAAAGTGGTTTTTGGTTGAGAGGTTTTCCTACTTAAGGTTGAGAGTAACCTTTTGACGACTGTATGGTCTGAACTGCTTCATAAAACAGGCTGGATTATATTTGTCACTCTTATTTTAGAATTAAACCGAATCAAAAATCAAAAATCAAATTAAAATCGGTTTGGTTCGGTTTGGTTTCAGGGTTAATCCGAATAACCCGAATTAAATAACTTTGTAAAAAATATATATAATTATATAGATATTTAGCAAAAATTAAATTATTCAAGTATAAACATTTTTTTTCATATGATTAAATTTTAATGATCATTTTATATGTATAAATATGATATATAAAATATATACTTATATAAGCTTGTTTTTCGGTTTGGTTTCCAGTTTTGATTACTAAACTCATATCTAGCCGAAAACTGAGCTTGTAGTTCGGTTCGGTTCGATTCGATTCGATTGTGACTGAAAAACCAACTTATATGTTCGGTTTGGTTTTAATTCGGGTTCGATTCGATTTTTAGTTTTTGTGTGACAAACTCAAATTGTGGACAACCCTATATTTGACGATTTAAAAGTGATTCGAGTTGATAGAGGACTTGGTTTTCTCTTGGATATCTCTTCTGTTATTCTCAGTTGCAACATTTGATTTTGATTTTTGAGGAAGATGCTTTTATATCCAAAATCTCTACTATTATACTATCTAGTTTATAAATTTGTCTCAGGTGTCGGACTTATCTGTTAAGGAGGTCAAGAAATGGGAGAAAAGCTTTAAGGAAGAAAGGACATGTAGTCTTATATCAAGTTGTAAAAATGAAAACAATAGATAGCTTAAGCGTTGGTTAATGAATTGTTGAGCATGGATTTGGATTGTCTATCATTCTTATCGATCTTGACTGGCCCTTTAGATTATATGAATTAGCTTGCAATTATATATTCTTTTGTCACATTCTCACACAATTTTCTTTACATTTTTAATTTCAAAATAAATGTAGAAAACTGAAAATGAAAAGGCATACACAATGGCATCAGTGAGCCCTTTGTAAGGGTCACGAGTCAATACAAAATCCAACTTGTATATAGGCCACAAGCAATACTGTATTAAAACTTTTAAGACGTGAATTTTGGCATACCACTAATGATTTTTATCACGAGACACATGCACATACAAAAAATCAAAAACGTTATTGTGATGAAAGTAGTTACGTGGCCTATGAAATCAGCACAAAGTACAACCCCTAAGAATTTGGAAGGATTCTACACACGCAAGTAAGGAATGTTTAGGAGGTTGCAGATGATAACCATTTGTACTTGATATCTTTGACTGCTCTTCCTAAAAGAGAATCTGGATTTCCTACTCTTTGGAATAACAGTCGGATCTTGTGGAAACAAATTCGACAACACCAAAACGTTAAATGGCTCCTGACTGGACATGTTTTCTAAAGGTGCATTAGATCCATACCGATTCGACGATCCAAGGTTTGATTCAAAGAATTGCCTCTAGAGTAAGAAGAAGTCCTCTATAGCATTCCCATTATAGTTGTTACCATTTGCTAACTGATGTTCAGATTCTTCAACTTTGGCACTCGATGCAGAATAAGAACACATATTTTATGGGGAAATTTCCAGGTTGGCGGTTAGTGGCTTCACTGTCAGCAAGTCCTTCCGTATTACCATTCGATCTCCATTCTTCAACAATCTCTTCTGTAGACGTAATATTCAATACCAGAGGCACATGCTCCTTATTTACCACATTCAGATCAGATTCATAATGTTCTTCCCCGAAATCGGATTAGTGAGAATCCATCATAGAATCCAAGAATGATTTATCATGAGACATAACCGGCCCACTGTCGACCATGTAAGTACCTTCATGATCATGATTACTCCCACCGCCATGGTTGGCACCAGTTGTACCTTAACTACCAGGTTTAAACTTACATGATAACATCCAATCCAAGAAGATTCTGAACCTTGCTATAATACACTTTACATTAATTGCTCGCTTTTTTTCTTACACATATTTGAAAACCATCGAAAAGTTATTTCCATACTATTTTAGTCCCTTTATAAAGTTTGACTTCTCTTCATTGGTCCAATTACAAATTTCTTCACCACAGCTGTCATATGAACAATTGTCGTCTTCGCCCACATTTTGTAATAAACAACCACTGGTCAATGGAGCTCGTGATGCACGAACCCAAAGCCTCTAGTGAAATAGACACACAAATCCCGGCTAATACATCAACTGTGGCTGTTTTTTGCTCATTACACAGATTAGCAAAATAGTTTAATCGATCACCATTACCACCTGACGTACCAACATTTGCGACCATTGCTGAAGCAACACTAAGCATGTCAAGAGAAGTGGTTTGGCTTGGTCTTTCCCAGATGTGACCAAGTATGTGTTGGTGGTAGTAGAAGAACTCTCTTTTGCAAATTTCAACTTCTTTATTATTTTCTAAAATAGACCAGTCTTATGATTCTTGTAATATAACTCAACATAATCAGCAACTGATCTGCGTTAGAGAAAAAGAGGAAATCTTGTTGAAGCTTTTCCCAAACAAAGAATATGTATTCAAGAAAATTTCCGTCTCTTCCAGTGATTACGCGTTGACAAATGACCTTTATTTTTCAATGCCAATAGGTCCTCTACTAATCCATTATCTGAAATAAACCTTGAGATCATCCGTTCCCTATTGTCTAGAATCGGTGAAGGCATCTTCAGTTCACTGAAATCTGATACTAATCAGCCTTGCTTCTCCTCATTTTGAGGGGTCAGTCTATTATCATTGTTGAGGAAGGTATTATGACAGTATCTTTCATCTAAGTCAAGGTTTAAGTTTCTTGGAAATGCCTCGTGATTGTCTGTAATGCTGCTTTGGCACCCGCTCAATTCAGAAAAACGCCAGCAGTTGGGGGCCACCATGGTCGATGAACTATTTTTCCTTTCAATTCAAGTAAGCCACTGGAAAAAGAAGAACAAAATCCTTTTCAGTTAATACTACAAAATATAATAATCATATCCTTTTCAGTTAATACTACAAAATATAATAATCAAAATGCTTTGATATATGAGACTGCTATCCTTGTAGAGTTATACTGATAATCCTAGTTGTTAAAGGTTGATCCTCATGTTTCTGTGTTGATATATTAGAGTGCTATATTTCTAGATTTATATCCTAAAGTTCCTTACTTTTCTTGTCAAGTATAAACATGTACTGTATAACTCAAGTGTAAAATAATAAGTAAATGTACCTGTAATGAACAACAAAAAGACTTTCTTTCAGTGAATGCAGTTCTGAGAAAATAACCCTCTGTCATGGAAACACCAGGTCCTCCTTGTTCACATGTCGAGTGTAAGCAGTCTTTTTCATAGAAGCTTGTATAATGGTTGATGCCAATGAAGTCTAAACCGTTCTTTAGCTTCTTCAAAGAATCATTATTAAACTCGGGTAATAAGGAACCTAGAATATCCTTCATTTCTTCTGGACTATTTCCAAATATGATAGGCTCTAAGAACCTACGCAACAAATTCAATATATTATGATAGAGTGTACTACATGGATATTGTATTTGTCATAACCATGAGTCCATAACAACTGAATCTAGCACTCAAAGTTAACTTCCAAATTTAAGTTTATAACCATTATTATGGATTAGAGTATGTATACTAAGTTAATAAACAAATTTGCAAACAATCATACTCAAATAGACAACGACCTTGTTGCATCAGACTTGGTTTCAGTTCGTATAAAACCATTCACACCTGACATGCAACACCATACTAATTCCAATTCATGTATATCGTCTATGATAGCATAAATTTATAAAAAAATGGGAATTTTAACCTGTACGAACACACCCGTTTTCCCACCACTTTCTTACTGTGGAAAAATATTTTAGTAAAATATAGTTACCTGAAAAAGCACCAGCAAAACTGTCAGCTTTCTTAATAAATTTATCAACTGGTAGAGTTGCAACGAAGTTCTCCTTAAGGATTGTATAACAAATAAATAAATAAGATAGAATTATGGACAGAGACTTAAGTATAACACTGCTAACAAATTCATAAATTTAGGTGTTTCAGAACGATCATGTACCTTGACAGCACTTCACAAGCTATAGGATCACAAATCGGTTGCGCGAACGAACTTAAGTCAGATGCCATTTCAACCTTCTATAAAAAAAATAGTTTTGTACGGATCCTTCCCGAATTCATCAGCTCCCGGAATACATTATTGGAATGATAAATTGATAAGCGTGCATGCGCTATCTTGTGGTCAAGAAGTGGGAAAGAATAATAAAAAATGCATATTATCCAAATCCGCTCCACCCTGATGTAGTTTTATATGCGTGCGTGTTTAGCTGATCCTGATCAGATCCCTAAGAACCTTACACGTAGTTTAAAAACCTTCAATGCTATATCGTTATCATGAGGTTATAATCGAGCTTTCTTTGTAATCGGAGGTATAATGAAACCCTTGCTTTGAATGAGAGATGTAATCCATTTTAACTGTGATGACTGTAGGATATTATTTGCTAATTAAGAAGATGACTTGACTTGCAGCCAGATCACCATAAAAATGACATGTAACCTGGTTGTAACAACAAAGGTGATCAGGGGTCATTTTTGTCGCATAAAAGAATGAAAGCCATTAACCAAAAGAAATAAACTTTTTGATTTGTTATCAGCTTATCACAAACATTATATCAAGGGGTGTTTGGGTAAAGCTTATTTGGAAAGTTTATTGCACTTGATAGAACTAAGAAGTTTTAAATAAGCTGTTACAAATCAAACACATCCTCCCAGATTGCATTTTGAGTCAGCGAACCTAATGAACTATCTTTCTTTAAACTAAAATAATCACAGGCATAAGCATTAATCAACTTACTAAAAGTACCAAGATACTTGGAAGGAGAAACATAATAACTTCCCTCGCTGAAGATGACAAAGAGTATCTTCGTATTTCTTTTAGATAAAGAGGAGTTTGATATAAGCAATCTAAAGCACTTCCTAACTAATGGCCAAGCAGATATCATATTGATATAGTAGGTAGGATGTACCTTTAGTAATGGGCAAGAATCAGGCATCCGGTACTCGCTCATGACCCAATCCATTTTCTGTTCTTCGGGTTGCAGGCCAAGATATATGCCCTACACTTCGAGATTAGATTATCGACAATGAATGGGTTGTAGACAGTTAAAGTGTTTATTTTGCCGGTTGTTTCCATGCCCAATTGGTTCCTTCGACTTTTATTCTGACTTATTAATATTGATTGAAACCACAGGGTTGCAGATAAGCTTGGACGGTATTTAGTATTTTTATTGTTTACACAAGTTAATATATAAAGTGGGATTTCTGCAATATGGCTAGCAAAGTATCAAATGAGTAATAATTCCCACCCATACTTATGACAAAACTTACTCGTTATATCCATACAGGTAATCGAGAAATAAACAAAAAATAATTCAAGAAACAGACAGTCTACCACATACCATGACTGGTCCAAAATATTGGACAACGACTTGGCTTCAGTTATCTTTTTGGTAGCATAGTCAAAGACACTTGTAAGGTGAGCTAAAATCTGATGCGTGGCAACTGAAGAGAAGTCCGCCATCATATTTTTCTCCACTTCCTGCGAATATGGCACGATATTTGTTAACAACTTCAAAAAGATGCATTTATCGCTAAGTTCCATGGCCTTCACCTTGATAAGATTGAAAATAGAATTAGAAGGTTATCGTATCTAAGTACTATTAATAAGGAGAAGAAGGTCCAGAAATAGTGATTATGTGATTAGTGTGTATCAAGTATATTAATAGACTAATTGCCAAACTTCAAATTTGTTTATCAGCAGCTCACCAGACAGGTTTCCTCTAGCATTTTTCAATTACAACACGCCTTGTTCAAGTGCATAAGCAGATCCTTTTTCTTTGTGTGACATGTTCATTGTCTAATACTTGCCCTGCTTCCTTAATCCTATAATGTATTACGACTTGTATCTAAACTACCTGCAATATTTCATAATAATGGACAATCAGGTAGTTTTGTACATAAATATTATTGTTGTCATTTTCCATAAACTATTTACCTAAACGTAATGAAATCCACTTTTTTAAGAATGAGCTATGACAGGCCGAGAATGCAGTTCTTTGTAATTTGCAACTGCAACAGAACCCGATACTTTATAACTGTAATTCTTACCATCTTTCACATAAAACTGAGGTTTCAGTCGCGAAGCCCATCTAGAAGCATCTGAACCGGAATTGTTGCCAGAAGATACTTTTTCACTATAATCGTCTGGTCCCATATCACCAACGCTTATGCCAAGATCATCAAAAGAATCATCAAACTCATCTTCATACTCGCGCAGTGATTTAATAGCATAATCTGAGAAGTTTGATATTTAGTATCGAGAATGTCTGAGTCGGGCACCACCGTTGCAGATTTCTGAATAAATCTTCCAGCTGATGATGCTGTTGTAGATGGACCCTCGAGTTCCGGTTTCCATATGGATGTTGGTGCAGGTGCGGGTGCTGGTGTTGCATCCTCAGTCAACTTCCGTTTCCTTTATCTTTGTGGCTTACGGGAGGAGCTAAGTTGACGGGTGAGACCACCGCTAGGGAGGTATCTAGAGAAAGCAGATCAGAATGAAGGTTCCCTTCTAGAATCCTCTGGATAACTTCCTCAGGATCGTGGTTATATACTTCAAGACAATCGGAAATGAAACCGTTACCATAATCAGGGAAGAGGTCTTTCACTTGAGTGATCTTTGATTCAGTTATTGCATTGTCTTCATCCTTTTCTCTCATCTCGCTACGCAAATCTGTTAGAGTTTAATAAAATCCCTCACAACTTACACACACCATAAACTGCAGAGATGAACACATTTATACATATATCAAAACCTTCACACATAAAGAAAAAGAAAAGAAAATAGCTTCTGATTAAAACTAAAAAAGTTAGTCACTTCAATTGCCTTGAGAAAAAGCAAAGATTGTCTAGGTTCCACAACAATGCTCCACGAAGATGACAAAATCATAATATGATTTCTTAAAAGAACTGAATAAAATAAGCAGAAAGTAAAAAATATGAGCACCTCACTACATCAACCAACTCCCAGCTACTTTCAATCAACCACGTGAAATCACAGTGGGAACGACTGCTTTCCCTGCTCGTGTTTGTTGTAGCGACTTCCCTATTTACATACTGCAATAACCACAAACATTATAAACGAAAAATAAAGACAACAAACCAGTGAAACTTCATCTAGGGATCGTATAATACCTTACTTAGTACCGTAAAGTATATCAACCACAGTGTAAACTTGGAACACGGTTAGATTTTCCACATAAACACCCTTCTTAACATCCTCCAGTAGCTGAAAATTCAATCAAAATTAGCATCAGAATTGTAAGATTCAAGGCCACTTAAGGGCTCAAACTTACTTACAGATTCGTAGACGACAGGTCAAGGAAATCAGTAATATGTCTCTACATGACTAACTGAATAATACCATAGTGTTAAAAAAAGTTAGTTTTGTTACTTTATTTGAACGCATAGTAAGCACGGTTTTGTAGACCTAATACTAATCGTTTATTGTATCTTTTGGAACGGAATAACATCAAAAAAAATACTTACCAAAGATATATATAATAATTGTTTCTTTGATATGCAGATAATAACAAATCGTTTTTGTGATACGTAGAACTGTATTTTGTATTGATTATCATTGTAGAAAAGAATAAAACGAATTTACTTTAATTCCTAATATAAGAATATCACAATGAAGAAAATTGCTTATCATATTTTGTTATAAGAACATACTAAATAATATCATAACTTATTTTAAGGCTAAAACATATTTAAAGTCTGCATATTTAAAATAATATCATAACTTATCTTAATCTTATTTTATAAGATCATACTAAATTAAAGTCTTCATATTTTTAATTCACTCAGAGACGCTAAATATCATATCTTCACAAGACTACTGAGCTAAAACGGATGGTTGTGCTGGCGTGCTGTTATCTACCAGATTTTATTAATCAAAGAACTTACGGTATTTGATCCTAGAGCCCATCCAGCAATAGCATCTGCACAAGAACTAAGGGGTATTTAAAAACTGATGTAGGTCCAGATCAGTTGTGCCAATCTTCCAACGCATCATCTGTTCTTGTATTCCAGCCGACATTCGTATATATACCGAAAATCAAGAAATCGTATCAGATTCTTTTAAACCTAAATGTGATCTCTTAACAACACATACAGATGGCATCAACAGCTTCATCTTGACCACAAAACTCGTTCCTTTAATCGTTTCTTAAGTCACACCAGTAGGAACCCCTGTCCAAAGTGTAGCAGCTGCTGCTATTTCACCAGCTCTCATTATTGTTGGCCTAAAGATAGTCCATAGTAATAATTCAAGTTCAATGCCTTAAAGATCTACTAATAGAAGTTAACAATGTAAAATAAGTAGATGTGGCAATTTCGATCCATATACTTATGAACGGGTTGAATCCAGCTATAACTGGTCAAACTTGAGTGACTTTATAAAGAACAAAAATTAGTTTTAAATGGACAAAATGTTCATGGTAACTGGTACAAAATTCCACATATGTGATTGGCCTCGTATTTTCCCTGTAGCCCCATTTATATTCTGACTGCATCCTCCTAATCACCAATTTAAATGCATATACAGTTACAGACACATGAATATGTACAACTATACATGTATCACGTAAGTATATTCAACTTACCAGATTCGATTCTTAATTAAGAGAGGTTGAAATCTACGTACCAATGCTTGATCCTTGCCAAAATGCATTATGTACTCATCGATAGTTGTAGATGCAATACACTGCAATAACATCGTTCTTTTTTAAAAACAATAAAAAAATACTAAGTTATAGTGGTGTTTGGATGTGTACTTTGTGAGTAAAGAACCATTGTTATAGGCGCGACATCTAAATTTAGAAAATTAGATAGACGCGAAATTGAAGAAGATTAAACAACCGGCAAAGTTTGTGAATTGACAATATTCGGTTGGATGGATTTATGGTTTTTAATTTCTGGAACCACGTCAACATATGTAGGTTGGAGTCAAGGTGGTTATTGGAATCAATGGAATGTATACATGCCTTTATATGTACAAATTGAAATTTTTAGTGTTATCAAGCCATCCGCACTTGATCACCTACCATATTACATCATCACCAGGAGCTTCATACCAACCTTTTGATCAACATGTTCCGTCTCTCTCATACCATATCGCATCATGACCAAGAGCTACATACCAAATCATTGATCAGCAGGAATAATTGGATTAATAAAGAAACTAAGATATTATATCAGGCACTCCTCATATAAACGT
The DNA here is from genome assembly GCA_025667525.1 of Glebionis coronaria. Lineage (NCBI taxonomy): Eukaryota > Viridiplantae > Streptophyta > Magnoliopsida > Asterales > Asteraceae > Glebionis > Glebionis coronaria. The sequence goes on along the minus strand of CM046880.1, from coordinate 279,608,589 downwards.
TAAGAGGATTACAAATACATACAAAAAAACCGGTAAATAAAAAACATACCTATTCCAAAAGCACCACCGGTGACAAATGCTGATAAGATTTAAGCTCCAATCACAAACCTAATGTTTTTCTCTATATGGTTTGAAGAGAAATAAAACGTAACAGAAATAAGTATAATTAATTTAGATTGAAATTTAGAATACCTTGCTTCAAAAGATGTAGATGCATGCTCACGCTCACTGTGTTTTTTCGGATCAATCAAGAATATCACCCCTATTTTTTCTGATCAATAAAGAAACCAACGTATAATTGTATATATCTACATATAATTATCAAATCTGTTTTCAATTTACAGGATTTGTATATATCTACATATAATTATCAATAATTATCAGGATTTGGAAATATTTCAAAAAAATAATTCCGAATATTCTGAAAAAAGGACGGAAAAAATTTGGAAAAAAAGAATACTAAAAATAATTAATGTGACATGGAATTATGAGGTGCTTATGTGGCATATCCCTCCTCTTATATATAATGTAAAGATATATATATATATATATATATATATATATATATATATATATATAGTGAGGTTATTCTACAAGAAATCTTATAATACAATAAATAAGGTGAATTGTGGAAGTGACATGTGTCATCTTTTTAAATCATTATTCTACATCATATTGCTATATCATGTCAATTAACTTCGAAAGAAAATGAATTTTTATGAAAATAAATTTCGAAAAAAAAAAATTTCGTTAAATTTTTTTTCGAAATTTAAAAAAAAAAATATCGAAAAAAAAAAAATATCGAATTTTTTAAAAAAAAAAAAATTTTCAGAAATATTTTTTCGGATAATTTTTTTACTGAATCACAGTTACATGTTTTACTGCATCAAAGTTAAATTTCGAAAAAAAAAATTCGTAATTTTTTTTTCAAAATACTTTTTTCGAATAATTTTTTTGGAAAAACAAAAATTTCGGAAATTTTTTTTTCATAATTTTTTTATTGCATTACAGTTACACGTTTTAGTGCATCATGATTATAAATTAATGCATTACAATTTTAATTACTACATTATAGTGCATTCACCAATGTTTTATCTATGATGCACAAAAATTATAACTACGATGCGGTAAACTATTACATTAATGCACTAATAATACAAGTGATGACTAGTGATAGAATTTTTATTCTCCAACGGAAAAATATAATGCAATTACTTATAATGTATCAATGTCATAATTATGATGCATTAAAGTTATAAATCAATACATCACTCGTGATGCACAATACTTATAATTACAATGCGATACACAATTATTTTATTGCACTAAAAATAAAAGTGATACTAATGATATATTTGTATTCTCTAACGGATAACTATAATGCATTTATTTATAATGTATAATTGTTATAATTATGATGCATTAATGTTATAAATTACTCCATCATTCGTGATGCACAAAACTTAAAAATATAATGCACTAGTTATAAATTTGGTACATTATGATTTTTACTTAATGCATCATAGTTATGCATATAGAAAATCTATGTTATATTATTAGTAATCACATGTATTTTTTGTGCATGATAGTTATAATTTGACACATCGTAGTTTTAAATATGTTGCATCATATATATGAGAATTACACCATAGTTATAAGTTTTGTGAAGGAATTATGATGCAATAACTTAAAACCGTGATGCATTAACTTATAAACATGATGCTCTAAAACGTATAACTGTGATGTGCTGAGTTTTTATTGAATTGTTGTAGCGCATCACACTCCAAATTTCAGTGCATCAAAAGTATAAATATGGTGGCATAAAGGTAATAAATTAGTGTCTTATTCGTGATGCACTAAATTATCTAACCGTGATGCTCTATATTTTTTTCCATAATAGTTTAAAAAAAAAATTTGAAAAAAAAATTCGATTTTTTTTTTTAATTTCGAAAAATTTTCAAAAAAAAAATATTTTGAAAAAAAAAATTTTGGTAAAAAAAATTTCGAAAACAAAATTATAAAAAATATTTTTATTTTAAATTTCGAAAAAAAAATATTTTTTGAAAAATAAAATATTTTTGAAAAAAAATATTTTCGAAAAAAAATATTTTTGAAAAAATATATTTTCGAAAAAAAAATTATTTTTGAAATTTTTTTATTAAGGAGAGGATATGAAAAAGTGATGTGTGATAATGTTGTGACACATGTCACTCCCACATCCACCACTTCTATTTTATTTATTCTATTATAAGAATTGTTTTTATTTTACCCCAACTCTATATTTATATATATATATATATATATATATTATATATATATATTATATATATATATATATATATATATATATATATATATATATATATATATATATATATATATATATATATATATATATATATATATTATATATATATATATATATATATAGTAGGGATCCAGTAAAAAGAAAAATTAAAATGAGAAGAATAAGAAGAAATTCTAACCACAAAGGAAGGAGAATTTTAAGGGGAGATGCATCTGACTTTGTAGGTGCATCTGAAATGTGTGGCTGTGGTTTCTTCTTATTCTTCTCATTTTACTTAATCTTCTTATTTGATCCCAACTATATATATATATATATATATATATATATATATATATATATATATATCTAATATATATATATATATATATATATATATATATATATATATATATATATATATATATATATATAAATATATATATATATATATATATATATATATATATATATATATATATATATATATATATATATATATATATATATATATATATATATTAGATAAAATAGTTTAGGTGCTTAAAATTGTTAAAATGAGAAGTAATAGAAAATGGGCAAATATCACATTTATTGATTAGTTTTTGTTCGTTTATGATTTTTTTAGTTCATGTACGAGTGTTTTGGAAGTTTTAATTCGTGTACGAGTAGCTAGTTCACAAATTTTAATATTACTAGTTTTTCGTGTATCAGTTGTTGTATCATAGTTTATCAATTATTTTGTTATATCGAATGCAACATGTGATAATGTATCATTGAATTTGCGAATAAATGATTATTTATTCTAATAATATTTTTTGAAGTAAAACTATGTATCATATGTATCAGCTATAAATTTTTACGTATCAATTTTTTTAGTGTTTTTATACCAATTTTAATGTATAAGATTTACTGTTTTGTGTTTGATATTAAATAAATCACATGTTAATTGATAAAATCAATGGTTAAGACGACTTTTCATTTTAACAACTTTAAGCTACTACACTACAATAACCTAACTCTCTCTCTCTCTCTCTCTCTATATATATATATATATATATATATATATATATATATATATATATATATATATATATATATATATATATATATATATATATATATATATATATATATATATATATATGTATATATATATACTAGCGTCGTAACCCGCCCAACGGGCGGGGTCGTTATTTTTATTGTTTCAGAGGGTGTGTTGTTTGCGCGTTTTTAGTTTATTATATTTGTAATTTAATCTTTAATATATTTTACTTATAGTTTACGCTTAAGTAATGTTATATTTATCTTAAAGAAAAAATTTTATTTTTTAATTTAATCCAGATTTAAATAAAAAAACTATAATATTTTTTTAGAGTCCGCATAATATATTTTGATTAAATTAAAACATGCTACTCTATATTAAGAATTCGTTTTTGATGTGAGTTTTATAAAGGCACCAATTGTTGGGTATAATGATCATTATCAAATCTCTTTGAATGTCAAGAACTATTGTCACCAAAATAAAATCTTGTATAACATTAATTGTAAAGATCTTTTGAGAAAAACTAATCGTGTAGGTGCATAACCAAAGCCAAACATTCAACTTGAATCCTCCAAAAGCATACACTTAAAATATAAACAGGTAGTTTTCCTCCATACATGTGAGTATAATTGTTGTTGCAATAATCGGGACACCAGCCTCCTTAAGCAGGCCTTGGAAAATCCCAAAGACATATGTTGGTCCTAAAACCTCAGATGGTGGAGGATAACTTCTTATCTCGCGTAAGTTTTTTGCTACTTGATGAAAATCCAAGAAATCCAGTACTTTCGTCCATGCCAAAATTTGCAGGCACGTTAAATAAAAATTATCCAATCCGTTAGCATTGGTTGGTGTACTATGTGCTCCTACAGTTGCAACTCCTGATGGATCAACGTTGTAATGTCCGAATAAATTTTTAAAATGATATGAGAACGCGTTAATAAAAACAATTAGTAAGATATCCCAACCAACTTGAAATAATTGCAAAAAGAGTACCAGAGTTACTTCTCGGTTATAGGTAAGTTATAAGACTTGAAAAGAGTTAATATCTTCGTTGAAACCGGATACTATTACTTTAGATGCATTAAATTAATGTGAGCATCCGATTAGCAAACTTCTATTTAGATGATTTAGTTCATATAGTTTCATGAACTTGTTTGACTAAACTTCTATTGACGAGCTGAGAAGTTAGTTTCAACCGGTTTACTTATAAATGGTATAATTTTGGTTACGTTTTGTTTAAACTTATATAAAGAAAAGAACTCTAGTGCAAACTAAATCATAAGCTCATGACAAAATTTTAATAAAAAGAAAAAGAATAATTTGACGCAAGCTAGCGGCGTCACCCGCATGATAGCGCTTAAGCCAAATCACAGATTAAACAAATATCGAATAAAAAGAAAAAGAACTTAACATAATATTAATTTATGTTTGGTTACATGATACTAAAAAAATGTTAATTTTGACAGGATAATGAATTAGCTTTTACAAATTATTTTGGAAATCCATAAGGCCACGATAGAAGAATTATAATCTACATACAATGTTTAAATTTTGCTAAATCTCAATAGTTTTTTCTTACAATTTGACTTTATTTAACTAAATTCCATTTAAAAATGTCTTTATGCATAGAAAGATATTATTACTTTATGATTTAACTAATACCGTTTACTTGATCACAAACCAAAGATAAATAAGTAACTTTAAATTAAGCTTTGATTGTTGAAGCTTTTAGTCTGTAGTAACTCCTATAGTTTTTTAGTTTCTTTAAAGCCAAATCAAAGACTATATGATATGAGCTCATATTGACGTTCGTGGTCGTTAAGACCGAGGTTGAATCAAACTTAGCGAGTCGAGCTCCGGTAGTTTACGATCACAATATGTATTCCGAATACAATAAACATGTCTAATACTAAAAAAACTTTCATTATTAATGCCATATTACTGTTTATAATGTTTTGAATAGTTGTTGAACGTGTAGTATTAATGTCATATTAAAGTGTCGTAGCCCGACCAACGGCGGGTATTATTGTTGTTACGAAAAGTTTATTATTTGTGCGTTTTGTGTTCATTGTATCTTAGAAATATACATGTTAAAACTCTTTAGAACATTAACACTAATATTATAAAGAATGTGTAATCTTTTTTTTAGAGGTCGTGAACTGTGGGGTCTAGACTTTAGACTATGTTTATCTACAAACTATCTCAACCTAACCTTTTACTAAAACATTACGTATATTTTATTATTTCATCTACACAATCAATACATATAACCAATCTTAAATTTTTTAGCATTTATCAACAATCCAACCAAACTTAACTAAAAGAGATAGGAAAAAATTCAAGGAAAAAAAGAGAGGTAAAAAATGGATGAAAAGGGAAAAAGGGAAAGAGTATTTTAATTAACAATAGTAGTGGGATATGAGAAAAGTATAGGTTAGGTCAGAGATTTCAAAATCATGAAGCGACCAATTCGTCCCTTTTGGCATTTACATAGCATTTACATAGTTACACTAACTGTAGGCCAGAAGTATTTAGAGACAAGTTCTCTGATTTCGACACCATAGAATGGAAATAAAAGAAACCAAAATACAAAGACATCAGATTCTCCAGACTTTGATTTTCTCTATGTTTTTTTTCATTTCTCCACTTTACCAAACAAGATAAATCATAGGAGTTCCATATCTTCGCTTTGTATTCGCTCCTGCAGATACAAACCATCTTTGTCGCAACCTTTTCCTTAGCTCTAATCCACTTTAAGGTGGAAAGAGTAACCTACCCCATTAAGATTATTAATTTATGCCACATTCAGTTTGCGAACCAATATCGCAAGACTTGCTCAAAATCTCATTACCAAACTCATCCACATACACAAAGACACTCGTTACTACTCTTGAGAGTCTTCACATGCTTGCAATCCCATGTTGTTTTGATGCCCTGCTTGCAGGGGCTACAGGTTGAGGTCAGGTCTATATCTGGACTTCATAGTCGTAAATGGATCTATACAATTTTCATCATCAGAAAAAGCACAAAGTTACATCTTGCTGTGAAGATCCCATACCTGAAATAATTGACATACTTGAAATAATTGACATACCTGAAAAACGAAGGGACAAATTACATAAATCATATAACATATGCATTCTTACAAAACTTACTGTGAGCTTTCTCGCATTCTTACAGAAGATTTTATAACTGCTTTAGAGATGCTATATGGATCTCTGCCTATTTTTTTCAGGATATCTCTAACACTTTGCTCAACTACGAGAAAATAAGCCTCAGCTTTAGCCTGATACAGTTTCTGCAGGTTTACATATAACCTATAATAGAATTGTAGGCACACGTTAGTTTCATCATCCATTTCACAAAACACAACAATGTTAAATAAATAAATAAATAAATAACTATAGGTGGCGTAGTGTGTAGATCAGGTAGGTTGAGTATGGATAAAAACGGGTCGGCGCATGTCATATTGACCCATAGTCTAAATTTATTAGTTATTCAACAAATAACCTAATTGAATCGTTAAAAATACACTTTGGCCCATTGAACTCGTTAATCCAAATCGAACCGTTCAAAAATACACTTTCGACCCGTTTTGCCTATTGACCCATTTGAACTATTTCACTTTAAGCTAATCTATTTTATTATACATTTTTAACCTGAACATGAATTGACCCAAATATAAACAAATGGGTCAAAATGACCACATCAAGAGCTAAATACAAAAGGTCAAAGCATGTATTGACCACTTACTCGGTGGAAGAAGCCATATCTGGTATTGTTCCCTCAAGAGGAGCCTCGCCACCACCTTCATTAGCAATAAACTCCTGCAATAACGAAACACGAGTAGTTAGTTTACTCAAGACCGTCCAAGCTTACCTGCAACCCTATGGTTTCAATTAATATCAATAAGTCAGAATAAAAGTCGAAGGAAGCAATTGGGCATGGAAACAACCGAGAAAATCTATATCTATATCTATGTTAAATATGTACGTAAACACTCTAACTGCTCTACAACCCATTCATTGTCGATAACTTTGATCATGGAAAACTACAACTATTACATGATATAATCAAATCATCAGTTACCTTCATCAATCACAGGTTCTGCATGGTTTTGATTATCAATCGTTAAAAGGGTTACACTTATGGCCACTTACACATATTTAACGAACTACATTTACACTTAATAGCTGTAGAATCATGCACACCTAACTATTCGTTAGAATTTTAAATTCAAATGTTATCCTTATTACATTCCATGATAATATTACATGTTCGAGTTGAGAAAAACTCATGTGATATGTGAGGGATTACCTTGCTACTCTTCTGCTTGTTCCCAAAGTATTTCCATATGCTAGTTGGTTCTCACTTTTGAAACATTGGCCGTTTTTTATCTGGTGGAACACCTGTTTCAGTCTTTGGTTCTGCAGCAGACACGGGAGACTGCAATTTTCAGAAGTTAAGACATGAATTCTAAAAGTTATTGAATGGACTATTGTAGTTAAATTGATTCTCACCTCCCAGGCACTGACTTATGGCTCAGGCATTGATTCTTACCAGCTTGCAACTCATTCGACCAGTCCAGATCCCCCTATTAGCTACTCATTTCTATTCTGACTTGTTCGAGGAAAACAAAGCCCAAACAACCCATTAATATTAAATTATTCAGAAGCTCGTGGTACGAATCACCTTCATAATGTATTTAAAATAAAATTAAGTTTGTGTTTGGTAGCTACTATCCATATACTGTAATGATGACCAACATTTAACAAAATTACTATCGTAAGGCATCATTATTCTAACAATCTCAATAGCCTCCGTAAGCCGATTATGTTTGTCTAAGTATTTTGCAATTTAGTTGCAATATATCAGCATACAATTTAGTCAGTTAGATATTGTTTCTGAGTCGGTCAGTACATCTGCTAGACTCATGGCACTTAAATTATTTATCTTGTTTTGATCAAACATATCTCTCGTTTCAGTAATATACTAAGGCCAAACATTATTCATCATAAAAATAACCTCCTGTCAGCTGTTATAAATATATAAAAAAATCCCTTACACCGTACAGCATTTACTTAAAAACCCCACATTAGCTATATTGCTTACCTGCTCCTGCTGCGTTGGTCGAACTGCATCAGATCTGTTATTCGATTGACTCCAATGCTGGTATTGCCCTATCTGATCAATGTACCGGGTGTTTGCAGATCCTGCCAGTCAGTTCCTTGAGACGTGTGCCTGTCTTGTTCATCTCGAACATAAACTTTGTTAAACTAACCTTGTTGACATAGTTTAATACAATTACAATATTACATAATTAACTGACCTCACATTCTATAATGTCCTTTTGGACAATCTGCAGCTGTTATGTACCAACTCCTATATTGTGACTCAACCTGACTTGACCGAACTTTGACCCGACCAACGTACTTCATATTGCCTCCAAAATCCTGCAAGCTCAAAGTTACCTTCAACCCAAGGTCTGAGATTAAGCAGAGTGCCCTTCAAGAACTCTTTGATACGTTAAGGAACTACGGTGATCACTTCTCTCTACCATTATGAGAAAGGGTTTTGACTGCACTTTTTCCTATCTCTGACTATGTTCAGAACAAAGGTATTGCTTTAAACTAATTCTTATTTATTTAGTATGGGCTTTTCCGACAAATGCAAAGTTACTTTTACATTTGTCAAATTTTTGTATGGGAGGTGCTTGGATGGAACACAGGAGTTTTAGTAGTTTATGTTGCTGATCTTTTACAGGAAAGTTTACATTACTAAAAAAAATATATACACTGCTGTGTACGGTTAGAAATATTGAACTGCGACTTTTTGCACACGCGGCTCATTACGCATGATACATTTAAACATGTTAATCACATCAGAAGATATATGGGACGTTTTCCATCTGTTTTCATCTTGTGGGCTATGGGAAGAATCACATATCTTGCTTTTTTTTACTCCAAAGGTCTTAAAATCACATATATTATCACAAGCATATTAATTTACTAAAATCAGGAGATGTTGTTTGATAATTAGGTAAAAGTTTATCCTCTTCTATCTGTTGTAGTAGTTCCGCGTAGGCTTTCAATGACATAAAAGTGAACCATTCGAAGGACTCAAATACACGTTGCAGACTCGTCTGCAAACAACCATTTTTACTGGTTTCAATCTAATACACCGTGTTTCCTAATGACACACCCTTGTCATCATCACTTGCGGCCATAACAATCGTTTAGTCCAACATCTGTAAATTCTTTACGAATCTTGTGATCCCCTTTATCTAAATTCTTAACATTTCTTTCGATATTTATCAACCAACATTCTTTGTCTCACTTCTACCTTATCCCTTTCCCATAACTGCAGAAGAGTAGCTGCAAAATCCCGCATTGAGTCCACTTCTTCCTTATCGGATATTATTTGTATAGCTTGTGCCCACTGCTTACAGATAATGAAGATAGCTGATGCACCTATTCTGCAAACCAGCAAGAGAACCTTATAGCCCAATTGAGCAGTTCGTATTCAAGTAGCAGTGTTGCTGCTAGACTTGCATCACTCGAGTGTTATTCGGAGGCAATGGCACCAATACCCTTAGCTATACGGATAGCCTCACACTGACTACAGTGGAATTCTATCAACAATCTCCACTTGAGAAACTTAAGTGACTTGGAAATTTGCTTATCATATGAAATTTGTAATCAGTCTACTGAGCCTTTTTTGCAAGAGGGGTTGAAGTTAAACTAAAAGATGTTTTTTTTCCTACAAATTTTTTGCAAGTGGGTTGAAGTTAAACTAAAAGATGTTTCTTTTTCCTGCAATTTTGTGTAGTTCAGTTGGTATTTGATGGGGGTCTGGGTTTTATAGGGACGTAACCAAGGTGTAGCAATTGCCAGTGACGTCGTCGCCCATTGGTGTGAAGAATGTAAGTTATGTTGTGGCAGTGTTGTCTGTTACATACAATTTGAAGTTGTATCTGCATGTATGAATTATTGATATGAGAAATTTATTGATAGAAGTTTCTGATTCTCTGCAAAGTTACTTGAAGGTTCGATTTGGTTGAGGGCCGTGTTCTTTGCACATGAAGACTCCTCCATCACTTTTGACCTTTCTGGTGCACATAGTACGTGATACATAATACCTTCTTGGTGCACTTGTAGCAAATTGATAAGATCCGGATCGATTATAGAGATAAAAGGATAGATAGGCTATAACAATGGGATAACCCGACCCCCGATGGCTTATATTAATGAGATAAACCGAACCCCCAGATTGATAACCAAATCAATACTTTAATTCATATTCAACATAATCTCTGTTACAACCTATGCCCTATATATAATAAAAGATCCTAGACTTAACTTGTTCCCTAAGATAATGCAATAAAGGCAAGTAAATAAACTAATAATAATAATCAATCTTAATACTAAACTCCAGGATCGTATCAATACTCCCGCCCCCAAAAACACCTTGTTCTCAAGGTGTTGCTCCAAAATCTCGCCTCACGTGATTCCGGGATCCCAAGTTCTTCGCTGTATCCCCGTTGTGTGCTTCAGGAGCAAGCAGCAGTCTTGATATACGTGTTTGAGCTTTCTTGTGCAGACTTGTAATACTTCATGTGGATCTAACCTTTCAAATCCAAGACCAAGTGAGGTACCCAGCTTTCTAGGTTTACTGTTTTGGACACGCGCCACCACAAACTTATTCCAGAACAACCTTGCCTTTACCTTCCTGTTAGGAATCCTGATAGGAATCCGCTGAGTTGACTGCACCCCTAAAGAGTCGACTTGTCCTTCCTTGTTAAGCTCTTCCTTCACTGATTTTATCGATCCTTGAATCTTTTCAATCCACAATGAGCAACCTTGACGTGCGATTGACAAATCTTGACGCATCTGTCTTAAATCTTGTTCGAAATCTTCACAAACCGAATCAAACCGTTTCAACATCTCTACTAACCCCTCTTCAAAACTCTTTGTTTCCATTCCTTCTTATAAATGGTAATATGGACCAAGAACATCAACTTCGGTAATCCAGCAGGAACAGTAGCTGGTCAACAGCGACACGATGAACAGTGACACGATGAACAGTGACACGATGAACAGTGACACGATGAACAATTTTTTTTGTTTTTGATATCCTAGAATCGAAACAGCTCTGATACCAATTGATAAGAACCGGATCGATTATAGAGATAAAAGGATAGATAGTCTATAACAATGGGATAACCCGACCCCCGATGGCTTATATTAATGAGATAAACTGACCCCCCCAGATTGATAACCAAATCAATACTTTAATTCATATTCAACATAATCTCTGTTACAACCTATGCCCTATATATAATAAAAGATCCTAGACTTAACTTGTTCCCTAAGATAATGCAATAAAGGCAAGTAAATAAACTAATAATAATAATCAATCTTAATACAAAACTCCAGGATCGTATCACAAATCTCATGAGTGATCTCATTCAAAAGGATCCTACGTGTCATCCTAGTTTAGAAGTGACTCGGAGGCAAGTATAAAATTTTGAGTCACCAGCTATGATGAGTAGATAAGCAGTGTTGTCAAAACACTTTAGACCATAATTAAGTGATTATATATAAGTTTTTTTGTACGCAGAGAACCTTTTTTATATTGTACCACCTGGTGGAGTTGAGGCCTATAGAAATATGTTTAATCTCATTTGCTACAATGTGAGGTAAAAACCTAGCTCAAGAATGAGATTATGGAAGTATATATGCTCTGCCAATACAAGGATTGGCCTGTTTTTATCCCGTTGTGTCTTTCTGTTTTCTTGTAATATGTTTAATGAGCAAGTTTTAAACAGTACCAAATGTGTATTCTCATACACGCTAATCATATTAATTAGATGTTATCTGAACCCCACGGATTACGCTAACTTGATGATATATCTTATTCTTGAACAGAGAACGGACAGTAGCAAGCAAGAGGAAGTGGATAGTGGGTATAATACTGCTGCAGGTATTAAAAGATTATATACAAGCTTCTTGGAGCTTTTATTTATCATCTTTTAAAGTAGAGGTGGCGAGTCGGGTGGGTTTGTTATTGGCTCACTGGTGAGAACGGGTGAGACTTAAGCATGTCATTTTTATTGGGGTTTAGATTGACCCACTGAGACTTTCTCGACCAAATTATTACTTTTTATAATAAAAACCTGATTGTGCTGATTATAATCACAAAGATAGTAACAAAGCCTTAGTAAAAGGATTTAGGAGGTTTGATATGCACATCTTAACATATAGTATAGTAGAGTTATAATGGAAAGTATGGCTTACCTTGTTCCTGTGCTGAAGATGATGGACTAAAAAAGAAGAGATGTGCCCCACACGATTCACATGCGATGATATCCATATCTACATTAACCCAACCTCTATTAATACTTGTTAAGAGGTGATGCAATTTCATCAATAGTAAGAAAGTGAGTTAGTACCACTTCTCTCCTCTCAGGCTTCATATCTATATTAAGCCCAATTCTAGAGAGTAATATCCGTCCATCGCTAGAAAATTTATGACCTGTGATTTCATCTGAGTTACTATTGGCTACATAGATGCCAAACTTTTAATTTGAAAGAACATTGAATTTGGATGAGAATGAATAAATTGACCATAAGAAAAACCAAAAAAAAGTAAGATAACATATACCCGAAACAATGCAATTGACATTAAACCTGATTTTAGAGGTGTCCCTTGTGTAGAAGATGAAAGGATTACCTATACATACAAAAAAATATAAAATACGTTTTTCTTTAAGGCTTTAAGAAGAAGAAAAAACTGCAAAACAAATACACAGGTCGTTTTCGGCAGCACTTCGTCAATGGAGTGGTCCAAAGCAACGAACCAATTGATGGAAAAGGCAGGATTTCATACTTTGTTCATTTATTTGTATGTGTCATTTTTGTAATTTTCTATAGTTTCCAATAAGTATTAGCTGGTGACAGGGGAAGATGATGGGGAACTGATTGAAGATGTACCAAGAGCAAAGAGACGTATTTTCTTGTCAACACAGTTAATGCAACAAGTGTTTTGCTCACAGAAGCGTAGTTTATGGGTTGAGAAGCATATGCCATAGCCATAGGATTAAACATCAGACCCAAAGATAAAGCATTATATGTATTAGGATCCATAGAGAACATAAGATTTGGAGTTATCCAAACTGACCCATTCATTTTGCCACTCATAGATGTCTTACAAGTCAAACAATACTATTGCAAGAGTTGTCTCTGAATTTAGTGCCTTAAAATATTGGGATTAAGACAGCATAGAGAGGTCACATAATTTAATAAATGAAGAATACATTCGGGTACACCCAACCATCCAAAATTCTCTCAACCATACCAAAAATGACAACTTGCAGGTAGAAAAATAAATCAAATAAGTTATTCGGAATGACCTTTTTCACTCTGCAACATATTGCTTTGGAATTATGAAAATTTTCTTGTTTGTCTCATCCGTGACAGCTTTAAGAGCTTCCTTCCCTGAGAGCCTCCAAAGAAAGAAGATGCAGCTGCAAATCCACTTCAAAAGGTTTCCGTCACTATTGAAATTAAGAAGAAAAAGAAGTCACGTGAATCAAAATTAAACATTACGTTAAATAAATGTTAACAATGTTCAACTTATTATTAGCACCAACAAATAATGTTCAACTTGTTATTAACTAACAATGTTCATTAACGAATAGATCTCCAGTCACAGAATCTCGACCTTAAAGTATAAATATTAATTATCAGGCTCTCGGGATGGTGTGACAAGAAGTAAAGAATCTTCCACTTTTCTGGGAGTGTAACTTCTGGTTTGGTTTAAAGCATGGACCACTTCAGGGAAAGCCATATCATCACGAGTAAAGAAGATGGAGAAAACGTTTGCCACAATATCAAAGTTACCCTCTGGTATTTCGGAATAAAATTCTAGTCATCTAATACATGCATACAATATTTCACCACAGTTAATCTAATGCATGTATCAGCTCGTTACTCGTAACTCTATAAACATCTTACAAAACATTTATAAACTGACAATTACCACATAGCATACACAAAGCTATCAGAATGCACATGACATGTTGTTGGCAGGATTGTTTGGTTTAATAGAGGATTGCAGTGACATACTTAAGTACGTATATCAGTCTGAATATCAGTATGAGATCAATTAATGGGGGAGACAGAAGAGAGCGGCATAGGGCTGGGTTAGGGGAGGGCCATAATGAGGGTGGGATATGATCCAGAAGGCGCCTGCTGGTGCGGAGTTGAGCTGAGAGATGGGTACATCTTTTGTCTATTTTTTTAGATTTCAAATGTATATATAGAACTTCTATATAATTATGATTAGCTAAACTGCTATACAAATGACATTTTGATTATTATAATGAACAAAATTCAGAAGGTTATAAGTAATTTTAAATTCTTTGAGCTACTTCTAGACCATTTGACCCTACTCTTTTACAACTTTTTTTTACACATTAGCAATAAAACACTACTTTGTTAGTTTTTTAATATATGCACTTAAACTGTATTTACTATGATAAGAAAAGTACAACAGTACTTGTCCTTTAACAATAGATGAACATTTGCGTTAGCACACCAACAATAGACATCAAGGAGTTATTTGAAATGGATGCCCACAAGATATCTTCATATATGCCCTGCACACAAACATCTGTCAAATTACTCCCAATATATAGCACGTATTTTTATAATTACGATGATCATACAACCTCACTGTTTAATAAGTACTTCCAAAATCTCTGGGATTTGTTTTCTTATAGGCATGACCTGCTTCAGCAAATGCATTAGCAGCTTCACGTTTTCTATCCAACTCCACAAATAAAGATATAAATAATATAAAAATCTTCAAATAGCAGCAGAATCTCTGCCTTTTTCACAGGTCATTAATGGAAAAAAACTCAAAAGAAATGCAATATGTCGAACTCATCATTCCATAAATTTTCATCTTTGTTCCGACATCAATGGTTACGTAAAAAAACTAAAACATTATTAAGAAACATGGTTAGCTATATGAAATTTTATAGAATCTGGGTCGCGCATACGTATATCGTTCCTGATGCAAGAAGAAACAACAAAATCAATATATTAAAGAGTTGTAAAGACCACCATCAGATGTAATTATGTCATAAGGGCCTGCCTTTAAGTTATTACTCAGTATCTAAATCAGAGAAAAGTTCAATTTATCGACAGCGACACATTCTAGAACTCGATAATCATTTCTTCAGGTTCATCAAGTAATAAAGCATATATAACTGTATAGTCTTTTTAATTTTTTCGGATACTGTGCATTGAAATCCAATGTATATGGTAGTGCGATAAGCATACATGTTCTTGTTTGCTTTTTCCACGCTTCACAATTTCAGCACAATTAAAATTGCCTGTATCACATCTACATAACAGACAAAATAAAATGAAAGTGTGATACCTGATAGAGTCTTTTGGTATTGTACTGTAGACATGTCATAAGTAGGCAATATATTTCCTTGACAATATGCTGTGACATTGAGAGGCTGATATGACTTATGAGTATAACCCAGGCTGAAACTTGTTCACCTGATATACAATACCACCGTATATTAAACTGTATTAATATAAGTATCATGCTCTGAGTGAATGTAATCGGTTCACTCATCATGGTAGAAATCGTTATACAATACAATCACAAAAACGGCATAAACAATTAAAAAAATTCAATGCGAGAAAAGCCCCAATTCAAAAAACCCATAAATACCTAATTCGAAAATTAATACAATTTTACAAAAACAAATTTGAACGTAAAACATTTTTTTCGTATACCATACACAACTTGTTTTGGATTTCAAAGATCCGGATAGTGAGTATTAAATGTTCCTGTTGAGCATAAAGGCTGGTGGACTGGGAATCAATCTCACCGTAACCATTACCTGCATTTTCGTTTCCACGACAGTTACCGTAGCCAATACCTGCATTTTCGTTTTCATGATAGTTTCATTAATTCTGAGTTTATTATGATATACAATAGAGCAATATGATTATTCTTCTCCACATTTTGAAAATGATTCACCATACCTCAGCCCCTATTGTTAAAATATGCATCCGAATGATCTGATAGTCTATTCCACGGGATTCATGTCGTTCTATCCCAGCTCCAACTGCTAGAACCTTCTCTAAGGACAAAGAAAGCTGCTTTTCTTCTTAAAGCTTACCGTCATACTTCCATACGGTAGCAATATACTTTCCAATAATCATACCTGCTAATGTATCAACCGGGTAAGGACAAAGTGTGACAACCGTGGTTTTGGGTTTGTCACTTGGTCTTACTTTTAGGTTATTTTATGTGTGCTTACTTGAATTTTGTGTTTACGTGTTTATTTTGTGTGAACGAGGTTGGTGTGGTTATCGTTTATGAGTATAGAGTACTCATAAGTAAATCGAGGAACGGTTGTTTCATGTTCATGAGCTCACAAGTGGTGACTATGAAATGAAAATGGTGATATTGTGGTGTTTACGTATACGTATAAGTATTATAGTAGTAGTATTTTTTTTAGGATTTACGGTTTAGCATTTAGAGGTCTCGGGTGAGGTAATTATCCATATGAATATTTTTCGGGATGGTTTTAAGTCATTTAGGACTTAGTTATAAGGTTTATTTCAAAATTTGAGATTTTTTATAAAAGTGTATATTTTACGTCTTTTACGGTAAAACGCGTAAATTTGACTAGTTTTACGGTTTTGAGGTTTTGGAAGCTTTAGGAGCTGAAATAAATTAAGGAAAATTAAGGTAATATTATTAACATAATATTAAATAACAAAAAAAAAACGAATTTATTGGGTGTTTGGGTCGGTTTAGACGCACCAAAGAAAGAGAAAAAGGGAAAAAGGGAAAAAAAAGGAAAGTTGGGTGTTATACTTGGACTAGGATTTTATGTACACACTATATAAGGTTATCTAATAAATAAAAAAAACATAAATCCCTGGAGACAAAGAAAAATTCGTGGGTTTCATAGAGGAGAATTAGGGTTCTTCAAAAAATTAGGTTTTCTTCATCTTCCATTGATTTAAGGTAAAAACCTTTATTAACCTTTTTAATTAAATTGTTTTTATGTTTAATTAATCATTCTTATGATGGATTAAGGGTTAGGGTTTATATAAAAACAGTAGATTAATGATGTATTAATCATAATATGATGATCATATAATCTAGGGCTTGTATTAGAAGGGTTATAGGTTATTAATTAGATCAATTTGTTTAAAACCCGTTTTTAAAAACTGGGCATAATTTTGAGTCTATTGTTTTGATCATATCTCGAGTTCTAGGAACATTCAAGATGTGATCAAACTAGCCCTGGATAGGTAATTGAGTTGGCTTTCTAAATCAAGAAACGAGAACTAAACTGGAGGTCGGGAAGTGGGTCAAAAACAGGTTACAACAGTCGAAGGTCAAAACAATTTTGAATTCAGCCTGTTTTCTTTTTAAGTTTTGGGTTGTTTGGGGTACTTAGGGTTGCATTGAGATCTTATCACGAACATGAGAGATGGTTTATATATTGTAGTAAGGATCTGCACTTGGGCTAAGATTGTGGTTTAGGGTAAGACCCTCTAATGGTAATGAACTTTTCATACGTTTAAAATCAGTGAATTCTGGATAGGTAGCAATATATACACATATATCTGGGCCTTAACAGTAGCTTTAAGGTTAGGGCAGGTGGTAGGTTTTAGCTAACATGTATAAAAGTGTGAATATTCCTTTTACAGAAACCATGGGTATGTTTAAGTGGACGTTTGACTTAAAGTTTTGAGACCTAAAACTGGGACTGTTTTGTGTAAAATTATGAACGGGATAGCTATTAAACTTAACCAAGTTAGGGACTTGTTAAGGAAGGGTAATGGGGTGATTAGAGCTTAACAATGAGGTGATTATACAGGAATAGACTAGATGTCCATCATAGGTTGATGAGCCATCTTAGTGATTGGTTTATGTATTGATTGCGTGTTTTTGGTTTGTTAGCTTATTGCTAGTGCGAGGACTTATGAAGAAGCAATCAGGTGAGTTTCATAGTCCCATGTTTACTATTGATTTTGACTTCCAGATGGGATGGAAGAGACACTGTGTTGAGTTATTTATAAATTGATGCTGTGAATGTTTTTATGGTTTGTGATGGACTTGTGTGTACACTTATGTGATTAACTGCTATGTGATTCTTGATTGTGTATGATTTGGATCGGGGGACACGTGCCGTCTCAGTTATTGTGGTTTGACAAGGTAGGGGCCTTGGGATAGGTACATAGCGTGATCGTCTATGGGACCAATGGAAATTATGGTTGTTGGTAAGGCGTGATGCCTTGGTAATTATGGTTGTTGGTAAGGCGTGATGCCTTGGAAATGTGATAATTGATTTATCTTGAATGCTAGTTGTTAATGCATACTTGTAACACATTGTCCATATGTTATTGTGTTGATGGTTGTTATTCACAACTTGTAACTGATTTAGCGTTAGAGTCTAAACCTATGACTCTCACCAACTTTATGTTGACGTGTTTTAGTGTCTCTTTCAGGTGATACTATGGTTAAGCATGAGAACATAAGTGGCTAGGATTGGAGAAGCTTAGGAATGCTTATAGAAGGAGAATCCCCGTTTCCTTCTTAGTTTTTATTTGTTCTTTTAATAAGTGATACTATGGCACACATATATTTGTTTGGTTATGTTATTTGTTTGTCTTGGGTAAGCGGTAGGACTGTTACCTACTTACCTAGACTCCTGAGTCTGATGAGATATTGTCATGACTTTGTGTCTTCATTTTATGACATTTCTTATTTCATATAGTTATCTATATAGACACGCCATGTTGTGATGATATCCATACGTCGCGCCCCATATTCCGCCATGGTGGGGTGTGACAGAATGGTATTAGAGACAATGGTTATAGAGAATTTGGTTGCCTAGTCGTGTAGCCTAGTCTATAGCTTAAGGGTCCCTGCATATAGGCGTCATAGGAGTATGTGTGCATTTTATAGTAATTGATGTGTTTGAATATTATTTTCGCAGTATTTGTTAGGTTATGAACTACTATGGTTCATACTTAACTACATGTTATTTTCTTTACGAGTTTTGATTAGTGCGGGTGGAACCATGGTCGTATACGCTAGTCATTGTTGGATTTCGCTTAATTATGTTTTCATGTTCTTTATACATTTTGAATTTCGTCTACGCTGGTTCAGCTAGACTACGAGTTTATGTGTTTCGTGCATTGGCTATGTTATTTTAATACATGGGGTTTTGGATTTTATCTTGTGTGGTTATGTGTTTGTGAGTTGTTGGATTATGTGTTATGTGTAGTATTAATTTCTTATAAGTGTCATTATAGGAGGGAGTACATTGGTGAAAGGGAACATGTATAATTATGGAGGCTTAATAATTATATATGTGCCACAACACCACTGGACTTTCAAGTATGATTGCATGAAAGAGAGTTAATACATGCTTGTATAGTATATGTTGGATGGATTTGAGTGTATGTACGCTTATGCCTATGTATGTAAAATTATTTTCTACTTACCGGTTGTATTCTTGGGATGTTTGCTAGCTCGTTTCTCTTTGAGATGTTCAACTTCTGTAGTAGCGCATTTCTCGGGTCCTCATTTCACGTGTTTGTTTGTACGGTACTTTTGGCGTGAAGGATTTTGAGATGGTGGAGATTTCTTTTTAGGGTAACGATGTCTTTTGTTTCGAGTTATACATGGTAAAAAAATAGAACTTGCAAATTGAAAAAAAAAATAGTTGTTGGTAGTCGATGAAATAAGGAAGTGCCGGGATCATGTTTCAAATAAGGTGGAATATAAACTCTTTAACATATAAGCATGACTCGGTTATTTTAAAATATTTTGGTTTTGATCACCTAAAGTTATTGTTCTTAAGTTAAAAATTTTGTTCTTATTTAGTGAAATATGTTAAAATCATGTAATTAATAGAGTTTTAATTTTCTTGAATTAAAATAAATTAGGTTCTAATTTTGGTAATTAATGGGGGGTTTTAGGGTTTAAAAATCGTTTTTTTGTATAAATCGGAGTAGGCAGAAACTGTCGCTAAACTGTCAAAATATGTCGCTAACTGTCAGAAACTGTCGCTAATGCCTAGGCAGATTTTGAGAAAAAACGTTTTGGTCATAACTTATTCGTTTTTAAAGGTTTTTGGGTGATTCAAAAGCCTAAAATTATGTACTCGGAACATACTTTTCAAATATTCAGAAAGTTTCGTAATTGGAAGTCAGTAGTTTGGTCGAATTAATTGTACAAGTGTTGAGTTCAAGGTTAATTTTCGGACAACATGGTTTAAACTCGTGTTTTGGGTATTTTGCGGTAATGAACACTTGGAGGGTTAACACAGAGATGAGTTGGGAAGGAATTTGAGAGTTATTTAGACCTTATTATACGTGGTTATATTTTGATGAGTTTTGATTTATGGTATTTATGAGTAAGACTGAAATCGGGGTGACAGTTTTAAACCCGTTTAGTTATGTGACGGCTCCTAACTTGGTTTCAAGACAGTTCTTGTTTGATGAGTTGCGAGATTTAGTTAGGTTGGTTACATAATTTTATGGTTTTGATAAGTTTCCTCGCGGACGGTTAAGGCTCATGTGTTGTTGGTTGAGATTATTTTCGTGTAAACAGAGTTCACGTTTGAACGTGAAGGTTTTATCAGGGATATGCATCCTCGTTTGTTTGCTGAGAATAAGTTTGAGTTTGGGAGTGAATCTCGGGACGAGATTTCTATTAGGAGGGAGTGATGTGACAACCGTGGTTTTGGGTTTGTCACTTGGTCTTACTTTTAGGTTATTTTATGTGTGCTTACTTGAATTTTGTGTTTACGTGTTTATTTTGTGTGAACGAGGTTGGTGTGGTTATCGTTTATGAGTATAGAGTACTCATAAGTAAATCGAGGAACGGTTATTTCATGTTCATGAGGTCACAAGTGGTGACTATGAAATGAAAATGGTGATATTGTGGTGTTTACGTATACGTATAAGTATTATAGTAGTAGTATTTTTTTTAGGATTTACGGTTTAGCATTTAGAGGTCTCGGGTGAGGTAATTATCCATATGAATATTTTTCGGGATGGTTTTAAGTCATTTAGGACTTAGTTATAAATTTTATTTCAAAATTTGAGATTTTTTATAAAAGTGTATATTTTACGTCTTTAACGGTAAAACGCGTAAATTTAACTAGTTTTACGGTTTTGAGGTTTTGGAAGCTTTAGGAGCTGAAATAAATTAAGGAAAATTAAGGTAATATTATTAACATAATATTAAATAAAAAAAAAAACGAATTTATTGGGTTTTGGGTCGGTTTAGACGCACCAAAGAAAGAGAAAAAGGGAAAAAGGGAAAAAAAGGAAAGTTGGGTGTTATACTTGGACTAGGATTTTATGTACACACTATATAAGGTTATCTAATAAATAAAAAAAACATAAATCCCTGGAGACAAAGAAAAATTCGTGGGTTTCATAGAGGAGAATTAGGGTTCTTCAAAAAATTAGGTTTTCTTCATCTTCCATTGATTTAAGGTAAAAACCTTCATTAACCTTTTTAATTAAATTGTTTTTATGTTTAATTAATCATTCTTATGATGGATTAAGGGTTAGGGTTTATATAAAAACAGTAGATTAAGGATGTATTAATCATAATATGATGATCATATAATCTAGGGCTTGTATTAGAAGGGTTATAGGTTATTAATTAGATCAATTTGTTTAAAACCCGTTTTTAAAAACTGGGCAAAATTTTGAGTCTATTGTTTTGATCATATCTCGAGTTCTAGGAACATTCAAGATGCGATCAAACTAACCCTGGATAGGTAATTGAGTTGGCTTTCTAAATCAAGAAACGAGAACTAAATTGGAGGTCGGGAAGTGGGTCAAAAACAGGTTACAACAGTCGAAGGTCAAAACAGTTTTCTTTTTAAGTTTTGGGTTGTTTGGGGTACTTAGGGTTGCATTGGGATCTTCTCACAAACATGAGAGATGGTTTATATATTTTAGTAAGGATCTGCACTTGGGTTAAGATTGTGGTTTAGGGTAAGACCCTCTAATGGTAATGAACTTTTCATACGTTTAAAATCAGTGAATTCTGGATAGGTAGCAATATATACACATATATCTGGGCCTTAACAGTAGCTTTAAGGTTAGGGCAGGTGGGAGGTTTTAGCTAACATGTATAAAAGTGCGAATATTCCTTTTACAGAAACCATGGGTATGTTTAAGTGGACGTTTGACTTAAAGTTTTGAGACCTAAAACTGGGACTGTTTTGTGTAAAATTATGAACGGGATAGCTATTAAACTTAACCAAGTTAGGGACTTGTTAAGGAAGGGTAATGGGGTGATTAGAGCTTAACAATGAGGTAATTATATGGGAATAGACTAGATGTCCATCATAGGTTGATGAGCCATCTTAGTGATTGGTTCATGTATTGATTGCGTGTTTTTGGTTTGTTAGCTTGTTGCTAGTGCGAGGACTTGTGAAGAAGCAATCAAGTGAGTTTCATAGTCCCATGTTTACTATTGATTTTGACTTCCATATGGGATGGAAGAGACACTGTGTTGAGTTATTTATAAACTGATGTTGTGAATGTTTTTATGGTTTGTGATGGACTTGTGTGTACACTTATGTGATTAACTGCTATGTGATTCTTGATTGTGTATGATTTGGATCGGGGGACACGTGCCGTCTCAGTTATTGTGGTTTGACAAGGTAGGGGCCTTGGGATAGGTACATAGCGTGATCGTCTATGGGACCAATGAAATTATGGTTGTTGGTAAGGCGTGATGCCTTGGTAATTGTGGTTGTTGGTAAGGCGTGATGCCTTGGAAATATGATGATTGATTTATCTTGAATGCTAGTTGTTAATGCATACTTGTAACACATTGTCCATATGTTATTGTGTTGATGGTTGTTATTCACAGCTTGTAACTGATTTAGCGTTGGAGTCTAAACCTATGACTCTCACCAACTTCATGTTGACGTGTTTTAGTGTCTCTTTCAGGTGATACTATGGTTAAGCATGAGAACATAAGTGGCTAGGATTGGAGAAGCTTAGGAATGCTTATCAAAGGAGAATCCCCGTTTCCTTCTTAGTTTTTATTTGTTCTTTTAATAAGTGATACTATGGCACACATATATTTGTTTGGTTATGTTATTTCTTTGTCTTGGGTAAGCGGTAGGACTGTTACCTACTTACCTAGACTCCTTAGTCTGATGAGATATTGTCATGACTTTGTGTCTCCATTTTATGGCATTTCTTATTTCATATAGTTATCTCTATAGACACGCCATGTTGTGATGATATCCATACGTCGCGCCCCATATTCCGCCATGGTGGTGTGTGACACAAAGAAACCTATAAGGTCACTTTTGATTTCTATTAAATATCATGTCATTAAATTTGATAAATGTAATTTGATTCAAAGAAACTCTATTTCGCATTTAATTGGAAGTTTGAGATTATGTAAGATTAAATTCAGTATGAGTTGCAACCTGTGTACCTAGTCGAAGTCGGAGTCGGAGTTGGAGTCGGAGTAATCCGATGATTTATCACCGCTAATTAACTTACCGAGTGGCTTTAAAGGGGTAGAGTTTAGCAAGTTACTGGTGCTATGTGCGATATGCAACGATGTTCAGGGAATATGTTGACCTGCAGCAACTACTCGAATAACAGGACTTCTTCATGGGGAGAGCCCTTTACTAAAAGTGCTACATATCTAAGACATTCCATGCTGACCTATCATGCTATTTGTTTGTTATAGTAAGGAATTATGTTTAAGAATGTCATCCAAAATTGGTCGAGGTTCTATAAATATAACATTCTTAAACTCTGCAACTTCTGTGGAAGTTCACCACCATGTAGCTTATTGAGGCTATAATAATTTGGAAAGTTAATTACCAAATTAACCTTTTTAATAATGTTCAATGAGCACATATTCTAAAACCCAAAAGCCAACATTTACAAATCTATAAATCTATATAGAAGAAAAGCTTAAAGAAAGAGACAACCAATCGAGCCAGATCTTGATCTCCAAATTATACAGGACGACCATGGACAATCTTCCAAACCTGAAAAGTGAAAACAATAAAAACATTAGGATGCACTTCCTTAAGCTGCTTATTCTGATTTCTACCAAAACACGGACCAAAGACCGGATCAAAATCTGGAATCAGAGAACATGATACATTTCAAGAGTAGAAGAAAACTTACAGGGGTTCTGTGGCCGAACCCATATGCTATATCCACTGTCCCAAATCCTTACTCATTCGATTCCTATACTACAACTTATATAGTACATATAAGTTAAAACAAAATTACCACCAGGTAAAGTTAAAAACTTTGTAAAAAGATAGAACTGACCCGGGTTTGGACCTGTTCACATGTCTTGGTTCGTTTTATTTATTCTTAAATCAAGGAAATATGCCTTCAGCAAGATGTTGAAACCCAGAATCCACAATAGCCCAAAGCAGCTTCGAATTTAGAAGAAAGTCTCATATGAAAGATACAATAATTAGATAAATAAGATGAAACATATATGGATCTATTATCATGGTTTGAAAACGTATTTACATAGATCAATTTGTTTAGAATCCGATTTAAGCTAGATAACCTTTTTTGTAATACTAAGATGCATTTTTTTTTAATTCTGTGATTTGATGGTTGAATGAATCAATTAGAGATGATTTGAATGTAGGGAAGACTAGAAATCAATAAGAAGATCAAAGGACAAGTTGTAGAGATGGTGACGGCTGCTTTAGGGTTTTGTGTGTGTGTATGTGTTTTGCGTGGAAAATAATGAAAAAAAATGTGATTAGATGTATTATAAATACCTGTGGTATCAAAACTCCGCTTTTATCTAAACTGCGTTTTCTTACCACTCATTTCGGAAAATTTTGAGAATTTTTAGGCAAAAATCAAATCCTATTGGTGTAGAGGTGCCATGTCATATATGACTGGGATTAGGGGTGTGGTATCAAGTCATAGTTATACCTATATATAATATATATATATATATATATATATATATATATATATATATATATATATATATATATATATATATATATATATATATATATATATATATATATATATATATATATATTTATATATATATATATATATATATATATATTTATATATATATATATATATATATATATATATATATATATATATATATATATATATATATATATATATATATATATATATATATATATATATATATATATATATATATATATATATATATATAT
The DNA here is from genome assembly GCA_025667525.1 of Glebionis coronaria. Taxonomy (NCBI): domain Eukaryota; kingdom Viridiplantae; phylum Streptophyta; class Magnoliopsida; order Asterales; family Asteraceae; genus Glebionis; species Glebionis coronaria. The sequence goes on along the minus strand of CM046880.1, from coordinate 279,582,963 downwards.
ATATATATATATATATATATATATATATATATATATATATATATACATATATATATATAGATATATATATATATATATATATATCTATATATATATATATATATATATATATATATATATATATATTAGAGGTGTGGTATCAAGTCATAATTATACCTATATATAATATATATATATATATATATATATATATATATATATATATATATATATATATATATATATATATATATATATATATATATATATATATATAGGTATAATTATGACTTGATACCACACCTCTAATCCATGTCATATGTGACATGGCACCTCTAAACCAATAGAATTTGTTTGTTAGCTAAAAAAATCTCAAAAACCTACCAAAATTAGACTACGAAAACGCAATTTGTAAAAATCGGACCGCAATTTGCCAAAAGTTACGTTTTCATACCGCACCTATATATAATAGGTTAAAACCAATTTTTTTTTCATTTTTTCATTTTTTTTCCGGACAAACCCACAGACTGCGAAAACACACACACCAGCTTAAAAACACACAAAAAACCCTAACTAAAAACAAACCAACCGTCCCTCTACAATCCGAAAGCATCAATACTCAATCCATTCACAAATCATTGAATCACTTAATATTATCATTCAATGATTTTAAATACATGATCCGCGAGTTGTAATAAAATCAATGTAAATCGATCTCAAAGGTACCCTATCCCCCAACCTCCTTCTCACCGACCGCTTCATCTTATTGTAAAACCCTAATCCAAGAAAACACTAAAAATCAATAGATGTTTGATATTTGATGTTTGATTCACATATAATCGTCCATAAAACATAAAAGAACAATCATAATAGTTTGTATCTTGTCTTAGTTCTTTGATGTTTGTTGTTTGATCTTTGTTGTTTTGATCTTTTCTTATAGACATGGTTTCAGATGATATTATTGAATGGATGTGAGTGTATTTACTTAGAAGGCATCAGGTATTCCTTATAAAACCAACACCCTTTATTCTGCTATTGATCTGATGATAAACAGGGAGTTCCTTTTTTTAAAGGTTTATAAATCAAGAAATCAATAAATGTGCATTCTGTATCTATAAGAAGGGTGTTTAATAATTCATGTATATATGATCTTAGGTTATGGATTTTTAGGTCTGATGTGATGTGTAATGGTTCTGATAGTTTTGATGTTCGCCCACTTCTTGTGGCTTAATTTGTTGTTGTTTTCTTCAATGATCATAATCATCATAGTCCGCAAATTTGTTTTTTAATAGTTAAGCAAAAAAAATCCGTTTTTATGTTTAGTAATTTGACATGTATTTCACAACATTGAGTTTAATCAATAAAATAGTTAAGATGAGTCAAACTTATTTGATATTACTGAATCAGAAAGACAAACATCAACTGGTACAACATGAGAACGTTTGAAATAGGCTCAAAGAGGACGGTAAAGTAAACTGTTCATTTGAGAGAGGATACTAAGTTATTTATATTTATGATTCACATACCCTTTTTATTGCAGTCCCTTCCTCTGTGTGTTGATTTGGAGGAAAATGACAGATTGAATATTATTTCCCATGTTATTCTTGCATAGTATTGAGTTTGTGACCCCTCAACAGGGTATGTGTAAGTTCGTAGTGATGGTTGCGGACACTCAGATGAGTTTCTTCATCTTCCACTTCTTGCAGAAGATAAGGTATTTTACAAACCTCATATCTTTTGAACATTTTTGTAAAGGTAAGAGTAATGGTGTTGCCTATACCTACAGTTTTCTTGATGAGCCGCTTTTCGTAGTGATGCGTAGCACTCATGTTGCGGTAATTTGGTCGAGTTGTACAAGTGTAGATCAGAGAGGTATCTTGGTTTGCATACTTTGCCTGTAGTTAAGGTATGAACATTTTATTAATAATAATTTGAATAAATAGGAAGATATAACAGTAATAGCATTGTATTGAGTATGTACACTTAGTATTGTAACTGGTTTCTACAAGAATGAGTGAAACAAAACTTTGTGTGTCATGAAAGCAATTCAAATCCCTTATATGGTGCATGTTTCTGATTGCAGGTTAGAAATTAGGAGGAAGCACGAAAGGTGTGAGTTTTAGGTTTAAATGGGTGTTTGGTGACGAAAGACCTAGGTGGATCAGGAAGTCCTATGAACACATGATACAATACTTAGAACACAATGAATCTGTTGCAATAAAATAGAAGTTGAATTTTAGATCATTTGGTTAGATGACCAGGTAGCTCTTCAAGTTGTCTCTTTTCCTTGAAGCTGAAGTTGGCAGTGACCTCTCATAAACACATACGGTAAGTTGTGAAATCACTGCATTTCTAAGCTATTTTATCCCATGTTCGTCATACTGTTTTATTTTTCATAATGAGGTTACAGTGGCGTACTTCCAGAAAAATCGCATACATGAAGTGAAATGTTTTGTGGTCTGATTCCATGTCTTTATAGTCCAATCTTAGTTTTGCCTAATGTCGTGATTCACATACCTTTTTCTATAACAGGTATTCTTTTTCACATACATGGTTTCTTTCTCAGTCCTCATGATAAAATTGGGCTTACGTTTCTTGATTCCGTGTTGAGATGCATTACTTGGTTTTAGTTTTATGTTGTTGCTCACCCTCTAGCAGATATTGCTTCCAATATCAAGTATCATGCTCAATACGTTCCACATTTTCTCCTATCAAGTTTAAGCCCAGGCAAGCATCCTTTGCAGTAGCATAGAGCATTCGTGACCAACTAATACATGTAAAAAACTTAACGTTAACTTTCTCTTATCTGATTGTAACCGTCCATACCACATATGTCCTAGGAGATACACTAGGAGTTTAACTAATCTATTATTGTTGTTGATATGGACCGTATTGGACTTCATCTTTGTTTACTTCGTCTTAAAGTATAAGTCCGCCCAAGACCTTTAGGAGTCAAACGATCTACAAACTCAACAATTTATCTTTTTTTGTTGGTGTTTTATAAAAGTTTTATAACAACAAAACATTTTTGGACTTTGGAAATGCAAGAACATAATCAGTATTTGAATGCACATTTCTGAAAGTGATTATTTTGGACCTGAAGAACTGCCCCCTCCTCCCCACTCGTTTACACACACTATTTGAACCACCATAGTTGTAATGACGTTGTTTATACCACTTTTTTGCTCCTGGTTCATTGTCGAATGGGGGTACAGCATCTCAGTAATTAGTCACAGTAACCTGTCATCTAATTTTTTATCCAAGTAACTATAGTTACTTATCTCAATAATTTTTTATCCTGTCAACTAACTTAGAAGGATTTTCTTTCTATTCCTTTAAATTATAAGTGGGTGAATCAGAGAAGTCCGCTCGACAGTGACCGTAATGGCTTACTATATTTGTTGTTTTTAAGTAACTAACTGAAATCGTGGATTATAGCTCAAACAAGAAGCCAAGAGCCCAATATTATGCTTTGTTGGTGCTTAACTTGTAGCTTTTAACTCAAAATAATAACCGAAACTCTACTTAGTTCGTGTGTATAGTGAATGTGGGAATTTCTTAGTTGAAGGATAGGTATGTGATTTTTCTCAAAAAAAAATTTGTCATGCCTGTTTTAGGGGTTCTTTTTTAAGTGCTTATCTGATTAAAAAAATAAGCAGATACCAACTCTGTTGATTTCAAGTGATATTCTAGAGTAAAATTAGCATAACTTTTCATAAAATATTAAAGCCTATGGTTGTGGTGACAATACAATAGACATTATTGAACATATTAACTAGAAAATACAAAACTCCAGTTCAAAATTCCCAAATACCTAATCCTACTCAGCAATATCACGGTGTCACCTTCGAGTGCACTTTCTAACGCAACGAGCACCCCTCACTACCCTTTATGTACCAAATAGAAATGGGCTCATGAAGAAGCACCCTAAATTCACAAGCACCGAATAACTACCTTGTGTGAGATGTAGTCATATAACCTTGCTATGATGACGATGGAGAATTGCGTTGATACAACCATGATAGAGCGCATTAAGTTTATCTCACCAGGCAATAGAAAGCGTCCATCAGGTGATGTTTCAAAGATCATTGTTATCAATTTGATTTTACTATTATTCTCTTTGAATTATACTCACATATTGAAAGTATTGTAGGTCCGCAAAGTGAATTGCAGTCGTATTTTCAATCAGTTCCAAAAGTCGCATACAATGCTGTGATTCTGTAAGTACCAAATATTTCTCAAGTAGATATAACAACATATGTCTGTGCCGACCTACATAGGTTGAGATTCTGTACGTACCAAATATTTCTATGTGCGTGTTTATGTGTATGTTCCCTAGATACGAGTAAGATGAAATATTACGTGCAGGAAATTTATCCATTTTCACAGACCATATGATGTTCAAGCGTGTTGGTGTCCTATGTATACAAGTATATGTTATTATGTAAGGATGATTAAGTAGAATATTCAAGCGTAGTAGTGTGGGTGTAGTATATGTACGTATAAGATCCATGTCCTTTGAAAATTTGCTTAAGAAAAAGAATGCGGTTTTAAGGAATCCCGCACAAAGTTTATACTAAATCGGTACCATCAATGTTAACCAGTTGCATCAATGTGCTTAACCATGTTTTAATCATTCTAAAAGACATAATGATTTGCGTAACACATATTCGAACATCAATTTGCTGATACTTGATGACCGAATCTTATCCATGATTACCAAATACCTCAGGCAGCTTCAGGGGTCAAGATTCTTTTCCATGTTTGCTTTTTAAAATACTCATGATTGTGCCCTTTAAAACTTCTTTTTTTCATGCAATTGTCTTTCTACATTTTATGTGGCTTAGGAAATATGGTGCTTTTTTGTTTCAATCTCACTTTATTACAACTCATTATCTAATTATGATTATATTACTACTACATAATAACTTTTAAAATTGGTAAGGCTACCTGAAGACATCATGTCGATATATATATATTTCTTTAACACTAGTTTAAAACCCATGAAGTAGTGGCCCGAAGTTCAAATGCCCATAAAAGATCTGCTGTTGTATTAAAAAAGTTAAGTGATGCATTATCTTCCACAGGTTTCAGTTCTTCCAAAACATGGTGATATCCAAAATTATCAATACTGGGCTTTTCAAAAGCCTGTAAAGAACACTCATAGATGTTGAGTTCATGCCTCGTGAACTGAAAATCATAAACATATACATATTGATAAAAGTTAGAGATGGCAATTCTGATGGGTTAAATGGATTATACTAAATTACTATCGATCCTATAATAGCCCGGGATAGTATAAAATTCATTGGACACATTTCTCTTTAAACACATCTTCTTCTAAAATATTTTTCAACCAACACACAAAACCACACGCACCCAAACGAAATCTCTTTCTTCTATCTTGTTGTACATGATCACAAAATGCGGATATGATCGAAGGTATGTGGTTTGAGTTTTTATGTGTATCAGTTTTATAAATGTGATTTTTTTTAGCTTTTCATTGGGTTTAAAAGTGTAACAAATTTTTCGACGTCATATTTTCTTTTATTTTTTCATTGGGTTTATGACTGTATTGATTGTAGTTTATATATGAATTGTGGTTTATTTATAATCTAAAATTTGGGGGATTTTTATGTGACGATGTGGATCTTTGATCAAATAACTGGGCTCCAAACAAGAAATAGGTAGCCATCTCCTATCACCTTTTCTTCTGTTATGTACTACCTCCGTCCCAAATTTTTGGCCATATGGGGTGCGTTGGGGTGCATTCAGTGACTGACTGAAAAGAAATGTCTGGGCGAGTTTGAAAATAAAACTAAAATGCTAAGAGAACATCCTATCATAAACCTTCAAATACATCGAGGAACTCTGTTCTACGTACATTATGCAAAAAACTATAATCGATATGGAAAACTATAAGCCAAAAAGTAACAAATCGATAAAAGCATCTACGTTGTAAAATTACTCCATGTCTATTGTCAAACCTCTGTTACAAGTATCGCACATCTTTTAGAGCAGGGCTTCTAATGAGATGTGTAGTTTTGGAGCAACAATTTTTTGCATTGTTATCTAAAATACCCTATATTATAGTGCTACACGCTTTGTTTCATGCCTGACAAATTATTGACCATTTTGAATAGATATAATATTGATGCTTATCTTATTCCTATAATATTTCTTGCAATTGATTAGTGCAAATTTGATATCATGTAAAAATAACTTTTTCCCACTTGGTATCTTTGTTTCTTGCAGCTAACATGCATAAAAGGCGTTGGTGCAACTAAAATTGATTCAAAATGTTATCCTACAAAGGTGCGTTAATGTTGAAAAACAGGTACTTCTTTTGTACGGTTCAGGTAAAAGTGAACAATTATGTTTCCTACCTACTGGACTATTAGTAATGTCAGAATTGGTATAATATCTTTTGTGCTAACAGGTTCATAGTTACAAGTTAATATGTTACATATATCATTGTGCAGTCTTCTGGGATGGTAATGCACAGTTGCACACAATAATGACTATTTACTGTTGATAGGTTCTACTAACACAATTAGGGAAACAGTCGATAGCATCCCTTTACTATTTTTTTGTTTAGCATGTAAACCGTCTAACATTAATTAATGTAATAACCCGTGATCCGCATCGAAGCGCGGGTTAAAAATCTTGTTGTATTACAATGTATGAACAATTTAGACAGCTTTTTATACTAAATTGTATAGTATTAAATTCGGGTTCTTCACATATCCATTATATCTACTTTATGCCACTGTTTGCATTAAACGATAACAACTTAGACAACTTTTTATACTACTAAATTGTATTAAACGGTATCAAAAGTAGATTTGTCATATAGTAAAAGCATTTTTAACTAAATATTTTGGCTTTGGTATAACGCACAACTAAGTCGGCCTATTGGTGATTAAGGCAAACGCAATTTTTTCCTTCTAATCATCTATTATGTACTTGTTGGTTGACATCTGCTACACAACAGTTCCTTCATTTAATTGGCATAATTTTAGAGTGAAGTTGAGATAAATAGAATCTATTAATTTAACATAGAATTTATTAATTAATTATTTTCTCATTTAAAAAAATCTACTTATTATTTTTTTTAAATTAAATATCTCACACAAGATAAATCGTCAAGTGACAAAAATTACAGCATTGCAACACGAATTAAATTATCTTTCTATGAAGGGACACATGTATAAACTTTCAACAAAAAAAATTTCTGAAAAAATCTTATATTATTTGATAGGTGTGAAAACACCCATCTTTTCTACCACTTAATTACATTAAAACGGGACCTAAACGTATATTTTATGTCGTAAATGGCAGAATTATGCGTGGTTTGTGTTTTTATTGTGTTTCAGGGTTGAGAAGGTGAAAAGTGGAGAAAACACGGCTTTCACGGGCTTTTATTGAAGAAAAAGACTAAAGACGAAGTTGAAAGATCAAGAGTGGAAAAAGAACGGAAGTCCAAGACCAATTCTGAAGATTTATCGGAGAAAAAGTCAAAAGACGGAAGTTTACTAAAAAGCCGAAGAACTCAGGTTTAAATTATGAAGAAATTACAAGACGAGTTCAAAGAAATCCCGAGACGAAGTCTTAGAAGTCGAAGAATTTGAGAAGACTGAAAGACTGAAAGACTGAGGACCAAGATAGAAAGAAAGAGGAAGCCACCAACCACTCCCCTCTCCTATAAATACCACCCTCACAACATGTGAGAGGGTTGGTTAGTTTTAGGATTAGATTAGGAGTAGGTAGTTTCTCTCTCTAAACTTTTGCTTTCTCTCTCTAGATTAATTTGTGTTTAAGCTTTTGTTATTGAATCCATGCTTTTTAATTAAGCTTTTAATTCACCATCTTCTTCCTTTCTAGTTTGATTTGTTCTTATTCATCATTGTTCATGTTCTTGAGTTTTTTATGATTTTGATCAAGTGGGTTTTGATTAATTTGGTTATGTTTGTTAGTTTTGATGATTTATTTTGATTGATTATTGTTAGTTGATGCTTATTGGTTGTTTCGTTTTAATATTTTGTTTGAATCTGATTAATTTGTGCGTTGGATCGTGTTTCTGTACATCCCCTGTTCTTCAGGTTCATTGTTACTGTATCTTATCATTTCCCAGAAGTTCCGGATCAAGAATCTTTCATTCAGAAGTCTAAAGTTCCGGACCAAGTGCTTCATTCGGAAGTTAAAAGTTCTGAATGAAGGTAGCTTCATCCGGAAGTTTAAAGTTCCGAATGAAGGTAGCTTCATCCGGAAGTCGAAAGTTCCGAATGAAGGTAGCTTCATCCGGAAGTTCCAAAGTTCCGAATGAAGGATGTTTTATCCGGAAGTTTTAAAACTTCCGAATGAAGGTTTCTGTCTAATTTTCTTTGTGATTTTTCTGTTTAAGTATTTTTGTCTTTTATATTCAAGCTTTATTTTTCCTGCTTTTCTTCTTTATTTGACTTTTTATTTTTGCTTTACTTTTAGTTTAAGTTTTAATTTGCATCATTTACTTTTTGTTAAGTTTTAATTTTACGTCCTTTCATTTCTCGTCATTTACTTTTAAAGTTTTAAATATCGCACCGTTTACATTTTAACTTGTTTTAATTTCTCGTCATTTTTTTATTAAGTCTTGCTCAATTATTCTCCAAAACCAAAAATATGTGTTTCACCAAGAACAACTAATCTCACACAATTAACCGGAAATCAATTCGAAGAGATACCGAGAACGAACTTTCAACTAGCAAAATATATACATTAAAATGGCGCCGCTGCCGGCTCTTTTCGTGAAGATCGAAGATTTTTTGTGAGTGACGCGTTGGCTTTTGGGATCCGTTCACTTGTGAACGTTATTTTTCGTGTCCAACAATTTTCAAAAATCCAAAACATTTGAAAAATAATAAAAAGCATTTCTTTTTCAAAGTTTTGCACCAAAAATATTCTTCTTGCTTATCTATCTTTCTTTATGGATTTTTATGTCCATTGCGTCCGGTGTGGGAAACAATTATCTGGGAACAACTCTTGTCAATGGTGTACATGTGAGCGGTGCGGAAACGATATCGACTACACACAATCCGGATTTTGTCCTTTGTGCAACTCGACTAATTCGTACTTTTTGAACCTACCTCCTGTTCCCCCGTGCATCTATTGTGGAAGCGATTCTCATTGGCATGTTTCGTGCCCGGTTTGATACCCGTATGGTCACGGGCAAGAACCTGGGTACAATTATGACAATGAAAATAGCTATCTACAAGACGCACCTGATTTTTCTCCACAACCGGTTTGCAACAACTGTGGGGGTCCACATGATACCTATTATTGTCAACCAATGAATTATTATGAGCAAAATCCGGATCCTTAGTTTTCTTCACCTATGGATTATTATGAACCAAACCCGGTTTCTAATTATTCCCAACCAATGAACAACTACGAGCCACAACCTTGCTATAATTCAGGTTTTCAACACTATGAGCCCCCACCGCACTCACTCGATCATCAACCTCGTCACGGGATGAGTTACCAAGAACCAATTGTCGATCTTGCTACAGCTTTTCAAGCGCAATCAAAAGAGCTTTTACACACACTGCAAACTTGTATGGAGTCATTTTTACAGCAGCAAGATCAGACGAGTACTCATATCACTGAGCATATTATTGGCCCTATAGATAATGAGAAGAGTGATGACGATATTGAGGTTATTTTCGACGAGGAGGAATTTTTAAAGCAAAATACTTCACTCCTTAGTGATGATAGTTTTCACATTCCTGAGATCGATGAGTTTCTTGCTATTGATACACCCGTGGAATACACATCCGGGTATGCTGATGTGGATGGAGATATACTTTTTCTAGAGGATTTATTACACGATGACACTACACCTTCTATTCCAGAGGTGGAAAGATGTGAATCTACTGAAAAAGGAACACAGGTGGAAGGTAATTGTTCTCATACTTCTCATATTATATTACCACCTCCTCCTCCCACGTACACACCCAAGCGGGTGATGTATCACTTTTACTCCACTCGTTTTACACCAGGAAATGAGGATGAGTGTTTTGATCCGGGAGGTGACATTAATTATGCTATGATTGATAACAATACGACTTTGCCGTTTGCTCAGCATCCATTGTCTTTGGGGGATGACAATGTCCTTACTATACCCAACCCACCTCCCATGGATCTTGACTTCACATACTATACGTATGTTGAAAGGACCTTTCTTCCTTTCAAGACTTATCCCCCCGCCTCTCCTTTGTTGATGTCAACCGGGAACGAGGACAAGGTCTTTGATCCCGGTATCACATTCGAGGCTTCCCCATGGACCATTTAATTCGGGGACGAGTCAGGCTCGTGACTCGGTCAACAAAAACAAGCGCTTTTTGGGAGGCAACCCAATTATCTATCTATTTTCACCATAAGTGTAGGGGGAGCCCCGTTGGTGTTTCTTGTTCTCTTTCTTATCATATGCAGGGATTAGAGCTTCAAAGACACACTCTTGATGACTTTTAACGAACCGTGATTCCGTGTTCCCTTCTTCCCGGTTCTATCCTAAACTCTTTTCGATTCACTATTTTATATTTCTCAATATTAAAATAGGAATCTCTTTAGTTGTCTTTTCCTTAACGCGATTTAAACAAAGTGCACAATGTCCTAAGTGTAGGGGAGTTTACTCCCACATGCTTAAACATTGAGGACAATGTTTATATTAAGTGTAGGGGGACTTCTATCGTAGTTAAGTGGCCTTTTCCTTGTATTTGTCCTCATTTTAACCGAAAAATCAATTTTTCGACATTTTTCAAAATTTTTAATCTATTTTGGCCTAGTTGTAGTTCCCTTTATTTTTGCTATTTTTCTCCTATTTTAAATAAAATGGTTTTAGCAAGTTTAGATATCTTAGATATATTAGGCCCGTTGTGAATTTTTTGACTCAACCCGAGTTTACTTATCCAAGTTCACTCTAGCTAGTATCCTTAACCATGTAGACCTTAATTGGTTTATTAGGCTAAGCATCCACGACTCTCATTCCTTGAGATTTTAAATTGTGGAGAACAAGAAATGATAGAGTTGGTTACAAGTTTGGTATTCTCTCATTAACTTATGTGAGTTAATTATGATCTTTTTCTCCCATCATTTGCTAATAATTTATCTGCAATAAGTAAGGTCGTACAATTTGAAACGTTACTTAGCTTCTAGCCCAAGATCGTTTAAAAGTTGCTCGGTAATGACGAGAGTTCATAGCCAAGGCATAACTTATGAAGCGGGGCGCGAAGATTGGCGAGTCCGAAAAGGCCCTAACAAGGCATGAGGATTCCATTTTATTGCTGAAGATCCAAAGTGATGTGAAAAGCATTATTCCCAAAGTCAATATGAAGGATCAAGACTCACGACGAAAAGCAATCAACTCCCATAAAGATGATGGAGAAGTCTATCCGAAAAGACCCTAACAAGGTATGAGGATAAATAGATCCAAGTCCAAAAAGGAGGCGGATCGTTGTATCTCAAAATCCCAATTAGAGATTGAAGAATAATCATGAAGTCGTGGTCAACAAAGTTGGAGAACCTCTCAAAAGTCTCCAAGTGAAGAAACTCTATGAACGATGAGAAGACCATTATCTCAAGCACGTCTCTCAAGATATGAAGTATGAAGTACATGCCAAATATCAGCCCGAGAAAGGTCTCAAATCGTGAACCAAGTTATGCCAAGATATGAACTTTTTGATATCCCGAGAAGCAGTTTTAATAGATTTTGTCCTTTAGCTAACTATTGATCAAATCGTCCTACTTTGCTTTCAGCCTAAATAAATTATCGAAATAAGTCAACAATGCATCCTCGTGATCATTCAAGACATCAATAAAATATAAGAGATACCCATAGGAATAAGGGAGTTTAAGTGATTAATTGAACCGCATGAGTAAATGTTTGTTATGCTAACTTGTACTAACAATGATCTTGTTTTTAAGCTTGGCATGGGGAACGTGAAACTTGAGGGTGATAAACATTCATGACACACAAGCCCTAATGTAAGTCTTAGATTACTTTACAAGTTTCTTCCTTGTTGCATCTTGTTATTTTCTATCTTTTTGATTTTCCTTAGTTGTTTAATAAAGGCCAAGGTAGGTTGATTATGATGGAAAGTGTAAACCTTGCTTTATCACTAAGCATTGCATGAGGGCATTGCAATGGTTAAGTGTAGGGGATTTGATAGGTGTGAAAACACCCATCTTTTCTACCACTTAATTACGTTAAAACGGGACCTAAACGTATATTTTATGTCGTAAATGGCGGAATTATGCGTGGTTTGTGTTTTTATTGTGTTTCAGGGTCGAGAAGGTGAAAAGTGGAGAAAACACGGCTTTCACGGGCTTTTATTGAAGAAAAAGACAAAAGACGAAGTTGAAAGATCAAGAGTGGAAAAAGAACGGAAGTCCAAGACCAATTCTGAAGATTTATCGAAGAAAAAGTCAAAAGACGGAAGTTTACTAAAAAGCCGAAGAACTCAGGTTTAAATTATGAAGAAATTACAAGACGAGTTCAAAGAAATCCCGAGACGAAGTCTTAGAAGTCGAAGAATTTGAGAAGACTGAAAGACTGAAAGACTGAGGACCAAGATAGAAAGAAAGAGGAAGCCACCAACCACTCCCCTCTCCTATAAATACCACCCTCACAACATGTGAGAGGGTTGGTTAGTTTTAGGATTAGATTAGGAGTAGGTAGTTTCTCTCTCTAAACTTTTGCTTTCTCTCTCTAGATTAATTTGTGTTTAAGCTTTTGTTATTGAATCCATGTTTTTTAATTAAGCTTTTAATTCACCATCTTCTTCCTTTCTAGTTCGATTTGTTCTTATTCATCATTGTTCATGTTCTTGAGTTTTTTATGATTTTGATCAAGTGGGTTTTGATTAATTTGGTTATGTTTGTTAGTTTTGATGATTTATTTTGATTGATTATTGTTAGTTGATGCTTATTGGTTGTTTCGTTTTAATATTTTGTTTGAATCTGATTAATTTGTGCGTTGGATCGTGTTTCTGTACATCCCCTGTTCTTCAGGTTCATTGTTATTGTATCTTATCATTTCCCAGAAGTTCCGGATCAAGAATCTTTCATTCGGAAGTCTAAAGTTCCGGACCAAGTGCTTCATTCGGAAGTTAAAAGTTCCGAATGAAGGTAGCTTCATCCGGAAGTCGAAAGTTCCGAATGAAGGTAGCTTCATCCGGAAGTTCCAAAGTTCCGAATGAAGGATGTTTCATCCGGAAGTTTTAAAACTTCCGAATGAAGGTTTCTGTCTAATTTTCTTTGTGATTTTTCTGTTTAAGTATTTTTGTCTTTTATATTCAAGCTTTATTTTTCCTGCTTTTCTTCTTTATTTGACTTTTTATTTTTGCTTTACTTTTAGTTTAAGTTTTAATTTGCATCATTTACTTTTTGTTAAGTTTTAATTTTACGTCCTTTCATTTCTCGTCATTTACTTTTAAAGTTTTAAATATCGCACCGTTTACATTTTAACTTGTTTTAATTTCTCGTCATTTTTTTATTAAGTCTTGCTCAATTATTCTCCAAAACCAAAAATATGTGTTTCACCAAGAACAACTAATCTCACACAATTAACCGGAAATCAATTCGAAGAGATACCGAGAACGAACTTTCAACTAGCAAAATATATACATTATTATTCATATCACGAATCATATATGAGTACCCAAAATTATATATGATTTTAAAAAATCATAAATGATTCCAAAAAATCATATACGAATCATGATACGAATCATATTTGATTTTGAAAAATCATATATGCTTCGTGATACGAATCATAATGAAATATTTACTTTTTTAGTACAAATATCATCAACATATTTTTAATATTTTGTTCAACTTGAATCAAATGTTCAAACGTCTATATTGTTAATTATAATGTGGCAATGTTAATTTATATGGCCAACGATGATTGACAACATTAGTCATTTATTTATATTACCGGTCGTATTAAATTAATTAAAAGGAAAAGAAATATTCTTATTTCGTACTTTTTACAAAAGTTTAATTTTTGTAACATTTTTTACATAATAAAATCTTAATCTTTTAAATAAAGTGCATTTTACTCTTCTACAAAAGTATATTTTTACTTTGAAAAATATTTTTTCTTCATAATATAACAGATACACAAACGTATTTTAAAAAAGATTTACAAAATGAACCCGACGTAGATTTATGTACATTCATAAATTAACATGACACCAAACACAGTCAATAGGTGTATCAAAGCCTAACACTAACAAAGCTTAGTTTACATTAAGAAACAAAATTAAAAAAACCCTGATATTTGTACAATCAAAGTTTCACATGAGATAAAATGCAACCGTTGTGGCCAAGGCCAAAAAATATCAAAAAGTAGTTACCTTTTTTTTCTTTTACAAAAACGAGCCCCACAACAAACATATAAAACTATTATACAAATGTACTTTTAAAAAATAAATACAAAACGACCCCGCCACAAAAATATATATATATATATATATATATATATATATATATATATATATATATATATATATATATATATATATATATATATATATATATATATATATATATATATATATATATATATATATATATATATATATATATATATATATATATATATATATATATATATATATATATATATATATATATATATATATATATATATATATATATATATATATATATATATATATATATATATATATATATATATATATATATATATATATATATATATATATATATATATATATATATATATATATATATATATATATATGGATGGGTTCTAGAGAAAACCTTATCTCGGTAGAAAACCTAGAAAACTAAAACAAATGCACTAAAATAACAAACAGATGCCCTAAACGAAATGCACTAATCGGATGCCCTATAAACATACTTTTAGTGCCTCCGTTTGTTATTTTTAGGGCATCAGTTTAGTTTTCTAGGTTTTCCATCGAGATTAGGTTTTCTCTCGATCCTATTCCTATATATATATACCTACATTACACTACAAGTAATACCACAAGTACATAAAAGCCACCTTTTTATATTTTAACTTCACATTTACCACTTTTAAACATTACAACAAATGTCATATAGTTTAGTTCACCTAAACCCTATATTTTTATATACACTACTTATAATTTCACTATGAACCCTAATCCTTAACCAAATCACCGTAGATGTAAACTAAGACTCACATTATTTTACCTAGATCTTTAGTAACTCCATAAGTTTACCAAAATCAAACACAAAACTATCCTAAACATGTTTACTAGCCGAATTATACCACTATACTACTTTAGACCTTCTAGAAACCAAAACTTAGGACTACACATACCAGTTCAACCTTGTACAACATACACAATTAAAGATTTCACTATTTGGACAACACATTGTCTCCTTTACCCTATGTTGTGACGCGGCTAAGTGACCAACCCAAGGGACCATGTACAAACATTCCATTTAAGGATTAGTACCATGTTTGTGCTTATGAGATATTAGAAAGATTTGCAAGATACATATTTGGATCTCTTCTCTCTCTATTTTCGTGTATAAACTCAAGCCACAAACCAAAATCTCATTCACCTCATATAAAGAAGCTCACGACATACATACACATATACTTATATCATACCTAAAAGTTCATTCAATACACAAGATCTATGTCTTCAACCTCATAACTCCTAGTAATAACTCCTATCCTACAAATCTTGAACATCACGGCAACCAAACAAGCCCTAGGTCATGACAACAATCTTATGTTCGTGTAGATCTAGTTGAATCCAAGGTTTACTAGCTCACTTCCATCCTTAGTTCATCATCGTCCTCACCAAGTAAGTGTCACCATTGTCATTATCATTCCTACTTTATTCATGAATCATATATACTTAAACATGTAACCAAGTTAGGAGTAAACTAGTTACACTATAATTGTCACTATATAACCTCCATGCATACGTAAAATTCATTAAGCAAAACCCTAATATGGACATAGAAGACCACGACATGAATTTAATATAGGGTTACTATGTTAGTTTTGCTATTTGTTAAGTTAATGTTAAGTACTCCCTAAGCCTAAGTTAGCCTAGAAAACTAGAAAGCTTAAACTAGCGTAAATATATTACAAGCCTAAAGTGAAACCCTAGATCTCTTATAGGACTCAAAAGCCCAAGACATTAGGCCCATAACTCACGGCCCAAAGTAATTCAAGCCATAGACTAGGCCCATTAGGCCCATGATTTATTCTATCTCATCTGGTATAAGTAAAGTACTTGTATATATTTCCGTAGACTTAAACAAGCCCAAAAATCAAGCCCATGGAAGCCTAAAACTATTCAGACGCTTAATGGGCCATACCAAGCCCATTAAGCCCTAACAATACTTTTTGGTAACTTTTGTGCCAAAAGTGAACTATGATGAAAGTATAGGACGAAAATAAACAATTATAAAACTATTATAAAGTTTTCGCAAGGTTATAAAACCTTAGGGTACAAACCGTAACTTATTAAATCTACTTTTGTAACTTTTATAAAGTTAAAGGGGCGTTTCGTATTTTATTCAAAGTTAAAGGGGTGTCTATATATTAGTCGAGCCCTAAACTAAACCCTAGGGGCCAAATTGTAATTTACCGAAACTTAAACCAAGCCCTAGGGACTAAATTAGTAAGTTACCATAGGGACTATTATTACCAATAGCCGAAACATGTCCAAGCCCTAAGGACTATTTGTGCATATATCTAAATTATATAAACCCTAAGGACCACTTTTTTCATTTCCCAAAACTTAAACAAGCCCTACGCTCTAGTTTTGCCAAAACCCGAAACTTATATAACCCTAGGGGTATAAATTGTCACATTTCAAAAGTATTATTAGCACTAGGGGCTGTTTTGGAAATTATATTAAAATCAAGGACCTATTATGCAATTTAATTAAACAAACTAACCCTAGGGGCTAATCTTGCCAATTACCGAAAGGTTGGCAAGCCCTATGGGCTATTTTGAAACTTTAATAAAAATAAGGACTTGATTGCAATTTAAATTAATTTTTATTAATACTAATTAACCTAATTAATAAACTTAAAGGATTAGATGGTAACTTGTGAAACACGGAGGTATAATATTGGACAATTGAAACTTAAGGGATTTTTATGAACATTATTTTATATAAGTCTTAATTAAATAAAAACCGGTTTATTTAATTTATTAAACTCTTTACAATTAAAATTAAGGTAAATGTACTTTTATAAAATAAAGAGTATATTGTTTCGATAATTTATTATAGGTTAGATAAATCAGTTGACGAACCCTTTAATAAACATGTGATCATGCATTTTCATCCACTGGATTCATTCGTGTATTTTTGTTGTGCATTTACTAAGACCTATTTAATTACTTAGGTAATTATACTGTTTTGTGATCATACTGTTCCGGTTTATCAGTGACATCATTACTACACTCTACCACTGAGGTGAGTTCATGGCCTCATACTTTTACTATTTTTATACTAAACTGGGGGAGAAAACATGCAACATATTTTTCGATGCAAACATTTACGGACAAAAACTTATATCTGCCTATTGGGTGTCCATAGCCCATGGATCTGTAATAGTTAATTTCGGTAAGCGCTTAATGCTATAAATAGATCTATTAGGGATTGACTGTCCCCGTCTGGGAAAGTAGCGCTCATTGTTCCTCGGCCAGGCCAAACAAATGTATATCATTGTCGGACTGGGTGTGTCTAAGGACAAAAACTGGGTTGCTCGAGGGCTCCTGCGTCTAGCTTCTATTACATGCAATAGGAACTACTATAGTATTTTGCTTTGTGCACCTACTATCTTTGTGATGTTTGGCATATCAGTATTTTTATTAAACCTATGAATTCACCAACCTCGTGTTGACCCCCACATTTTAACATGTTTTCTCAGATAACTAAGCAGGTTCTATGTGCACTCGGACTTCCAGCATCATATAGGAAGCATAATAATCACCATCAGGGCAGGGTTTACTACTTTGGAACAATAATTAATGTTTATTAAGACAATTTATTAAATCTTCACATTTGTTTCATGTAATAAATTAAATGATATTTTATGATCATTGTTCTATATACTATTTGCTAACGATCCACCAAGTGACACCCAAATACTATTCTGCTGCATTTGACCACTTTGGGGGTGTCACAGATTGGTATTAGAGCGATAGTTATATAGAACCAGATCAAAAACTTCAAAATTTTAAAATAATAAAAATTTAAAACTGGACTATAACTAAATATAAAAATCAGTTTAAAGGAAAAAATTGACTTTTGGGGACCCTAATAGCTAGGCATATAGCATATAGAGCATACATATTATGTGAACTAACTGTGCACTGATATATATATATAACTTTTGGCTATATGATCACATAAGTATCTACATAACTTTTGACCTACACTGTTAAAAGACACTTATAGCATCGCATACAAAATTTTAATTTTGAAAACTTTTTAAATTGTGTAAGCTAATACTTACTCAACTTTGAAATAATATTATTTTCAGATTTATCATGACTACGCTAGCCACATCACCGACTCATGTACCTGACATCGACACTCTCTTGACTACTACTGCTGCTATACCAGTATCACCCACATCTGTGCTTCAGGGATTGACATCAGACTCTGAGTCTAGAGATCACCAGGCTGCAGGAGTCTTCTTACTATCTGACTCAACTACTACCACACCACCAGTTTTACCTACTTCCCCAACTGGGAAAAGGGATCATGTTGTACCTATCTTACCACCACTTCCATCATCCTCTTCGCTTCACGGCTATGCTCCTAGAGCTCTACCACCTCGTAAGAGGAGGTACGACTCTACTCCTGTCTCTACTTTTGAGATTAGAGAAGATTCTGGAGCAGGGCGGGCTGAGACCGACCCTGTTCAGGCTCATATTTCCGCAGTAGCCGTGCGTCATGCTCAACATATCTCGGATATCCATACTATATTGAGAGCGGGTCAGTATGGACGCTCTGTATTAAAAAAGCGAGTGACACTCTTTCGTGGGCTGTAAGGGCAGAGTCCCAGGCTGCACATGGGACATGGACGACTGTCTAGGGCGCCCTACAATGGTTGCTATAGGAGAACGACTATCTCCGACAACGTTTCTTTACTCTAGAGGGTCAGTAGTACCAGACCCACTTCGCTCTCATGTCTCAGGGAGACACCTTACAGATTTTCATCGACCTCACAGAGATTCGTCATCAGGGGACTGTTGTAGAGACCAGTTACCTCAGGACCGCGGAAAATTCGTGGCAGACTCAGTTGTTAGAGGCTCTCTGGATTTTCAGGGAGACCCGAACTGCCATGGTGACTATGAAGGATGCTATACAGGCACCTGTAGCTCAGGCTGCACCAGCTACTTCCAGTGATGCTACCAGCCGAGTTTAGACCAGATGTACTAGATTTCTTGTATATCATGACAAGCATTGGGTTGCATCCCAGCTCTCATGATTTAGGATTTATGTATTGTATCTTTAGTTCTTTTCAGTTGTATCTCATCCTTAGTACCTAACCCCAGTAGGTAGGTAATCTTTTGTTGTAATCAGACAGTTGTACTACTATTTTAGACATGCATACTACATTCATGTCTTAGATTGGTTGTACTTGTATCATATTGTTATTTTCCAGAAATGACTTGTGCTAATGTTACACTATTACTCCTTTGTGCTTATATTATATTGTGAACTTTTGACATGTAATCTAATTTGTTATGAATTTCATGCTTATACATTTCCATGTAAACTAATATAAATGCAATATTGACAAAAAACAAATAATCTCCTTTTTGTATGACTATAAAAATAATGGCTTCAAGAAACACACGAGCAAAACCCGCAGGAGATAATGTCAGTCCAAATGTCTCAGAGGCCCAACTCAGGGTGCTCATTGGACAAGGCATCGTTGATGCCATGGCTGTTAGGGAAGCCAACCTTAGCAGAAACCAAGATGACAGTAAGAACTCCAATGCAAGGAGAACTGACAGAGTCTCTAGGGGGTTACTTATCTCGACTTCTTGAAATGCAAGCCCACGTACTTTAGGGAAAAAAATGAGTCGTCGAACTAACGCAACGGTTCGAAAGATCGGAGACAGTATTCCGCATCAGTGACTGCACGGAATAACACAAAGTCAAATTTGCCACATGTACTCTACTGGACGGTGCCCTCACATGGTAGAATTCTTTGGTTGTTACTCTTGGGCAAGATAATGCCTATGGGATGACTTGGACCGCTTTGAAGGAAAGGATCACCGAGAAGTACTGTCCTCGTGGAAAAGTGAAGAATCTAGAGATCGAAGTATGGGATCTCAAAGAACCATGACATTGTAGCTTACAACCAGAAGTTCCAAGAGCTGACCTTGATGTGTACAAGAATGTTTCCTGAAGTGAAGGATAAGATTGAGAAGTATGTTAGCGGGCTGCCAGACTCTATCCATGACAGCGTAATCGCATCTCGACCTACTACCGTCGAGAGTGCCATGGATTTCACCACAGAATTAATGGACAACGAGTCCGTAGCTTTGCTGAGAGACAGACAGAAAGCAAGAGGAGAGCTGATGAGAATTTCCGTAGTCAGCACCAGAACCAACTAACCAAAAGACAAAACACAGGTCAGGTCTATTGTACTACTACCACCGATCCAACCTGGTATGGAGGTAGCCAACCCAAGTGTACCAAGTGCAATTTCCTTCATGTCAGCAATGGGTCTTGCCATAGACCAGGACCGAATGGTTACCCCGTCCTACCAGTTAGAGGCAACACTGTCACCAACTCCAGACCCAACAACAACGAGAGTGGTCAAAACTTCCGTGGAAATGGATAGAAGGAAACCTCCATCCCACTGGTGGGAATGGTGTTTGACGAGCTGCAGTCTAGTGCTATGGATGTGGAGAACCATGACACATCAGACACGAATGCCCAAAACGGGTAAACGGAAATAGAAACAATGGGGGAGCGCCAACAAGATTTTACGTTGTGGGCAATGCAAGAACCAACCCTGACTCCAATGTAGTTACTGATACGTTTCTTCTGAACAATCGTTATGCATCTATTTATTTGGTACCGAAGCCGATAGAAGCTTTATATCTACCGAGTTTAGTAGCTTACTGGACATCCCTCCCACCAAATTAGACGACTGTTATAGATTTGAATTAGCCGATTACAAAATCATAGAAACCAATACTATCTTAAGAGGTTGTACCTTGAACCTTTTAAACCACCCTTTAGATATCCATTTGATTCTAGTAAATCTTGGTAGTTTTGACGTTATCATTGGTATAGATTGGTTATCAAAATATCACGCAACCATTATGTGTGACGAAAAGCTAGTCCATATACCATGAGGAGAAGGAAATATGATCAATCAAGGAGAAGGAAACACAGACAGGACTGACACCAGACTAAGTGTCATCTCGTGTACAAAAGTCCAGAAGTATCTGCTGAGAGGATGCCCTATCTTATTAGCTCATATTTCTAAGACATACGAAGAAGACAAGCCTGAGAAAAAACAAATCAAGGACGTGCAAATTATCCGCGATTATCCCGAAGTTTTTCCAGATGATCTACCCGGTATACCACCAACTCGTCAAGTAGAATTCCAAAAATCGACTCGATACCCCGCACCTGTAGCTAAAGCTCCTTACCGGTTAGCACCATCAGAGATGAAAGAGTTAGCAGAACAACTTCAAGAACTATCTGACAAAGGTTTCATTAGACCTAGTTCCTCTCCTTGGGGAGCTCCAGTACTATTTATCAAAAAGAAGGACCGTTCCTTCTGAATGTCTATTGATTACAGGGAACTGAATAAGTTAACTATGAAGAATCGTTACCCACTTCCACGAATCGATGACCTATTTGATCAACTTCAAGGATCAAGTATACTCTAAGATCGATTTAAGATCTGGGTAGCATCAGTTGAGGGTCAGAGAGGAAGACATTCTAAAAACAACATTCAGAACTCGCTACGGTCATTACGAATTTCAGGTTATGCCCTTTAGATTGACCAATGCACCAGCTATATTCATAGACCTCATGAACCGGGTGTGTAGACCCTACCTATATAAATTCGTGATCGTATTCATCGACGACATACCCATCTACTCCAAGAACGAACAAGAACATGAAGAACACCTAGTACAAGTACTGAAACTGCTTAAGGAAAAAAACTATACGCAAAATTTTCTAAATGTGATTTTTGGATCCCTAAAGTTCATTTCCTTGGTCACGTTATCGATAGTGAAGGTATTCACGTAGATCCTGTAAAGGTCGAATCCGTTAAGGATTGGGCATCTCCTACATCACCAACGGAGTTTTGTCAATTCTTAGGACTTGACGAGTACTACCGTATATTCATCTAAGGTTCTCGAAGATATCTAAGTCTATGACAAAGCTTACTAAAAAAGGTGTGAAATTTGAGTGGGGAGAGAAAGCAAAATCAGCGCTCCAGACAATCAAACTGAAGCTGTGTAGCGCACCTATCTTAGCCTTACCTGAAGGCAACGAGGATTTTGTTGTCTACTGTGATACTTCACATAAGGGTTTAGGTGCGGTACTGATGCAAAGAAAGAAGGTAATAGCTTACGCCTCAAGAAAATTGAAGAAGCACGAGAAGAATTACACTACTCATGATCTAGAACAAGGATCCGTTTTTTTCGCCTTATAAATCTAGAGGCATTATCTATACGGGACCAAGTGTACTATACATACCGACCATAAACGTTTACAGAACATACTAGATCAGAAGGAGCTGAACATGAGGCAACGATGTTGGATAGAACTGCTGAGTGATTACGATTGCGATATCAAATACCACCCTGGTAAAGCAAACATAGTTGCAGATGCACTGAGCCGAAAGTGGACAGATCCTCCCATGAGAGTTCGAGCCTTAGTCATGACGATTAGCTTGGACCTACCCAATCAGAAAACCTCGAGAAGGAAGACATAAGGGGAATGCTTAGGACGGATCTACAAAGGAGAAGTTAGAGCCAAGAGTAGATGGAACGTTGTGTTTACACGAAAGAAGTTGGTTGCCATTTTACGGAGACTTGAGAAGCGTGATCATGCACGAGTCTCATAAGTCTAAGTATTTTATACATCCTGGATCTGAAAAGATGTATCAGGATATGAAGAAGTTATATTGGTGGCCAAACATGAAAGCTGACATCGCCACCTACGTGAAGAAATGTTTAACTTGTGCCAAAGTAAGAACGGAGCACCAGAGACCATCAGGTTTACTAGTGCATCCTAAGATATTGAAATGTAAATGGGATAACATTTCCATGGACTTCATCACCAAACTCCTGACCTCATCTCAGGGGTACGATACAATTTGGGTAATTGTTGATCGACTCACGAAGTCCGCTCACTTTCTGCCAATCAGGGAAAATGACTCTGTGAACAAACTGGCGAAAGTGTACGTAAAGGAAGTTGTGACTAGACACAGAATACTGATCTCAATTATTTGTGATCGAGACGGTAGATTCATGTCAAATTTCTAGAAATCTTTTCAGCGAGCTTTGGGTACAAGCCTGGATATGAGCACTGCTTATCATCCACAAACGGACGGACAGAGTGAAAGAACGATCCAGATACTGGAAGACATGTTGAGGGTATGTGTGATCGACTTTAGAAAAGGATGGGTTGAACACATACCACTAGTTGAATTCTCTTACAACAACAGCTACCATGCCAACATCAAGGCTGCACCATTTGAGGCACTCTATGGCCGCAAGTGCAGATCACCCGTGTGCTGGGCAAAGGTAGGAGAATTTCAGATTACTGGACCCGAACTGATCCAAGAAACAACTGAGAAGATCACCCTCATCAAGTAGAGAATTCAAGCTGCCCAAGACAGGCAAAAGAGCTATGTAGACCAAAAGCGGAAACCTTTGGAAAGGAGTTGTACGTTTTGAAAAATGTGGAAAGCTATACCCGCGATACGTAGGACCTTTAGAAGTGATAGCTATAATGGGTGAAGTAGCATACCGTCTAGATTTACCCCAATAATTGAGTCGGATACACTCTACCTTTCTTGTATCAAATCTGAAGAAGTGCTACGCGAATGAACCGCTAGCCATGCCATTGGAGGGAGTCCACGTTGATGACAAACTATAATTTGTAGAAGAACCGGTAGAAGTCATGGAGAGAGTGGTGAAGAAGCTAAAACGCAAACAAATTCCGTTAATTAAGATACGTTGGTACTCCAGGAGAGATCCTGAGTTCACTTGCGAACGTGAACACTCGTTGTGACAATCCTCAAAATTCACATCTATGCTATAAGCTATAATTGTCTAAATATGAAAATTTGGCTAGAAATTTTTGCTTTTTGTACCTTACTTGGTAAGATGAATTGCTTCTCACAACTTAAACTACCGTTACAACATATTCCTATATGTTGCTAATACAATGTATATATCAAGTCTAAGATCTAAAAGTGATCTAATAAGTTCAACATTGATAAGAACATCTCAAATGTAACTATGATACCCTAAATTCCTTTAGAAACCCTAGAATCCTTATAAATTAGTTATAAACTCAAGAATGATAAACTATGAATAGAGAACACATATGAATAAGTCATTATGGAATCTAAACAATTTTAAACTATACTTTGAAGACATAATAATACCTAAGAATGTCAAGAACAAACCATACAAAGCTAAGTACAAGTAATTGTACATAATAGTCTAGATCACCACCTAGAAACCTTGATAAAAATGTTGCAAGCAATGTAACTACATAAAATCCATGTACTCCTATCAAAAACAATATACTAATCACAATTTATCAAATAAAGGATAGGTAATTGATCACAAAATGCTAATATTCACTAATCCAAGGCTAATTACAAGTTAAGACCTAGTAAGAAAGATTAGTATATAAAATCCATTTCACATTGAATTAGAGTCTAATATTTTTCCATAAATTATAAAACTCAACGATGCATCATATTAAGATTATACATTTATTTCAAGTCAAGTTACAAGTTGGTAAAGCATAAAGTACAAGTTATCAATGCATAGGATCTTAAGCTCCCATAATTATCCCTAGAATATGATCAACCTATACAAACCCTTAAACTAAAAATGTAGAATCCATAGAAGTAATAAAAATACTATATAAGCCCTAGAATAAGTGTTTATAAAGGTACAAACACTAATTACCCAAGATAAAAAGTCATTAGGATTAATGAACTAAAAACACTAATATTAAGAAATCTACATTGAATCATAACCTAGTTCTTTTTAGACAAGTCTATAAATATTTATATGACTTCATTAAGGTTATAAGATTATATTAAGACAATGTACAAGTACCCCTAATGCAAAAGGTACAAGATTTCAATGCATGGCTTGTAAATTAGGTCAAAATAGGTATTTTCACTCTTTGGACATGTTTATCTAAACGAAACCCTTAAACCAAGTGTAGGAACTCACTGGACACTTAAAACTCAATGTATAGGACCCAACTTAGGTTTACATCAGTAACTAATTGAAGGATAAATCCATTTACTAAGATTTAACCCTAGATCATTAGAAAACCCTAATCTACAAATGTATACTTCCCATTTTCACATCAAACCTTTGTTAAACTTCAAACCATGTACCCAAATCTCTTAAATAGAATTTCTAAACCCTAATTAATCCTTAATCATTCATTAATAACTTTCCCAAGTCCCTAATGACCAAAAACACAAACCATAAGTTACAAGCCCTAGTTTTGTACCCGGTTTTATGTTCCCTCCAAAAACCTATTTCAAACCATTCCCTCCCATTCTAACTTTGAAAATCAAATAATTTATATGCTTTAATATATTTTCCATGTGATTTCAAGTAGGTGATGCACCTACATGGTTGCTACACATCATGGTTCTTATCTATATATGTCGCGAGTAATTCTAAGCCATAGGCTTAAATATTTTCCATCTTAGACTCTAGAAACTTTCATAGATCTTCCCTAGCTTCCCTTATTCACTAAGTTATCCATTATACACGTCCATATCCAAACTTGGAGGGTAAGGCTTAGAAATAGTATAAATAGGGGTCTTTAGCTTCATTTTAGAATCATCCTTCACTTTCAATCTTCTACACCTATACATTATGTTGTTACACCTCCATTGAAGTCCTAAGAAGTCCCTAAGATCAGTAGCAAGCTTTGGAAGAATTTTTAGGAGTTCTGGAAGTGTTATGAGGAAGATATAGTCCATATACCCCATAAGGAGCCATTTTGGAGCATCCTAGGTAATCATTTTGTTAACTAAGCTTTGATCTTGTTATAATAATTTATTAGAGTTGTTATAATGCCAAAAGTATGTTAGAAAGATAATCTAAAAGAAACTAAGTCATTTCATCATATCTGAATGAAAGTTAAAAGTTCAAGATGTCTTAAAACCCTAGTTTTGTAATCTACATGAAATAATAAGCAAAAACCCATTTAAAAAGCTATAGTTCTAAAGAAATGTTTTTATTATGATTATAAACATGTTTAGAAACTTTGTTTTAAAATTCTAGATCATTTGGTCCAGGTTTGAGGTTGTTATGTGATTTTTATAAGTATAGGGACTAAAACTGTCATTCTTGAAACTATTTAACATTTTGGGCCAAAAGTGTCATTTTATAAAACTATAATCTATAAGAATAAATTTTGGAAAGTCGAGGTCCTAAGGTTAAATATTAAAGATTTAAATGCAAATACTAAAACTATACACTTTAAGGGTTAAAAGTGCAATTATACCAAAGTATAACCAAAAGGACTAATTTTACCAACTTTGAAACTAAAGAAGATTAATCATGAATATGAAGAAGTAATGAAAGTATCATGTTAGTAGGGAGCTTTATACAAAGATGTTCCATCTTGATATTACGTTCTGATTGAGTGGTTGGGTTTACGATTTAAAGTGTTCTCGCTCCTCAAACGTATATAGAATGGCTTCTGAGTATGATGGCTCGAACACTAGTGCTAGAATTACCAAAAAATAATAATCAAAGAACACATAACCAACACTTAACAACATTGAACCAACAATCAAAGACTTGATACTATACACAATGTATTAATCCAGGTTTGTGTGAGATCAAGCTGTTGTTTATGAGACCAAGTTGTGGTTTGTATGATCAAGCTGTTTATTTGTGAATAAGATATATCTGATTATATCTCGGATTCTATGGACATAAGGTGAGTTCATAGACTCACTTCTAAATGCTTTCTAAATGATTTCAAAACCCATGAGGGGGATATATGCTAAAACATGAATACAAGTGCTTTTAAAATTGTATGGTATTATTATTGACACTATGTTTACTACTACCATTAAGTCCCTTTTTAATCGTGAACCGCTAATCATTTCTTGAAAATGAGCGCTAATATTGTGAATATTACTATTTGGGGGTTGACATTCCCTATATGGGCAAGTCGCGCTTGCTAGCAGCTAATGGTCCATACCTAGGCTAAACAGATACACTTTATTTTGCATAACCTAGGAGTTTGGCAAACTTCCTGCATAAGGGCAATTTGTTGGTTTTTGTATGTCAAGTAGCGGTGCATGAGCATAGTGTAGTATGATAACTATTTTATGTGGGTGTATAACAACGTAGCCCGAAGAACATACTTGTATTCAAAAACTGTTATTAAAAACCTATGAATTCACTCAACCTTTGTGTTGACTTTAAGCATATATCTCAGATTAATGGTGACTGATAGCATGGAGCGGCACACGGATGGCATGAAGAGGCGCAAGAATGAAATTATTCTAAATTTTAGGAACCTCATATTGTAAAACTCTGATTTTTTAATGAAATATAAAGAAAAAATATTTCATCACTCTTTTGAGTTGTTTTCTATTATTATGACTTGTGTTCTATGAAGTAATACCCCAGATCAATGTTTCGTTGCGTAAAGGTAAAATGGGGGTGTTACAGATTGGTACTCAGAGCCATGGTTATAGAAAACAAGTAAAATCTTGACTATAACTACTTTTAAAATAATTTCAAGAAAGTCCTCGTGTGCCAAAGCCAGTGCTGCTACAAGAATGACTGTATTGATACTCCCTAGGATTATGTGTAAGTTTATTTGATATTATGCATAAGAGATTTCATGTTTAGATACCATTTTTATGTGTAAGTACTTATGAGTAAGTAATAAGTTAGGATTTATCAACGTCTCTAGAAATAGGTATCCCTATCTCCCTCCTATTATCATCTTATCGGATTCGAAAGATGAGCGTTCTATAAGTATTCCGAAGTTTATTTCATCTTCTGATGAATAATCCTTACGATACTTCAGAAAA
Organism: Glebionis coronaria; assembly: GCA_025667525.1. Classification (NCBI taxonomy): domain Eukaryota; kingdom Viridiplantae; phylum Streptophyta; class Magnoliopsida; order Asterales; family Asteraceae; genus Glebionis; species Glebionis coronaria. Next base: position 279,554,634 of record CM046880.1, on the reverse strand, counting down.
TACACCCAAAGACCAGAAAAATCGCAAAAGCCATTTTGCCTTTAGATGATGACCCATGTATGCAAGTTATACATGCATATAATTAAGAAATAGACTTTGCACCTCATCACGAAAGATATCCATCACCTTACCCTAATTAATACACCATCACCTATATTTGAAGATTCACCTAAAAATACCCATAAGATATCCTAACCTATTTAGAAAACTTCCTCCCTAGCATATTGAAGATATTGAAAGACATAGGAAACGCCGAAGAATCATACAACAAGATTAAAAGAAGTTAGAACAAGATTTGTAGAAAAGATGAATGCACTAGACTAGAAGTTGTAAATACTTTCAACTTTATGTCTTTACTTTTATATTAACAAGAGAAGCTTGTCCTATAAGTTAAAACAAGACAAGTTGTTAATAAGAGTTGTGTTTCTCATCTTGTCATTTCATACTTATTTTATAGAAGTAAGAAACGTCTATTTCTTGATTTTCTCTCAAATGATTATGAATTAAATTGCGTTAATTCAAGAAGAAAGCATATAATTAACAAAGTATATATTTTTGGAATTTCCGTTATCTTCGATGATAGTACGAATAATAAGTTGAGTATAACCCGCAATTTTGAAGAAAGACTTAAGAAGATATATGGTATGTTTGACTATTAATAAGACAAGTTGTTGTATATCAAATTATGTTACGATTATGCATGAGTCATATCTTTATAAATCCGTTGTAAACTTTGAAACTATGTTTCATAGTTGGATTTATTATCCTCGGATGTGAATGATAATCAGCATATTAAGTTTCCCCTACACCCTGCCAAATAAACCCAAAAAATATACCTTGTGTTCGATAAGCATTTATATGTATCCATATACATATGTGACAAATGTTTTCTGATATGAGTATACCTTGGATCCTGAATTATTTCTATTCTTTCCCCTCATTCTAAACCCTAAAAGTATTTGACGAAGAATTGACGATGATGTGGCTGCAATCCTGCAAGTACAAACTGTAAATAAAAAGTATTACCCGGAAGAAGACTCAATGTCTAGTTAGTTTTGATATCCAAGGAAGAAAAGATGCTATTAGTATCACCCGTTGGATTGAAAGAGCCAATTCAGTTTCCTATCGTATTTGAAATTATAAAATGAAGCTTGCTATAAGAAGATAGCACTTCGTCAGTTATCTTGGTAAATTCTTTATACTCAACCCATTTAGATAAAAGAAATACATAAGGTCGCTTGATTAAATTTCAAATATTTCTTAGAAAGATTATCGAGAAGATAAAAGAAGAACTCCGCTATCTAATGATAGAAGGAATTAACCTAGAGACATACACGAGGAAATTCCAAAAGTTAGTAGAGTTAAACCCTATTCCATAGAATGAGAAAAACCTTCATCAAAGTATTTTATCACGGAAATATGTCATGGAATTTCATCTAAAATCCTATTAAGAGACTCCATTAGAAGATTTTGTTAGAAAAGTTTATTAAGGAATTTTATCGAAGATTTTGAAGAAAGATTACCACTCCCAAAAAACCAAAACTATTGGAAGAAGTCATTAACATATCCCAAAAGTTAATGAACAAGTTAAATAAGCACAATCCTGTGCAAAAATCAGAGAAATCTTAAGCGTAAACTCGGCAGTGAATGAACGTCCGTAGAGTCTAGTAAACCAAAACATATGATTATAAATCCAATATACGGTGAATATGATGGAAATTTTCTTCTGTGTAAGAAATGCACCATGTATCACACAGAACTTTGCACCATTTGGTGTCAGATTTTCAACATAGTAGATCATTGGACTAGGATTTGTAAGGGAAAGTGGCCTTATAAATCATATGTTTGGTAGGATTATTCTGTATTTTATAAGGAATAAAATACCATCTCCCACTTTTTAACGTCATTCGTCTCTAGAAAACCTTATTCCTAGATGATATATACAAGACGTCTTACACACGCCAACGTAAAAAGGAAACTTAAGGGTAGAACATTTATTTATATTCGCGTTATGTCAGAAATTTCTAAGTCAATGATTTACATTCTGTTTATTTGATTGAATTAGGACGCTTATTCAGTCAAATAAATAAATTTAAATCACCAAATTTATAATTTCTTCATTGCATAAAGTTGGACGCATCTTTATGTTAGTGAGAATTTATAAATGGACTTAAAGAAATTCGATATAAGACAAGTATAGACCTGATAAAACTAGAATACTTGTGTTCTTAAACTATATGCTTTTACTGAAATATGTTATTACATGGAGTGCCCAAATTGTTACTTGCTACCCAAAATTTCATGAGTCATTAAACACTTACGTGTACGCTAATAAGGTGAATAGATCTATTGAAAAGTACGTCAATGTTCGTCATAGATTTAGAATTTTTAAATACTTGAAATTTGAAGTATTCCATTCAACCCGAAGAAAGTTTGAAATCCTTATATTATGCTCTAACAAAAGAAGCAGAATATTGAAAGTCATCCGACTTACTAGTTCAATCTGAATTCCCCCATGGAAATAGGAAAGAACAATGAGGATTTTGTTACTTCAAATAGACATGATGCCATCTGGATCATAGTCGATTGTTTTACTAAGGCTAGAGGATCTATTCCTATCTAGGAAATTGATAATATGGGAACTCTGACGAGGTTATACCAGAAATAATCTGTCAACATAGAGAATCAATATCTATCATCTAAGATCGTGACGAGTGTTTCACATCTTGATCCTAAAAGTATACTCAAAATTTGTGTGTACTAATGTGTTAAGTGGAAGAACTACTCAAATACTAAACTATATACTCCACGTATGTGTTATAAGTTTTAGAAAGGACACTTACCATTGGAAAAATTTTCCAGTATAATAATCGTTTTCATGCTAGAATTAAAGCAATACTACTTAAAGCCCTCTACCGAAAGAAGTGCCATTTACATATCTGCTAGGCTAAAAGTTGGAGATTGTCAACTTACGAAACCCAAAGTAGTTCATGAAAGTATTTGAGAAGGTTATACGATAATAGAGCTTCGTAGAACGTTGAATAATTGACCGTTAGGTAACTTCTAGATTTAAATGGCAAATTAGAAAGACTGTTTTAATAAAAATTTCTCATTGTAATTGAGAAACTACACCATATTAAACAATATCTATGTGAGAAGGATGTTATCTCTATCAATTACCTGAATTGATTTTGAAAAATGCAATAATCAATTCAAGATTTTGAATTGAGCAGTGACATATTGACAAGAGTTTCCCAAAGAACTCAGCAATAATCACAATCCTTTTCATATTTTGGAATTTAAGGACCACTTATGTGATTAACTGGCATGTTTTTTATATTCTATTTGGTATTAAAGCTATTTTCTTGATATGTGAATAAAATTCTAAGAAAGAATTTGAACACCTAAGAGCTAAGTTTGCCCTTGATATTCTATGTCACCCTTATAATCCCGGGACGAGATTTCTTTAAGGGGGAGAGACTGTGACAATCCTCAAAATTCACATCTATGCTATAAGCTATAATTGTCTCAATATGAAAATTTTGCTAGAAATTTTTTCTTTTTGTACCTTACTTGGTAAGATGAACTACTTCTCACAACCTGAACTACCATTACAACATATTCCTATATGTTGCCAATACAATTTATATATCAAGTCTAAGATCTAAAAGTGATCTAATAAGTTCAACATTGATAAGAACATCTCAAATGTAACTATGATACCCTGAATTCCCTTATAAACCCTAGAATCCTTATAAATGAGTTGTAAACTCGAGAATGGTAAACTATGAATGGAGAACACATATGAATAAGTCACTATGGAATCTAAACAAGTTGTAAACTATATTTTTAAGACATAATAATACCTAAGAATGGCAAGAACAAATCATACAAACCTAAGTACAAGTAATTGTACATAATAGTCTAGATCACCATCTAGAAACCTTGATAAACAATGTTACATGCAATGTAACTACATAAAATCCATGTACTATTATCAAAAAAAAATATACCAATCACAATCTATCAAATAAAGGAGAGTTAATTGATCACAAAATGCTAATATTTACTAATCCAAGGCTAATTACAAGTTAAGACCTAGTAACCAAGATTAGCATATAAAATCCATTTCACATTGAATTAGAGTCTAATCTTTTGCCATAAGCTATAAAACTTAACTATGCATCATATTAAGATTATGCATTTATTTCAAGTCAAGTTACAAGTTGGTAAAGCATAAAGTACAAGTTTTCAAAGCATATGATCTTAAGCTCCCATAATTATCCCTAGAATATGATCAACCTATACAAACCCTTAAACTTAAAATGTAGAATACCTAGTAGTCATAAAAATACTATATAAGCCCTAGAATAAGTGTTTATAAAGGTACAAACATTAATTACCCAAGATAAAAAGTCATTAGGATTAATGACCTAAAAACCCTAGTATTAAGAAATCTACATGGAATCATCACCTAGTTCTTTTTGGACAAGTCTATAAATATTTATAGGTATTAATTAAGGTTATAAGATTATATTAAGACAATGTACAAGTACCCTAATGCACGAGGTACAAGATTTCAATGCATGGCTTGTTAATTAGGTCAAAATAGGTATTTTCACTCTTTAGACATGTTTACCTAAACTAAACCCTTAAACCAAGTGTAAGAACTCATTGGCCACTTAAAAATCAATGTATATGATCCAAATTAAGTTTAAATCAGTAACCAATTGAAGGATAAAGCCATTTACTAAGATTTAACCCTAGATCGTTAGAAAACCCTAATCTATAAATGTATACTTCCCATTTTCACATCAAACCTTTGTTAAACTTCAAACCAAGGACCCAAATCTCTTAAATATAATTTCTAAACCCTAATTAAGCCTTAATAATTCACTAATCACTTTCCCAAGTCCTGATCACCAAAAAACACAAACCATAAGTTACAAGCCCTAGTTTTGTACCCAATTTTATGTTTTCCCTCTAAAAACCTATTTCAAACCATTCCCTCCCATTCTAAATTTGAAAATCAGATATTTTATATGTTGTAAGATATTTTACATGTGATTTTAAGTAGGTGATTAACCTACATGGTTGCTACACATCATGGTTCTTATCTATATATGTCGTGAGTAATTCTAAGCCATAAGCTTAGATATTTTCCATCCTAGACTCTAGGAACATGCATTGATCTTCCCTAGCTTCCCTTAGTCACTAAGTTATCCATTATACACGTCCATATCCAAAACTTGTAGGCTAAGGCTTAGAAATAGTATAAATAGGGGTCTTTACCTTCATTTTAGAATCATCCTTCACTTTCAATCTTCTACACCTATACATTCTGTTATTACACCTCCATTGAAGTCCTAAGAAGTCCCTAAGATCAGTAGCAAGCTTTGGAAGAAGTTATAGGAGTTCTTGAAGAGTTATTAGGATGATATAGTACATATACCCCATTAGGAGCCATTTTGGAGCATCCTAGGTAATCATTTTGTTAAGTAAGCTTTGATCTTTTTATTCTAACACCCCCAATTTACATTGTGGAGCGTAAATACACAATTGGGTGCTAGACACAAGCATCGTCACACAAGGTATATTGAACGACTCAAAAGAGAGACGTATACACATAAAACATAAACAATATTTTTACAATAAGTCTAAAACATAATTTCATCCCATATTATACTAAAACGACACCAGAGTAAAGCGTTTAGTCCCCACGGATCTCGACCAGCAAACCAACAAGTTTAGTACAGTACACAAACATTTAACGAATTATTCAACAATAAAAAGGATAGAAATAGTTTTAGACCAACATTCATCCAAAAGACAACCCACAACATCCATAGCAAAGCTCCGCCTTCCATCACTTCCGATTACCTGAAACACATGCTAAAACGAGTCAACAATAATGTTGAGTGAGTCCATAGGTTTATCAAATCATATTTGAACACCAGGAGAAAATCAATCATATTCATTTATAGAATTGTCGTGCACACAATCTAATTCAAGGCAATACATTGTATTTAAGCTCATGACATCGACACCTTAACCAAATAGTCACCCACGCCAAATGCCAGCATGACTAGAATAAAACCATTTCCGCTCTAGGGTATCAGTTGCTAGAATACCACATTCTTATTCTCGTAAATTATCCTTCCCAAAGGTTACTCAGCATAATGCCCTGGTCTCAGATAGGGTGGTCAACCCATTAGTACTATCATTGGAATAAGCGGCTATTCCCAACTCACAACATCAAGTCAGAATATAGTTAACGGCTCATGAATTTAGGGTCTTTAGCAACAAGGTACTCAATACAATGTAAACAACATAGGCAACATTCGGGTCCAATAATTACTCATGACTTGTGTTCATTTATTTTCAAATAGCATGTATCCCCCTCGCGGGTAATAAAACATTTAGTAGCTAGAATGAAAAAAGAGGCTACAGACTCACCTTAGTATAAGAGACCTAGCGAGATGATCGTCGATGATAGAGGATGCCTTTCAAACATAAGAACCGCTACCTATCAAATAAGGCGCGTTCATTAATAATGACTCGAGAAATAAATCATACATAACAATATCAAAATCAAACTCATAAAATCACAATAAACTCGAGAGAAAACGATACAAATAACTCTATTATACTCTTCTATACATTTACTTTACCATTCTACACTTTCGACAAAATCCGTCGGCACATACTACATGTACTAGCTTATTTACCCCTTTTAGACTCGTCAAACGTTTATGAAACGACTCGAGGAACCAACTTACTATCTATAGAAATTCCTCTAAAAATTTTATCAAATGAAATTAATTTTGAAGTTCTTTACCCGACTCACCTTCAAACTACAAAATCCTGACAGTTTTACGTTAACAACTCATACAACCGCTTTACCTTCTTTAAACCACTCCATTTACAAAACCGACACATGGGTTTGAAAATAAACTCACCCTCTAGAGTTTACACTTCATCATCATTATGTGAATCATTTCAAAACTTCAATCTATAGTCCCGAGATTCGATCCAAATATCGACAACAACTATATGTAGTGCCGATACTCGTCTCCCGGTACACGAATAATCAAAACATCGTAACTTCGAGCTCGTTTGGAGCTAGAAGCTCTACTTTATATCAAATCGAAGCTAATCGAATGCTCTACAACCCTAGGCAATTAGTTAAACCATTATAACAACATAAAATACCCAAAAATACAGTTTTACCCACTGATGTAAAACACCTTTCTAAAACTTATATAAAATCATGTTTTTAGCTAAAACCAACCATAGATATGATCATCCTATAACCCTAACACTAACATATATCAACTATAACACTTGAATCATCATCAAAATCAAAACCCTAAAATCAAAATCAAGTTTTTAACAAAACTTTAGCATAAAAACCCTTTGATCATCATAAAAACTACATGCATGATCAAAATACTCACCTACCAAACCTAAAAAATAATCATCTTGCATGTACCCAAAATTAGTACCAAAATGATCTGCTTACAATTTTGAAGATTGGTCTTGTGTTAGTTTAGCTTAGATAATCTTAGAATTGGAGTAAAAATTGATCAAAGTTTGGTTTTGGGTGAAGAGGGGGTCACGGCAAGAAAAAGAGAGAGAGAGAGTAAAAAAAATTTTAGTTAGTGGATTCTATGTGTAATATGTGTAAAAAAAATGAGCTTATATATAGTGGTCTAGGGACCATTGTTGTCAATTGCAATAGTTATGGCTCAAAATGAAAATAGTTAGCTAAAAAGCGGGAAATAACTATTAGTCAATTTTGAAAATATTTACGGGGCTCGGGTTTCATAAAGATACTTTTAAAAAGTTAAAACGTACCTCAAATATAATAATATCGACTCCCGACTCGACTTAACACGTCATTTAAAAGAATACATCAAAAATGACAAACATCAAACAACCGAAAATAAAACGTAAAATATTTGGCATCCATTGACATCACGCTTGATAATAGTCCTTATACTTATTAAATATAAAATATAAGCCTTCCAATATCGGTTTAAACTTAAACCTCCAAAATAAATATCATTCAAACTCATCAAAAATTTCAAAAATAGTCGTAAATAAGATTAAGCAATGACCTCGGTTTCGGGTTATCACATCCCCTCCTTCTTAAAAAGAGCGACGTCCGCGGTGCTTAATCCTTCCTAAACAAATGAGGATACTTATCCTTAAATAAATCCTCACGTTCCCAGGTAAACTCTGGTCCACGCCTAGAAGTCCATCTCACTTTCACAATTAGAATCCTACTATGCTTCAATTTCTTAACTTCCCTATCCATAATCTTTACAGGTTCCTCTATAAAATGCAACTTATCATCAAGTTGAATTTCCTCCAATGGAATCACCACATCCCTTTCAGCTAAACACTTCTTCAGATTAGACACATGAAAAGTATTATGAATAGCCTTACGTTCATCAGGCAACTCTAACTTATAAGCAACCAATCCAATCCTTTGGATATTCTTAAATGGTCCAATATATCTTGGGCTCAACTTTCCTCTTTTTCCAAAACGAATCACTCCTTTCCATGGAGATACCTTTTACATAAACATGTCTCCTACTTCAAATTCCAACAGTTTCCTTCGGTTATCAGCATAACTCTTTTGTCTACTTCTGGCAGATAACAAACGCTTCTTAATTTGCACAATCTTTTCAGTCGTCTCAAATATCATTTCAGGTCCAGTCAATTGACTTTCTCCTACTTCACTCCAACACACTGGAGATCTACACCTACGTCCATACAAAGCTTCAAATGGTGCGACTTTAATACTAGCATGATAACTGTTATTATACGAAAATTCAACAAATGCAAAATGTTTATCCCAACCATTTCCAAAGTCAATCACACACGCACGAAGCATATCCTCTAACGTTCAAATCATTCTTTTACTTTGTCAATCAGTTTCCGGATGATATGTAGTACTCAAACTTAACTCCGTTCCCATCGCTTTCTGCAAAGATTTCCAAAATTCTGAAGTAAACCTACTATCATGATCAGAAACTATCGACAAAGGTACACCATGTCGACAAACAATCTCCTTTACGTACACTGTCGTTAATCTTTCCATACTATCCGTTTTCTTTATTGGTAAACAGTGAGCAGACTTAGTCAATCTATCTACAATCACCCACATCATATCACAACCACTAGCAGTCCTTGGCAAACCTGTTACAAAATCCATAGTAATCTTCTCCCATTTCCACTCAAGAATCTCAGGTTGCACTAATAACCCAGACGGTTTCTTAAGTTCATCTTTCACTTTGGCACAAGTTAAACACTTATTAACATACTGGGCTATATTTGCCTTCATATTCGGCCACCAATAAACTTTCTTAAGATTTTGATACATCTTTTCTGATCCAGGATGTATTGAATACTTCGACTTATGAGATTCATTCATCACTAAATCTCGCACTCCTAAAGAACCTTCCTCAAACGGACACAATGGTAACCAAATCCTGTTCCCAAAATATCTCAATCCATTTGACCTTACTTCAAACAATGGTTTCAACATTCTACCCAAATTTTCTGCCTCAATATTCTCTTCCTTCAAACCATTAGCTTAGGCTTTCAATATCATTTCTGTCAATCAACACTTTCCATCATTGCCAAAGCTCTAACCCTTATAGACTTATCTCTTTCCTTTCTACTAAGTGCATCATCTACCACATTCGCTTTACCAGGATGGTAATGAATCTCTCATTCATAATCACTCAACAACTCAAACCATCTCCTTTGTCTCATATTCAATTCCTTTTGATCCAAAATATATTGCAGACTCTTATGATCAGTGAAAACCACACACTTGGTTCCATACAAGTAGTGTCTCTACAGCTTCAAAGCAAAAATCACAGCCCCAAGTTCTAAATCATGAGTAGTGTAATTCTCTTCATGCTTCCTCAATTGTCTCGATGCATATGCTATCACTTTCTCCCTTTGCATCAACACAGCTCCAAATGCTTTATGAGACGCGTCACGATACACCACAAAATCTTCAGATCCTTCTGGCAAAGACAAAATCGGCGCAGAACACAACTTATCCTTCAGCGTATTAAACGCAGATTCCTCTTCCAATCCCCATTCAAACACTCAATTCTTTTCAGTAAGCTTGGTCAACGGTTTAGCAATCAGTGAAAACTTCTCCATAAACCTTCTATAATACCTAGCTAGACCAAGAAATTGGCGAACTTCAATCAGTGTCGTTGGCACTGACCAATCTTTGATTGCCTCAATCTTAGCAGGATCCACACGAACACCTTCACTATCAATCACGTACCCCAGAAATTGCACTGATTTCAACCAAAATTCACACTTATAGATCTTCGCATACAACTTCTCTTTCTTCAACAATTACAAAATTGTTCTCAAATGCTTCTTATGTTCTTCTTCACTCTTGGAGTAAATGAGAATATCATCAATGAATACGATAACAAACTCATCCAAATACGGCTTGCATAGACGATTCATCAGATCCATGAATACTGCATGCGCATTCGTTAATCCAAAAGGCATCACTTGAAATTCAAAATGTCCATATCGAGTACGGAAAGCTGTTATAGGAATATCTCCTTCCCTAACTCTCAGTTGATGATACCCATACCTCAAATCGATCTTCGTGTATACACTTGATCCTTGCAACTGATCAAACAAATAATCAATCCTCGGCAATGGATACCGATTCTTGACAGTCAATTTTTTAAGCTCTTGATAATCAATAAACATTATAAAAGAACCATCTTTCTTCCTAACAAACAAAACAGGAGCACCCCACGGCGACGAACTCGGTCTAATAAATCCCTTATCCATCAATTCCTTCAATTGATCAGATAAGTCTTTCATCTCAGATGGAGCTAAATGATATGGTGCACGAGCAACTAGCGCAGCTCCCGATACTAAATCAATACGAAACTCCACTTCACGATGCGGCGGTAATCCTGGCAAATCTTCAGGGAAAACCTTAGGATACTATCTAATCACATGCACATCCTCCAATTTCCTTTCATTCACACCATCATTACTTATCTGTGCAAGAAACACATCACAACCTGCTTCTATATACCTCATCATCTTCAAACAAGAAACAACTCTCAAACGAGAAGTACATTCATCACCTTTCACAGTCAATACTAGGGGTGTGCACGGTTCGGTTTGGGTCGGTTTTTGGTAAAAACCGAAACCGAACCGTAATATTCGGTTTTTATAAAATCAAAAACCGAAACTGTTCGGTTTTGGGCGGTTCGGTTTTGGGCGGTTCGGTTTTGTCGGTTTTTAGTCGGTTTCGGTTCGGTTTTTCGGTTTTAAAACCGTTTATATTTGTGTGTAGCCAATTTATACTAACAAACTTGTTTTATGTATTTTTTTTCATTCTAAGCCTAATAACATTTATTCTAAAAAATTTAGAATTAAACATACATCTACAAAATACACACAGAAAAGTGAACATACGAATTATACATTAACGATCGTTGTCACATATTTTATAATTGTGAAGTAAACACATGTATATATAAATACGCCTATAAATATTAAGATTAATATATTATATTTCACCCACCAAAAGAATATTTTAGTATTTAGGATTATTTTATATTTTTTATATAGTATTAAATATATATTGTTATGTAATTAAGAGTTTCGGTTCGGTTCGGTTTTTACGGTTCGGTTTTTTGATGAAAACCGAAACCGAACCATATATTTTCGGTTTTGAAAAAGTAAAAACCGAACCATCGGTTTTTTGTTTTCCGTCGGTTTTTCGGTTCGGTTTTTTCGGTTTTCGGTTCGGTTCCGGTTTTTTCGGTTTTTTTTTGCTCACCCCTAGTCAATACCCTATTCCTTAGCGGTATCTGGACTAATCTCTCTCCACAAACAATCACTGCACCATTACCAACTAACCAGTCCATTCCAACAATCACGTCAAAAGATCCTAATTCTATGGGCATCAAATCAATACTAAACACATAATTACCTAACTTCAAGGAACAACCTTTCAGTATAGAACTAGTGCTTACAACCTTACCATCATCTAACTCCACTTTATAACTAGTTGTCAATCTCACTGGTTCTCTATCCAATAGCTGAGTGAATCTAACATCTATGAAACTTCTCTCGGATCCAGAATAAAATAACACACTAGCATAACAAGCATCAAGTAAGAACGTACCAGTCACCATATTCGGCCCTTGAGGTTTGTCAGCATCTCCTACGACATAGGCTGGAGCAGCAGTCCTAGCAGCAACAGCAGCAACATTACCTCCTTGTCACATGACAACCCTCGGACAATTCCCTTGTTTATGTCCATGGCCTCCACATCCAGAACAGTTAACTACCTTGACAGCATTGGCTCTAGTGGCCACACCCTTGTTCCTACAATCTGCCATCTTATGTTCGGCCTTTCCACACTTGTTGCAAGCAGGTGGACAACTTCCAACATGATATAGATTACATCGACCACACTTTGGGTTCACCTTGTTACCTTGAGTTCCAGTGGCAGAACAAACACAATCATTCCTTCTCAAATTGTATTGTTGATTCCTATTTGGTCCTTGGTTATTGTTGTTATGATAACCACCACGATTCTGTCTTTGGTTTGAGTGTGCAGCTTCCCACTTTCTCTTATTCCCCTCAGCAATACTATCCTTTCGATCCTGCAGCTTTACATCTATCAAAGCATGAGCCATCTGAACCGCTTCATCAAATGACTTGGGTTTTGACGAAGTAGTCTCTCCCTTGATATTACCAGATAAACCTCTGATATACTGCTTCATCTTCTTACGGTCATCAGCAAAAGCATTTGGACACAATAAACATAAATCAGAGAATCTCCTTGTATAATCCACAATATCATTGTTTCTCAGCACCAAATGCCTCAACTCATCCTCCAACTGACCTAACTCTTCCTCAGGACAAAACTTAGTAGTTAACAGTCCCTTGGTCACAGTCCATGTTCTAGCATTAGCTTCAACCAAATCTACAGTAGCTACCTGACTATTCCACCAACTTAATGCATCATCCTGAAAAGTAGCTGCATCAAATTTCACCTTACTAGCTTTTGAACATCCACTGATTTAAAAATTACTTTTAATCTTTTCAATCCACCTTCTTAATTCCAAAGCACCACCAATACCACGAAATTGGGTAGGTCCACTAATAAGTGTGAAAACACTTATCATTTTAAAACTTATTTCCAATAATAACAAGACCAAAACGTGTATTTTATGTCGTAAAAGTCGGAATTATACGTGATTTGTGTTTTTATTGTGTTTCAGGATAAAAATATGAAAAAGGAATACCTATTCTAAAGACAAAAGACGAAGTCAAAAGATCAAAAGTGCAAGAAGAACGGAAGTCGAAGACCTATTCTGAAGATTTGTCGAAGAAAAATGTCTGAAGACGAAAGTTTGACAAAGTCGAAGAACCAAGTCTACTAAAAGAAGAAAATTAGAAAACGAGTTCATTTTATCACTCGACAAATCCCGAGCCAAAGTGGAGAACGCCTATTTTAATTAAAAGACGAGAAAGAAGAAAGCATCAAAGCCTCCCCACCTCCTATATATACCCTCCTAATGTGTCATTAGGAGGGTGTTAGTTAGTCTTCATTTTTCTTTTGTTGTTTTAATTTTTAGAGAGAGGAAGTGTTTAACTTTCTCTCACTAGAAAAACTTCATATTTTCTTTCATGTTTATGCTTTAATTTAATCTTGTATTTTGGAATCATTAATCTACAAGTTCAAGTTTAAGCTTTTCATCTTTAATCTTCTTCTACCTTTCTTGTTTTCTATTTTGATCTTGATTCGGATTAAGTATGCATCTTGTTAAATATTAATGCTTATTTGATCAAAAAGCTTATCTTTTTGTTCCTATCTAAGTTTTTATACTTTCAATATTTAAGTATGAAATTTTTTTATGAAATTTATTTTTTGAAATTTTTTATACGAGTTTAGCTTAATATTGTAAGTTTTTATTAATATTAATATTAATAAATTTTTTAACAAAATGTTTTCTCCACCGTCTTATTTATGAATGTTTTCAGTGAAAATTTAAGTTTGAGATTTTTCATCTTCATATTTCTCCACCGTCTCCTAAGGAAATCTCTATCGATGATCCGAATTTGATTAAACCTTCCATCGACAATCCTCCGGATTTAGAGCTTAAGGATTTACCGTCTCATCTCGAATACGTTTTCCTTGAAGACAATAACAAGTTACCCGTCATCATCGCAAAGGACTTGAAAGAAGATGAAAAATATCGACTTATCAACGTGCTGAAGAATCATAAGAAAGCAATTGTTTGGAAAATTTCTGATATCCTAGGAATTGATCCTAACTTTTGTACTCATAAAATTCTCATGGAAGATGACTTTAAACCCGCAATCCAAAGTCAAAGAAGGGTTAATCCTAAAATTCATGACGTCATCAAGAAAGAGGTTATCAAACTTCTAGATGCCGGAATGATTTACCCTATTTCGGATTCGCCATGGGTTAGTCCCGTCCATTGTGTGCCTAAGAAAGGAGGAATAACCGTTGTTCCCAATGAAAACAACAAGTTGATTCCCACTCTACTTGTCACGGGTTGGCGAGTTTGCATAGACTATCGCAAGCTCAATGATGCCACTCGCAAGAATCATCTTCCTCTTCCTTTCATGGATCAAATGCTCGAGCGTTTAGCGGGTAATGACTATTTGCTTCTTAGACGGTTTCTTCGGATATTTTTAAAATCCCATCGATCCCAAAGACCAAGAGAAAACCACATTCACTTGTCCTTATGGAACATTTTCTTACAAAATAATGCCTTTCGGCTTATGCAATGCTCCTGGGACTTTCCAAAGGTGTATGATGGCTATATTCCATGACATGGTTGAAGAAACTATCGAAGTCTTTATGGATGATTTCTCGGTCTATGGTGATTCTTTCTCTACTTGCCTTGCCAATTTAGAACGTATGCTCAAACGGTGTGAAGACACTCTTCTCGTTCTTAATTGGGAAAAATGCCATTTCATGGTAAAAGAAGGTATTGTTCTTGGTCATAAAATCTTCAAAGCCGGTCTTTAAGTTGACCGTGCTAAAGTCGATGTGATTGCTAAATTGCCTCCTCCTTCAACCGTGAAGGGTGTGAGAAGTTTCCTTGGTCATGCGGGCTTCTATCGTCGATTCATCCAAGAATTCTCTAAGATCGCTCGCCCAATGACCCACCTCTTGGAAAAAGATACTCCTTTTATCTTTTCTAAAGAGTGTATTGAATCTTTTAATCTTCTTAAGGATAAATTAACTAAGGCACCGGTCTTGGTTACCCCTAATTGGGAGTTACCTTTTGAATTGATGTGTGATGCTAGCGATTTTGCTATTGGAGCGGTTTTGGGACAAAGAGTGAACAAACACTTCCAACCAATCCATTATGCTAGCAAGACAACGACGGGGGCTCAATTGCATTATACCACTACTGAAAAAGAGCTCTTAGCTGTAGTGTATCCTTTTGAGAAATTTCGCCCCTATCTTGTCCTTTCCACCACCATTGTGTATACTGGACATTCCGCGTTGAAGTACTTGTTAACCAAACACGATTCCAACCAAGACTTCTTCGTTGGGTTTTGCTCCTTCAAGAATTTAAAATTGAAATTCGTGATAAAAAGGGAGCGGAAAACCTAGCCGTGGATCATCTTAGTAGACTCGAGGATCCTTATCAAGGGGAGCTCCCAAATCAAGAGATTAATGACTCTTTTCCCCTGGAGGCCTTGATTTCTATTAACTCCAATTTAACGAAACCCCATGGTTTGCAGACATTGCAAACTATTTGGCGGGTTGAATTCTCATGGAAGGGTTAACGTCTCAACAAAAGAAAAAGTTCTTTAAAGACATTAAGCACTATTTCTGGGACGACCCTTACCTTTTCAAACAATGTGCGGATCTTGTCATTCATTGGTGTGTTGATGGACTGGCAGCTTTATTAATCCTTGAAGCTTGCGATAAAGGACCCACTGGTGGTCACTTTGGTCCCAATTACACCGCGAAGAAAGTTTTCGACTATGGATTTTATTGGCCCACCATTTATCATGATGCACACGAAATGGTTAAACATTGTGATGCTTGCCAAAGACAATGCAAGATCACACATAAAGATGAGATGCCTCAAAATTTCATACAAGAGTGTGAAATCTTTGACGTATGGGGCATCGACTTTATGGGGCCATTTCCATCATCCAAAGGAAAAAAGTACATCCTCGTAGCCGTTGACTACGTATCAAAATGGGTTGAAGCAAAGGCTTTACCTACGAACTATGCGAGGGTGGTTGTGAACTTTTTGAAACAACTTTTTGCTCGATTCGGTGTTCCTCGTGTTATCATCAGTGACCGCGGGACTCATTTTTGCAATGATCAATTTTCTCGAGTCATGGCTAAGTATGGTGTCAATCACCGTCTTTCCACCGCTTATCCTCCCCAAAAAAATGGTCAAGCCGAGATTTCTAACCGTGGATTGAAGAGAATATTAGAGCGTACTGTGGGAGAGCATCGTGCTTCGTGGGCCGATAAGTTAAATGATGCTTTGTGGGCTTTCCGTACCTGCTATGAGACACCTATTGGTTGCACTCCATATCGTCTTGTGTACGGGAAGGCATGCCACCTCCTTATTGAGTTGGAGCATAAGGCGTATTGGGCCTTGAAGTGGGCTAATTATGATATCAACAAAGCCGGTGATCTTCGGAAGATTCAACTCAACGAGCTTAATGAACTAAGGAATGAAGCTTATGAGAATTCAATAATCTACAAGGAGAAAACCAAGCTTATTCATGATTCTAGGATTAAGAACCGAGAGTTTCACGTAGGTGATCAAGTTTTACTCTTTAACTCTCGGTTGAAGATCTTTTCGGGCAAGCTTAAGAGCCGTTGGTCTGGTCTATTCACCGTCGCCAAAGTTTTCCCTTACGGCACCATTGAGCTTTCTCAACCAAATGGTCCTAATTTTAAAGTGAATGGCTAGCGTTTGAAGCTATACTTTGGTGTGGACATCTCTCATGAGATGATTCCATCCCTCACCACGTTTCCCTTGAATTAGTTCTAGGTCGAGTCAGGCTCGTGACTCAGTTAACAAAAACAAGCGCTTCTCGGGAGGCAACCCGTTGATCTATCCTTTACCCGTTTTCATAATAAGTGTAGGGGGAGCTACATAGGGTTTGTTGTTTTCTTTCTTATGATGTGCAGGGATTAAAGCTTCAAAGAGCACTTTTGATGACATTTAACGAACCGTGATCTCTTGTACCCGTCTTCCTGTTTCTATCCTAAACTGTCGTGATTCAATATTTCATATCTTTAATAATTGTCTTTTTAGTTCGTTTTCTCTCGGTCTTATCGAATTGATGTAACTATTCAAGCTCGACCTAATAGTTTTTGGTGGTAAAAATTTGTTTGGAATCTAAGCTACTTTGCACAAAAAGTATGTAAAAAGGTAAAAATAGTATTTTTATCTACTACATATACATACTACACTAAAACATTTAGCAAGTACAACATATAAATGCACAAAATATTAAAATATAAAATGCAAATTTAAACTACTTACAAATTACAACATACGAAATATCAACTAAACCTAAAAATACAATTTTGTTTAAAATTCTATCCCTATAAACTTGTAAAGAAAACAGATTTACAGAATGAATGAAAATTCAAACTAGCAAATCCAAATCCAAACTGCTAACTATGAGACGAATTAAAATTTCTATAAGCCCAACATGCATCTACAAGCCCATCTTAACTAATCCAGTCCATTACCTAATATAGCTAACAGATTTGGACCTAAAGTGAGACTATTTTACTAACTAACGGGGCTAACTGTTACTATCTAACAATACAGGACTATAACTGTCATGACAACTATCAAAGTGAAGGGCCTTATGTGTATATTATCTAAACTTCTACAAATGTTAAAACATAAAATACATAATACCTAATTAACAAGATTCAAGTCAGTCTAACCTCTACCTCACACTTACATTGGGAACTACCTATCTGCTTAAAGGCAACCAAAATTACTGATATCTATTAACCTAAAGGATCGAATATGAATTCCCTATTAGCTAATATTCTAGCAAAAAAGTGATAATATCTACCAAGCAAATATTACACTCCAACTAAAGTCATCCTACTCTTAATCGCTAATGCTAAACAGTAGACAACACGTCAAATTCAACAGATACTACTAACAGAATAAGCAGAAACTTGCTACGCTACAATTCATGAAAAATGAAAACCAATTAGAACACATAACCATGAAATTTATTAAGGCAACTAATGTAGATTTTATAAAGCTAAGGCTGGAATCAAAGAACTGAATTCAAACAGATATTGAATAGCAAGTAAATGTACTACAAACAATAAACTAATCGAATCGAAGCACAAGAATTAAGCAATAAACTGCCAATCCAAACATCCTATAACATGCAGAATGAAGATATCCAAAAAGTTAAATCAGATTAATCAAACAGTTACACAAAGTTTTACACTATCAAATACTAACGAGCAGATTGCACTAAGAGTTTGCAGAAAAACGAAATTAGCTTAACCGTCACATCCGTTGTTTAGTCCACTGAGTCGAAGCGGAGCGCTGAGCTCGCTTAAAACCAAACACCACTCTGAATGAACACGAAACATCAACGGACCTGCAACTTTATCAGATTAAATGCAACTTGCTGAACTGATCTACCACCAATCACCTGCATAAACAAATGGAAAGGCAAAAACGCGAACTTCTGAACTAATGAAATCTCTACTCTTACTTAACTGATTAGAACTACTCTTACTCGATGGATTCCAGGATCAATGATTATAAACTACTCATATGCTATAAGAGCTAAGGAACTGTCAACTTATGAAAACATGTCATAAGGTGTCAAAAGCTCATGAACCAAAACTCAGCTTTAGGAAACATTAAAGAAAAGGATTTGAGAAGTTTAGAAAGAAATCAGTTACAACCAAACCTATCTTCCTAAGCTGATTTTTAACAGAATATCACAAGAGCTTATCAGAATTATGGAATCAACATTAAAAGTCAAAAAGCTTCAAATCTTGTTAATGGCAGAAAAAGGAAATTGGTTACAAATGAACTAACTGTAAGGAAAATTGAATTTTTAACTAACTTCTAACAAGCTAGGAGTTACTGTGTAAGAGAAATTTTAATAGCTTAAGTAAAGGATTTGAGAACAGAGCTAGAGATAAGTAAAAACAAGATTAGTAAACCTCAAACTTTCATTAATGGCTGAAACGGTTACAAATGCTAACTGAAACTTTAACTAACATCTACATCTATAACAAACTCTGTAACTAACTAAAATGAAAGCATGAGAGAGATTATCTAATCTACTCCTAGAACTACACCTATTCTAACCATCTCGAAATTAAGTGGATGACTGGTATTTATAGACATTGAGGGAGGTGGGATGACGTGTTTCCTCCAATCAACAATGGCCACGTGTAAATACGATGATCTTGATTAACTAGAGTTCTTCATCATCTTTTCCAATTTGGGCGTTTCTTCATCTTCGAGTCTTGATCGAATTGACTTGCACCATCTTGTAGAGGAGAAAAAGAGGAGCACTTTTGCTACTTTAGTCTTCGTCTGAAACCTTGTGTAGCATCCTTGAATTGAACTTGAAGTCGTATGGAGATAAAAGCTATGAAACCGACTGTTATAACTTTCCCTTTCTCTCTCTTCGTTGATATGGAGAAGACGTGTTGTGCGAATTGACTTTGACCAAGTTAAGTTAAAAACTTAATTTTCTTCATCCTTTTTCTATTTAGTCCTTCTATTTTTTTCTCTTTCAAAAGAGTTAAAACTTTTAACCTAACCTCTTTTTCATCCTTTTTTCTTTGAAAGTTACCAACGAAGCCCTTCATCATTGTAATTATGGCATGATTGGTCCTTGAAGCATCTTTCGTCTTTTTCCTCGTCTTTTGTCAAATAAATCCTTGAAAATGCGTATTTGCTCCAAAATGCATCTTGTTACCTGAAAACACATAAAACACAAATACACGCGTAATTCTGATATTTTAAAGTTAAAATAATGTGTTTGACTGTGTTTTGAGTGGTATTTGGATCATTATTGATGAGTGTTTTCACACTTATCAACTCCCCTCCACTTGACCATTTCCATGACCTCATGCAATGCAGCATTTCAAAGCTCTAAAGTGCACTTTTCTCATAATTAACCCATCTTGGACATTATGGAATGTTTCTACACTATGCTATGCTATATGATGCATGATTTTGAATTTATACAATGCAATGCAAAGAAAAGCACATCTATTTACATCTTTTTGTATTTTCTAGAAATGGTTTTGATGGAAATAACTCATAAATAATTCAATGACTTTGATTAGGGCTTGGGTACCATGGATACTTATCACCCTCAAGTTTCACTTTCCCCACACCAAGCTTAAAAATGGGATCATTGTATTCACAAGTAAAAAGTGCATCAACTTATTCATGACAATTAAATGTGGAACCGGTTATTATTCGAGCAAATTGCTTGTGGGCAAATTTGTCATTTATTTCAAGCATGAAGTATAAGAAATGCAAAATCCAAAAATAAGGAAGCACGGTTTTAATCCTAAGTAATCCTCTCATCCACTACTCGAAAAACCGCTCACAATTAATATAAGTCCGTTTCAAGAGTAATAAGTCATTCGCCTTATGTGTAAAATCCTCATGTCATGCTTTCATAAATAGCTACACACTCGCTAAGGAAAGAAAAATAAAACTCACGCAATAATTTACATCCGCCATCTTTTTGAGACTTTGGATCTTCAACCCCGTAACCCGTCAAGGTAATATTGGATTGGAGCAATCTATTGAATCCCCGCAACCCGTCAAGGTAATATTGGAACTCAATAGTCACTATAATTAACACCACACTGCCCCTCCTGGGAGTCTTGTATATATATTTTTTTTTCTTTTCTTTTTCTTCTTTTTTTTACCAGCCACTCATTTTTTTCATAAGCCGCTCTTATTTTTCTTTATTCCTCACCAAGAAAGTAGAAAAGAATAAAAGGAAAAACACCCGCTAAATATTGAGCATGACATAAGTCTAGTACACATAAACCGTTCTAACTTAGAATCTTAAGACGTACTTATACCAACCATGAATGATTAGACAAAAATGCATAAGAGATTACAAACCGATTAAAACCGTTCTTGATTATTTATTAACATATATACATGCTAAGAAAATAGAGGTGAAGAAGAGAAGGGTTTAGCCACAAGTAATTCTCATGAAGTTTATCTAGCCCTTTTATACTTGCTTCAACTCTATCATTTCCCATTCTCCACAAATTTAAAATCTCAAATAATGAGATTGGTGGATGCTTAGCCTAATAGACCAATGAAGGACTACATGGTTAAGGATACTAGCTAGAGAATGCTAAGATAAGCAAACTCGGGTTGAGTCAAAATATCCATGGCGGGCCTAATATGTCAAAGAAATCTAAATTTGTTAAACCATGTCCTTATTATATATTTTTTTTCTCTCTTTTATATATTTTTGATGAAAGATAAAAGAAAAGATATATACAATGCAAATGTGTTATGCAAATGAAAATTTATTAATGCAAAAATTATGAATGCATATTTTTTGGTGGCCAAAGTAGATCAAAAATTTGAAAAATGTTTGAAAAATTAATTTCCAAGTTATCATGAAGTTAAGGCAATGGTTTAGGTAAGGTCACTTCGATAGAAGTCTCCCCTACACTTAAGATAAACATTGTCCTCAATGTTTAAGAGTATTGGAGTAAACTCCCCTACACTTATTACATTAATAACTTTGCTTAACTCAAGTTAAGGAAGAGACAACTAAAGGGTATTCACTTTAAGCACAAGTGTTTTGAATATCACAATAGCAAAAACTAATCGAAGTGAACCGGATACACGGGCCTCCTCCATAAGCTCCAAGCATGAAATGAGAGAGAGCAACCCTTGAAGCAAACACGAAAAGATGAAGAAAGGCACCCCTCCACTTCAACTCTACTATAACATCCTCTTAATTAAACCTAACCTATTTAGATCTACTCTACGTTTTCTAACCTAGTTATTCAATGCTTGAGTTTTTTTAACCCTAAGTCGCTAGCTCGAATCGGTCCCGAATTAGGTTGTCCTTGGGGAAACCATCATGGAGAATAAAGAATATCCACTTTGAAGCACGTCTCACATGATACACTCAAACTTAGCACGTTACCATTTACTATAAGATTTACAAAATCCGCCTCGATAAATGGAACGGTCCAACGTGTCTCAAGTTTGTCCAACATATAAAATATCTCAAATAGGAAGCACCCAAGGATCAAATACATAGTTTCCATCTCTACATTCGAACAACTCCAAAATAGGTAGCATCACCAAAGTAAGCTCATACAAGAAGCCCAGATCAATCGAAATCACACTCTTAAGTCGAGTAGATGAAAACCAAGGTGTCTCAAACATACGTATCCTAGGATCAAAAACCTTTCCCTTCATGGGAAAATAAGAAGATGAACTCGTATCAACCATATAAGATTCCCCCTTAGTGATCAAATCATCATGAGAAAATGAGGGTGTAGGATCAAAACATTCATAACAAGTATATCCATATTGGGCTCCTCATCATCATCAAAAGGTGGGTAATCTTCCATAGAAGGCATAGTGAAAGAAGGTTCAAGATGAATAGTGTCTTGTGAAGGAGGTGTAATCTCTATGTTCCCAAAAAGCAAGTTCTCACTAAGACGAATCTCCTCTTCCCAATTAGAATCACTATCATCAACCTCAATATCAATATTAGCAAGATAAGCCTCTATGGTGGCATCAATAACCATATGAGAATCCATATTAAAGGTTTTGGGTTCTAAAGTTGCCTTAGGTGAAAAGGGATCAATCTCTAAGAGTATAGGATCTTCATCAATAACCAACTTCAAGGGTGGAAGGGTGGGAATAGAAGGCTCAAAAGAAGGTGTATTGAGAGAATCACTCAAAGGGATAATATCATCATAAAAATCAATAGGTGCAACCTCAAAAACCGGTGAAGAAATATCAATGAAAGGTTCTTCTTCTATGGAATCATCATTATGGTGTGTGTTCAATGCTTCAATCGAGGAGATAAGATGATAAACATTTGATAAAACCTCACGAATATGAACATCTTCCACTTCTTCTATATGATTAACATCATCATCCAAATTAGGAATGTCATCTTGACATGAAAAGTCATCAGATGATATATCATAAGATGCCTCACTAGAATCACAATCATCATCCTCTATTTGTGGCAAATCAAGTCTTCCTCAATCTCATTATCCTTTTCTTTAAACAATTCATCAAGATCAAAATCACCAAAATCACTAGTAGTAGCATGAAGGTCAACATGTGATGAAATCTGTGATCATGAGGAGAAGAGGTATCAATACAAAGCTCGCCACATGGTTTATTGAAAACACCCTCGAGCTCTCTTTGGATTGGGATAAGGTTATCAACACTAGAAGAGGTTAATTCATCCAAATCGGTGTTTGTATTAGTGCTAAGAGGCTCGTCCCCCATGGTTAAAGAGTCGGTGGGTTCCACGTGAGGTAAAGGTGATGAAGGTGTGTCATCATTAAATGTCATACAAATCAGAGGATCGTCATCATCGTCATATAAGCATTGTTTAAGCAAACGAGCACGAGTAGCAAGACATTCTTCTTCCTCCTTTTTATCAATCTTAAAGAGTAAATCATCTAAATTTTCCTTGAGGAATCGAGAGGAATTCTTCACATATTCACTGTACATATCACCAATTTCCTTGTTATTAAACCGCTTGTTCCTTACATCATCCTCAAGATACGTAATTTCCTCCCTTAACCACCGAGATTCTTCTCTCATTTCCTCGATGCTAATTTCTTTCTTATGATTAAGAGCCCTCGAAAAATATGCATTGTCTCTTTCTATTTGCTCGAATATAAAAGAAATCTCATTATAAGAAGGAGGATCCCTTGGTCGACAATCATAACCATAATGGGGTTCTTTTCCACAAAACTCACATGAATAAGTCGAAGAATATGGTGGAGGTGGATTTCCATAATTAGGTGGATTATAGTTTTGAAAAGAGTCTTGATTGTGAAAGTTATCATGATCGTAACCTTGAAAATTCCCTTCATTTTGAAAACCCTCATAATGTGAAAATCCTTGATTTTGAAAAGTATCCTGAGTATAGCATGGAAGATTTTCATCATTTTGAAAGGTTTCATTGTTTGAAAGTCCTTGATTATGAAAAGTTTCTTGATTATAGCCTTGAAAATTATCATCATTTTGAAAACCTCCATAATTTGAAAAATCTTGGTTTTGGTATGGCTCATCAAAGGGTTGATCATGAAATAATGGTGGATTTTGTGATGAAAAACCGGAATATCCCATATAGTCATTACAAGTATAGTCCATTTGAAGGTTAGGTTGAAAATTAGGGTTCTCGGTTCCATTGTAAGCATATCCCTCCCCATAATAGCCATTATTTTGATCACATAAATAAGTATCATGTGGACCACCTCAATTCGAACAAGGTGAATAATTAGCGTTGGCGGATCGTTGTTGCAAAATCTCCAACATGGAACGAGTATCCATGTTTAACAAGGTGGCCGAATGTATATACAAGTAAAATGACGTTAAAAAGCTTCCTCGGGGAAGGAAGTAATACACCAAAGGTGGTATGGTTACACGCGTGCGAGTACACGTGTAAATAAACACGAGGAATGAGAGATGAGATCTCGGTCGACTTTTGAAGGAGAAAGGATAATCTCCCTCGAGGTTCGATATGAAATATCACAAGAAAGTATAATATATATAATTACTACTTGGGTGCAAGACCCCCAATAAAGCCTTCCTTCTTAGAATACGCACTAGTGAACGGGGGGTTAGGTGGCGTGAAGCACTTAAGTACCTATTGACCCTTAGATGGCATTTTATAGCACATCGCCTTTCTATTCACTTTGTAGTTTGTATTCTTCGAATTATTACCTATTGGAAGTATTTATCTATTCTTGCTTAATTAAATTTTATCGATACACGTGTCAAGGACCGGAACGCCCCCTAACACGGTGTATTGCCTTGGCAATACTTATGGAAGTAGGTAAATTAAGTGTTCGTATCTATGTATACTTATTTACATATAATAATATATCAAAAATATTTTTGTATTTATTGGGTTTTTTAAGAAAAATACTATATGTACGTAAAAACGATGAAAACCGATATAATATATATTTTTGGGTGTAATCTTTTAGGAAAAAGATTACTTTTTGAATTTTTTTTATTTTTTTGGTTCAATTCTTTAGGAAAAGAATTGATTTTTTTTGTTTTTTTTTAAGTTTTTATATTTTTATCTTTTTGATTTTTTTTTTATCTTTTTTATTTATAATACGTAAGAATAACGTTCACAAAGTGAATGGATCCCAAAATCCAATCGTCTCACTCGAAACCGTTAATCTTCACGAAAAGAACTGGCAGCGGCGCCATTTAATAATTGTCTTTTCAGTTCGTTTTCTCTCGGTCTTATCGAATTGATGTAACTATTCAAGCTCGACTTAATAGTTTTTGGTGGTAAAAATTTGTTTGGAATCTAAGCTACTTTGCACAAAAGTATGTAAAAAGGTAAAAATAGTATTTTTATCTACTACATATACGTACTACACTAAAACATTTAGCAAGTACAACATATAAATGCACAAAATATTAAAATATAAAATGCAAATTTAAACTACTTACAAATTACAACATACGAAATATCAACTAAACCTAAAAATACAATTTTGTTTAAAATTCTATCCCTATAAACTTGTAAAGAAAACAGATTTATAGAATGAATGAAAATTCAAACTAGCAAATCCAAATCTAAACTGCTAACTATGAGACGAATTAAAATTTCTATAAGCCCAACATGCATCTACAAGCCCATCTTAACTAATCCAGTCCATTACCTAATATAGCTAACAGATTTGGACCTAAAGTGAGACTATTTTACTAACTAACGGGGCTAATTGTTACTATCTAACAATACAGGACTGTAACTGTCATGACAACTATCAAAGTGAAGGGCCTTATGTGTATATTATCTAAACTTCTACAAATGTTAAAACATAAAATACAGAATAGCTAATTAACAAGATTCAAGTCAGTTTAACCTCTACCTCACACTTACATTGGGAACTACCTATCTGCTTAAAGGCAACCAAAATTACTGATATCTATCAACCTAAAGGATCGAATATGAATTCCCTATTAGCTAATATTCTAGCAAAACAGTGATAATATCTACCAAGCAAATATTACACTCCAACTAAAGTCGTCCTACTCTTAATCGCTAATGCTAAACAGTAGACAACACGTCAAATTCAACAGATACTACTAACAGAATAAGCAGAAACTTGCTACGCTACAATTCATGAAAAATGAAAACCAATTAGAACACATAACCATGAAATTTATTAAGGCAACTAATGCAGATTTTATAAAGCTAAGGCTGGAATCAAAGAACTGAATTCAAACAGATATTGAATAGCAAGTAAATGTACTATAACAATAAACTAATCGAATCGAAGCACAAGAATTAAGCAATAAACTGCCAATCCAAACATCCTATAACATGCAGAATGAAGATATCCAAAAAGCTAAATCAGATTAATCAAACAGTTACACAAAGTTTTACACTATCAAATACTAACGAGCAGATTGCACTAAGAGTTTGCAGAAAAACGAAATTAGCTTAACCGTCACATCCGTCGTTTAGTCCACTGAGTCGAAGCGGAGCACTGAGCTCGCGTAAAACCAAACACCACTCTGACTGAACATGAAACATCAACGGACCTGCAAATTTATCAGACTAAATGCAACTTGCTGAACTGATCTACCACCAATCACCTGCATAAACAAATGGAAAGGCAAAAACGCGAACTTCTGAACTGATGAAATCTCTACTCTTACTTAACTGATTAGAACTACTATTACTCGATGGATTCCAGGATCAATGATTATATAAACTACTCATTTGCTATAAGAGCTTAGGAACTGTCAGCTTATGAAAACATGTCATAAGGTGTCAAAAGCTCATGAACCAAAACTCAGCTTTAGGAAACATTAAAGAAAAGGATTTGAGAAGTTTAGAAAGAAATCAGTTACAACCAAACCTATCTTCCTAAGCTGATTTTTAACAGAATATCACAAGAGCTTATCAGAATTGTGGAATCAACATTAAAAGTCAAAAAGCTTCAAATCTTGTTAATGGCAGAAAAAGGAAATTAGTTACAAATGAAGTAACTGCAAAGAAAACTGAATTTTTTAACTAACTTCTAACAAGCTAGGAGTTATTGTGTAAGAGAAATTTTAACAGCTTAAGTAAAGGATTTGAGAACAGAGCTAGAGATAAGTAAAAACAAGATTAGTAAAACTCAAACTTTCATTAATGGCTGAAACGGTTACAAATGCTAACTGAAACTTTAACTAACATCTACATCTATAAAAAACTCAGTAACTAACTAAAATGAAAGCATGAGAGAGATTATCTAATCTACTCCTAGAACTACACCTATGCTAACCATCTCGAAATGAAGTGGATGACTGGTATTTATAGACATTGAGGGAGGTGGGATGACGTGTTTCCTCCAATCAACAATGGCCACGTGTAAATACGATGATCTTGATTAACTAGAGTTCTTCATCATCTTTTCCAATTTGGGAGTTTCTTCATCTTCGAGTCTTGATCGAATTGACTTACACCATCTTGTAGAGGAGAAAAAGAGGAGCACTTTTGCTACTTTAGTCTTCGTCTGAAACCTTGTGTAGCATCCTTGAATTGAACTTGAAGTCGTATGGAGATAAAAGCTATGAAACCGACTGTTATAACTTTCCCTTTCTCTCTCTTCGTTGATATGGAGAAGACGTGTTGTGCGAATTGACTTTGACCAAGTTAAGTTAAAAACTTAATTTTCTTCATCCTTTTTCTATTTAGTCCTTCTATTTTTTTCTCTTTTCAAAAGAGTTAAAACTTTTAACCTAACCTCTTTTTCATCCTTTTTTCAATGAAAGTTACAAACTAATCCCTTCATCATTGTAATTATGGCATGATTTGTCCTTGAAGCATCTTTCGTCTTTTTCCTCGTCTTTTGTCAAATAAATCCTTGAAAACGCGTATTTGCTCCAGAATGCATCTTGTTACCTGAAAACACATAAAACACAAATACACGCGTAATTCGGATATTTTAAAACAATGTATTTGATTGTGTTTTGAGTGGTATTTGGATCATTATTGATGAGTGTTTTCACACTTATCAATCTTATATGTTCACATTGAAATCACTATAGTTGTCTCTTTCTTAGCAAGATTTAAACAACGTGCACAATGTCCTAAGTGTAGGAGAGTTTACTCCCACATGCTTAAACATTGAGGACAATGTTTATATCAAGTGTAGGGGGACTTCTATCGAAGTAAGTGGGATTTTCCATTAATTTGTCTTCATTTTAACCGGAAAATTTGATTTTTCGACATTTTTCAAAAATTTTAATCTATTTTGGCCTAGTAGTATTTTCCTTTGTTATCGTTATTTATTTTCTTTGTTATAATAAATTTTTAATAAAGTGGTTTTAAGTTTTAAACGTTGTGAATCTTTTGACTCAACCCGAGTTTACTTATCTAAGTTTACTCTAGCTAGTATCCTTAACGTGTTTAAGTCAAGTTTTGCTAGGCTTTTATATAAGGAACTTTAAAATGCGAAAGTCTTAACTCTTACGGGTTAAGAACAAGAACTTTTCGCAAGTTCCTATAATTGATCCTAGAAATTCGTTTATCAAGGTAACTTTAAAATGCAAATTCTAAACTTGAAAAAGTCTAAGAAGATGCAAGATCCTATAGATGACTTGAAAACCCAAAACTTTGATATAATTGGCTAAGCATCCACGTGTCTCATTCCTTGAGATTCTAAATTGTGGAGAACGAGAGATGATAGAGTCAATTATAAGTTTGGTACTCTTTCATTAATTTATGTGAGTTAATTATGAGCTTATTCTCCCATCGCTTGCTAATAAATTTAAATTCAATAACTAAGGTTGTACGATTTGAAAAGTTACTTAGCTTCTAGCACAAGATCATTTAAAAGTTGCTCGGTATTAATTAGAGTTCATAGACAAGGCATAACTTATTGAAGCGAGATGCGAAGATTGGCGAGTCCGAAAAGGCCCTAAAAAGGCATGAGGGCTATATTTTGTTGCTAAAGATCCCAAGTGATGTGAAGAATCATTTATCAAAAATCAATATGAAGGATCGAGACACACGACGAAAAGCAAATACTCCCCAAAAGATCATGGAGAAGTCTATCCGAAAAGACCCTAACAAGGTATGAGGATAAACATATCCAAGTCCTAAAAGGAGGTGGATCGTTGTATATCAAAGTCCAAAATAAATATTGGAGAAAAATGAAGAAGTCGTGGTCCAAAGTTGAAGAATCTCTCAAAAACTTAAAGTGAAGAAATTCCTATTATGAAGAGAAGACCATAATTTCAAGAACGTCTCTCAAGATTCGAAGTATGAAGTCGCTGCCAAATATCGGTCTGAGAAAGGTCTCAAATCGTGAAACGAGTTATGCCAAGTTATGAACTTTAAGAGGTCCCGAGAAGCAGTTTTAAAAGATTTTGTCCTTTAGCTAACTATTGATTAAATCGTCTCACTTTATTTTCAACCTAAATAAAGTATTGAAATAAGTCAAACAATGCATCCTCGTGATCATTCAAGACAATTATAAAATATAAGAGATACGCCTAGGAATAAGGGAGTGTCAGTGTATAATTGGGCCACATGAGTTTGTGTTAGTTTGCTAACTTATAATAACAATGATCACGTTTATAAGCTTGGTGTGGGGAACGTGAAACTTGAGGGTGATAATCATTCATGACAACCAAAAACCCAATGTAAGTCTTTGATTTCATTACTTGTTTTCTTTTAAGTTTCATTAATGTTTAGTGTTTAATAAAGGCCAAAGTAGGTAAATTATGATGGAAAATGTAAACCGTGCTTTGAAATTAATGCATTACATGAGGGCATATCAATGGTCAAGTGTAGGGGATTTAATAAGTGTGAAAATACTTATCCTTTTACCACTTATTTCAAATAATAACAAGACCAAAACGTGTATTTTATGTCGTAAAAGTCAGAATTATGCGTGGTTTATGTTTTTATTATGTTTCAGGATAAAAATATGAAAAAGGAAGAAAACACGGGCTATCACGGGCTTTTATCGAAGAAAATGACAAAAGACGAAGACAAAAGATCAAAAGTGCAAGAAGAATGGAAGTCGAAGACCTATTCTGAAGATTTATCGAAGAAAAAGTCTGAAGACAAAAGTTTGACAAAGTCGAAGAACCAAGTCTAATAAAAGAAGAAAATTAGAATACGATTTCATTTTATCACTCGACAAATCCCGAGCCAAAGTGAAGAACGCCTATTTTAATGAAAAGACGAGAAAGAAGAAAGCATCAAAGCCTCACCACCTCCTATATATACCCTCCTAATGTGTCATTAGGAGGGTGTTAGTTAGTCTTCATTTTTCTTTTGTAGTTTTAATTTTTAGAGAGAGGAAGTGTTTAACTTTCTCTCACTAGGAAAACTTCATATTTTATTTCATGTTTATGCTTTAATTTAATCTTGCATTTTGGAATCATTAATCTACAAGTTCAAGTTTAAGCTTTTCATCTTTAATCTTCTTCTACCTTTCTTGTTTTCTATTTTGATCTGGATTCGGATTAAGTATGCATCTTGCTTAATCTTACTTCTTATTTGATCAAAAAGCTTATCTTTTTGTTCCTATCTAAGTTTTTACACGAGTTAAGCTTTAAGCTTGTTATGCTTTTTGGCTTATTTCGTATCTAGCTTATTGTCTTTTAAGTTTTCTTAAAAGTTTAGTCTTTCTAAAGTTTGTTTAATAAAGTTTGCTTATTTAGTGCTTTAAAAGTTTTTAAATTTACGCTTGTTTTCATTTGGTTAAGATTTGAATAAGTGCTTATTTATCTTTGCTTATTTGTGCTTATTCGTTTTTGCTTGTTTGCTTTTTGAATCCCATCGAACCCGTGTTAAGTACCCAGTACGATTGAGTAAGTGTGATCGCATAAACCCCTAGGGTTTCTACTTGCGATCCATTACTACGATCACCAAGTACGATCGTTCACTACGATCACACTCATTAATCCACACCACGATCACTTGTTGCGATCGTGGGTACGATCCGTGAGTGCGATTTGTGGCTGCGATCCCTGGATACGATTGTCGTGGGTGCGATCGGTGGTCACGATCCAATAGTGCGATCCCTCATTTCTTGAGTACGATCCATCATTGCGATCCACCACTGCGATCCACACCACGATCCATCTTGCGATCGATTGTCACGATCGTGTGTTGCGATCTGAGTTACGATCGTGTTGCGATCTAACTCTAGTTTTTGTTTTATTTATCTTAGTTTTCAAACTTAAATCTTTTCACGCATTTTTTTTTACTTAGTGTTGTTCTTAAACAAGTTTTGTCTTAGTTTAACATTATTTTATTTTATTTTTAAAATTACTTTTAAATTAGTTTTTAATTACTCTAATTCCTTGCTAGTTTGTGTAAGTCTTTTAACCTTAGCTTTGTTAATTTGTAATCTTTATAGAAATAGATAATCTAAGCTCCCCCTTTTAGTGACCAACACCGACTATTCCACCATTAACCGTAATCAATTCAAAAAGTAACCGAGACGATTATATACACAACGATTGAGTACACATAAACTGAGCACATTTAACCTAATATTAAATGACGCCGCCGCCGGGGAAAATATTTAAGTTTGAAAACTAAGATAAATAGAACAAAAACTAGAGTTAGATCGCAACACGATCGTAACTCAGATCGCAACACACGATCGTGACAATCGATCTCAAGATGGATCGTGGTGTGGATCGCAGTGGTGGATCGCAATGATGGACCGTACTCAAGAAATGAGGGATCGTACTATTGGATCGTGACCACCGATCGCACCCAAGGCAATCGTAGACACGGATCGCAGCCACAGATCACACTCACGGATCGTACCCACGATCGCAACAAGTGATCGTGGTGTGGATTAATGAGTGTGATAGTAGTGAACGATCGTACTTGGTGATAGTAATGGATCGCAAGTAGAAACCCTAGGGGTTTATGCGATCACATTTACTCAATCGTACAGGGTACTTAACACGGGTTCGATGGGATTCAAAAAGCAAACAAGCAAAAACGAATAAGCACACATAAGCAAAGATAAATAAGCACTTATTCAAATCTTAACCAAATGAAAACAAGCGTAAATTTAAAAACTTTTAAAGCACTAAATAAGCAAACTTTATAAAATAAACTTTAAAAAGACTAAACTTTTAAGAAAACTTAAAAGACAATAAGCTAGATACGAAATAAGCCAAAAAGCATAACAAGCTTAAAGCTTAACTCGTATAAAAACTTAGATAGGAACAAAAAGATAAGCTTTTTGATCAAATAAGCATTAAGATTAAGCATGATGCATACTTAATCCGAATCAAGATCAAAATAGAAAACAAGAAAGGTAGAAGAAGATTAAAGATGAAAAGCTTAAACTTGAACTTGTAGATTAATGATTCCAAAATACAAGAATAAATTAAAGCATAAACATGAAAGAAAATATGAAGTTTTCCTAGTGAGAGAAAGTTAAACACTTCCTCTCTCTAAAAATTAAAACTACAAAAGAAAAATGAAGACTAACTAACACCCTCCTAATGACCCATTAGGAGGGTATATATAGGAGGTGGGGAGGCTTTGATGCTTTCTTCTTTCTCGTCTTTTAATTAAAATAGGCATTCTCCACTTTGGCTCGGGATTTGTCGAGTGATAAAATGAACTCGTCTTCTAATTTTCTTCTTTTAGTAGACTTGGTTCTTCGACTTTGTCAAACTTTCCTCTTCAGACTTTTTTCTTCGATAAATCTTCAGAATATGTCTTCGACTTCCGTTCTTCTTGCACTTTTGATCTTTTGACTTCGTCTTTTGTCTTTTTCTTCGATAAAAGCCCGTGATAGCCCGTGTTTTCTTCCTTTTTCATATTTTTATCCTGAAACACAATAAAAACATAAACCACGCATAATTCCGACTTTTACGACATAAAATACACGTTTTGGTCTTGTTATTATTGGAAATAAGTGGTAAAAGGATAAGTGTTTCACACTTATTAAATTCCCTACACTTGACCATTGCAATGCCCTCATGCAATGCATTAATTTCAAAGCACGGTTTACATTTTCCATCATAATTAACCTACCTTGGCCTTTATTAAACACTAAACATTAATGAAACTTAAAAGAAAACAAGTAAAGAAATCAAAGACTTACATTGGGGTTTTGGTTCTCATGAATGATTATCACCCTCAAGTTTCATGTTCCTGCCACCAAGCTTATAAACGAGATCATTGTTATTATAAGTTAGCAAACTAACACAAACTCATGTGGCCCAATTATTCACTGAGACTCCCTTATTCCTAGGTGTATCTCTTATATTTTATAATTGTCTTGAATGATCACGAGGATGCATTGTTTGACTTATTTCGATAGTTTATTTAGGCTGAAAATAAAGTAGGACGATTTAATCAATAGTTTGCTAAATGACAAAATCTTTTAAAACTACTTCTCGGGACCTCTTAAAGTTCATATCTTGGCATAACTCGCTTCACGATTTGAGACC
Organism: Glebionis coronaria; assembly: GCA_025667525.1. Taxonomy (NCBI): domain Eukaryota; kingdom Viridiplantae; phylum Streptophyta; class Magnoliopsida; order Asterales; family Asteraceae; genus Glebionis; species Glebionis coronaria. The sequence goes on along the minus strand of CM046880.1, from coordinate 279,520,861 downwards.
TTTCTCGGACCGATATTTGGCAGCGACTTCATACTTCGAATCTTGAGAGACGTTCTTGAAATTATGGTATTCTGTTCATAATAGGAATTTCTTCACTTGAAGTTTTTGAGAGATTCTTCAACTTTGGACAACGACTTCTTCATTTTTCTCCAATCTTTATTTTGGACTTTGATATACAATGATCCGCCTCCTTTTAGGACTTGGATCTATTTATCCTCATACCTTGTTAGGGTCTTTTCGGATAGACTTCTCCATGATCTTTTGGGGAGTATTTGCTTTTCGTTGTGTGTCTCGATCCTTCATATTGATTTTTGATCAATGATTCTTCACATCACTTGGGATCTTTAGCATCAAAATGTAACCCTCGTGCCTTGTTAGGGCCTTTTCGGACTCGGCAATATTCGCATCTCGCTTCAGTCAGTTATGCCTTGGCTATGAATTCTAATTAATACCGAGCAACTTTTAAACAATCTTGTGCTAGAAGCTAAGTAACTTTTCAAATCGTACAACCTTAGTTATTGCAATTAAAATTATTAGCAAGCGATGGGAGAATAAGCTCGTAATTAACTCACATAAATCCATGAAAGAATACCAAACTTATAATTGACTCTATCATCTCTCGTTCTCCACAATTTAAAATCTCGAGGAATGAGACTCGTGGATGCTTAGCCAATTAAATCTAAGTTTTGGGTTTTCAAGTCATCTATAGGATCTTGCATCTTCTTAGACTTTTTCAAGTTTATAATTTGCATTTTAAAGTTCCCTTGATAAACGACTTTCTAGGATCAATTATAGGAAGTTGCTTATATAAAAGCCTAGCAAAACTTGACTTAAACACGTTAAGGATACTAGCTAGAGTAAACTTAGATAAGTAAACTCGGATTGAGTCAAAAGATTCACAACGTTTAAAACTTAAAACCACTTTATTAAAAATTTATTCTAGCAAAGAAAATAAATAACGATAACAAAGGAAAATACTACTAGGCCAAAATAGATTAAAATATTTGAAAAATGTCGAAAAATAAAATTTTCCGGTTAAAATGAGGGCAATTTAATGGAAAAGCCCACTTACTTCGATAGAAGTCCCCCTACACTTGATATAAACATTGTCCTCAATGTTTAAGCATGTGGGAGTAAACTCCCCTACACTTAGGACATTATGCACGTTGTTTAAATCTTGCTAAGGAAGAGACAACTATAGTGATTTCAATGGGTGAACATATAAGATATGAAATATTGAATCACGAAAGTTTATGATAGAACCGGGAAGACGGGTACACGGGATCACGGTTCGTCAAATGTCATCAAAAGTGCTCTTTGAAGCTTTAATCCCTGCACATCATAAGAAAGAAAACAACAAACCCTATGTAGCTCCCCCTACACATATTATGAAAACGGGTAAAGGATAGATCAACGGGTTGCCTCCCGAGAAGCGCTTGTATTTGTTAACCGAGTCACGAGCCTTACTCGACCCAGAACTAATTCAAGGGAAACCCTACACATATTATGAAAACAGGTAAATGATAGATCAACGGGTTGCCTCCCGAGAAGCGCTTGTATTTGTTAACCGAGTCACGAGCCTTACTCGACCCAGAACTAATTCAAGGGAAACGTGGTGAGGGATGGAATCATCTCATGAGAGATGTCATCACCAAAGTACAGCTTCACACGCTGGCCATTCACTTTAAAATTAGGCCCATTTGGTTGAGAAAGCTCAATGGTGCCGTAAGGGAAAACTTTGGCGACGGTGAATGGACCAAACCAACGGCTCTTAAGCTTGCCCGAAAAGATCTTCAACCGAGAGTTAAAGAGTAAAACTTGATCACCTACGTGAAACTCTCGATTTTTAATCCTAGAATCATGAATGAGCTTGGTTTTCTCCTTGTAGATCAATGAATTCTCATAAGCTCCATTACTTATTTCATTAAGCTCGTTGAGTTGAATCTTCTGAAGATCACCGGCTTTGTTGATATTAAAATTAGCCCACTTCAAGGCCCAATACGCCTTATGATCCAACTCAATAGGGAGGTGGCATGCCTTCCCGTACACAAGACGATATGGAGTGAAACGAATAGGTGTCTTATTGGCGGTACGGAAAGCCCACAAAGCATCATCTAACTTATCGGCCCACGAGGAACGATGCTCTCCCACAGTACGCTCTAATATTCTCTTCAAGCCATGGTTAGAAATCTCGGCTTGACCATTTATTTGGGGATGATAAGCGGTAGAAATACGGTGATTGACACCATACTTAGCCATGACTCGAGCAAATTGATCATTGCAAAAATGAGTCTCGCGGTCACTGATAATAGCACGAGGAACACCGAATCGAGCAAAAAGTTGTTTCAAAAAGTTCACAACCACCCTCGCATCGCTCGTAGGTAAAGCCTTTGCTTCAACCCATTTTGATACGTAGTCAACGGCTACGAGGATGTACTTGTTTCCTTTGGATGATGGAAATGGCCCATAAAGTCGACGCCCATACGTCAAAGATTTCACACTCTTTTATGAAATTTTGAGGCATCTCATCTTTATGTGTGATCTTGCCTTGTCTTTGGCAAGCCTCACAATGTTTAACCATTTCATGTGCATCACGATAAATGGTGAGCCAATAAAATCCAGAGTCGAAAACTTTCTTCGCGGTGTAATTGGGACCAAAGTGACCACCGGTGGGTCCTTTATGGCAAGCTTCAAGGATTAATAAAGCTGTCGGCCCATCAACACACCGACGAATGACAAGATCCGGACATTGTTTGAAAAGGTACGGGTCATCCCAGAAATAGTGCTTAATGTCTTTAAAGAACTTTTTCTTTTGTTCAGACGTTAACCCTTCCATGAGCATTCCACCCGCCAAATAGTTTGTAATGTCTGCAAACCATGAGGTTTCGTCAAGATTGGAATTAATAGACATCAAGGCCTCCAGGAAAAAAGAGTCATTAATCTCTTGATTTGGGAGCTCCCCTTGATAAAGATCCTCGAGTCTACTAAGATGATCCGCGGCTAGGTTTTCCGCTCCCTTTTTATCACGAATTTAAATTTTAAATTCTTGAAGGAGCAAAACCCAACGAAGAAGTCTTGGTTTGGAATCTTTTTTGGTTAACAAGTACTTCAACGCGGAATGGTCAGCATACACAATGGTGGTGGAAAGGACAAGATAGGGGCGAAATTTCTCAAAAGCATACACTACAGCTAAAAGCTCTTTTTCAGTAGTGGTATAATGCAATTGAGCCCCAGTCATTGTCTTGCTATTATAATGGATTGGTTGGAAGTGTTAGTTCACTCTTTGTCCCAAAACCGCTCCAATAGCAAAATAGCTAGCATCACACATCAATTCAAAAGGTAACTCCCAATTAGGGGTAACCAAGACCGGTGCCTTAGTTAATTTATCCTTAAGAAGATTGAAAGATTCAATACACTCTTTAGAAAAGATAAAATGAGTATCTTTTTCCAAGAGGTGGGTCATCGGGCGAGCGATCTTAGAGAAATCTTGGATGAATCGACGATAGAAGCCCGCATGACCAAGGAAACTTCTCACACCCTTCACGGTTGAAGGAGGAGGTAATTTAGCAATCACATCGACTTTAGCACGGGCAACTTCAAGACCGGCTTTGGAGATTTTATGACCAAGAAAAATACCTTCTTTTACCATGAAATGGCATTTTTCCCAATTAAGAACGAGGCGAGTGTCTTCACACCGTTTGAGCATACGTTCTAAACTGGCAAGGCAAGTAGAGAAAGAATCACCATAGACCGAGAAATCATCCATAAAGACTTCCATAGTTTCTTCAACCATGTCATGGAATATAGCCATCATACACCTTTAGATAGTCCCAGGAGCATTGCATAAGCCATAGGCATTCTTTTGTAAGCAAATGTTCCATAAGGACAAGTGAATGTGGTTTTATCTTGGTCTTTGGGATCGATGGGAATTTGAAAATATCCGGAGAAACCGTCTAAGAAGCAATAATAGTCATTACCCGCTAAACGATCGAGCATTTGATCCATGAAAGGAAGAGGAAAATGATCCTTGCGAGTGGCATCATTGACCTTGCGATAGTCTATGCAAACTCGCCAACCCGTGACAAGTCGAGTAGGAATCAACTCGTTGTTTTCATTGGGCACAACGGTTATTCCGCCTTTGTTAGGCACAAAATGGACGGGACTAACCCATGGCAAATCCCAAATAGGGTAAATCATTCCGGCATCTAGAAGTTTGATAACCTCTTTCTTAATGACGTCATGAATTTTAGGATTAAACCTTCTTTGGCTTTGGATTGCGGGTTTAAAGTCATCTTCCATGAGAATTTTATGAGTACAAAAGTTCGGATCAATTCCGCGGATATCGGAAATTTTCAAGCAATTTCTTTCTTATGATTCTTCAGCACGTCGATAAGTCGAGATTTTTCATCTTCTTTCAAGTCTCCACCGTCTTACGCACAATGTGTTCATCACCCTTACGAAAACATTAAAATTTAATTTTTCAAACATTATTAATATTAATATTATTAATATTAAGTTTAATATTAATATTAATAATATTAATATTAATATTATTAAGTTTTTATGTTTAGTTTAAAATATTTTTCAAACATTTTTTTAATTTATGAGTTTTCAAACATTCATAAATTTTCATTGGGTTACGATTTTTCAAGTTTGGGTTTAATATTACCCGACTTACGCATAATGGAGGAGCTTTGTCAGCCAACAATGAACGGACGCGGAGGACCGACTGCGCCGATGCAAATCACGGCTCCTGAATTTTCGTTGAAGCATCACATGATCCAGCAAGTTCAAAACTCTTGTCCTTTTCGCGGATTACCGGATGATGATGCCAACAAACACCTCGACAAATTCATTACCGTCACTCAAAGCATGAAATTGCCTGGTGCTTCCATGGATTTTCTTCGCCTTCACCTTTTTTCACACACCTTATCCCACCATGCCGAAAAATGGTTTGATCGTCTTCCCAAAAACTTAATTCATACATGGAATGACATGACTCAAAAAATTTTGTCGCGCTACTTTCCACCATCCATGGTCACTAGTCTTCGCAACCAAATCAGTGGATTTACTCAAGAACCTGATGAGTCGCTTTTGGATGATTGGGAACGTTATAATGTCTTGATCGAACGTTGTCCGAACCATAACATGCTCCCCGTTACTTTGATTGATACTTTCTACAATGGTTTAACTTTTCGTGATCGTGATACGATTAATGTTTCCGCCGGTGGTACATTCATGAAGAGAAGACCTAAGGAGTGTAGAGAGCTTATAGAGAACATGACCACTCACCACAAAAATTGGGATTCATCTGCATCTTCAAGGAATAACCCGAGGGCCAATGTTTCTTCTACATCATCCAACCCAGAGATAACCGAACTTACTTGCCAAGTAGCTGAAATGAACAAAAACTTCTTAACCATGGCTACAAACCAATTTTAACAAGCCAAAGCTGTAGAAACTTCTTGTGAGATTTGTGGGGGTTCTCATTCATACACCGATTGTCCTTCTACTCATGACAATCCGAAAAATGTGTATGCCGCTAACGGTAACTTTTCTACCGGAGGCTATCATGCTCGTCCTCAAGGTGACCGCAATTTGCTCAGTTATCGTTCAAACAACTTCCTTTCACCACCCGGTTTTCCTCCTCAAAACCAAAACAACTTTAACCGCAACAATCAAAACCAAACTCGAGCTCCAAATAAATATCAAACCCAAAGAAACCCATATCCACCTCAAGGAAATAACCAAGTTTACCAACAACCCGCTTATCAACCACCTACCTACCATTCTACTCCTTCCAACCAACCCAAATCATTTAATTAAGAGGTTGAAACTTACATGAGGACTAATGACGCGCTGGTAAAGAAACTTTAGAGTAAAATCATCAACTTGAAAGGAGATATGGCGAAGTAAGGGAATGATCTTCGAGCCGATATGCGACATTCGTTAAGCAGTCAAACGAATGACTTAAGGGATATGATGGCTAATTTCTTCCCAAGTAATCAAACCTCTGGTTCGGGTTCTCTTCCGAGTAACACCGTTGCTAATCCAAGAGGGGAGATGAAAGCAATCACCACCCGGAGTGGCAAAGGTTTAAAGGAACCCAAGATTCCTACACCTACACCGGTGATTGTGAAAAAGGAGAACGAGTCCACTTCACCGATTCCTCCACCTTCTATTTCTACCCCTCCACCACCCAAGGATGTGAGTGAGAATTCCATTCCAAAGCCTTCATCTCAACCCGATATACCTTATCCCTCAAGGTTGAGGAAAGAGAAGTTGAAGAACAAGTATGATATTCAGGTTTCTAACTTTCTTAAAATGTTTAAACAATTGAATTTCAACATCTCCTTTGCTGAGACTCTCGCTCACATGCCGAAATATGCTAAAATATTTAAAGATCTTCTCAGTGACAAAGAAAAACTCTTTGATATCGCTCAGATCCAACTTAATGATAATTGCTCCGCAGTGCTCTTAATGAAATTACCAACCAAACTTGGTTATCTGGGTCGCTTTCTCATTCCTTGCAACTTCCCCGGGGTAGAGAATTGTATGGCCCTAGCTGTCTAGGTGCTAGTATAAACTTAATGCCTTTAAGTATGTGGAAACAATTATCTCTACCCGAGCTAGTCCCCACACGAACGACATTGGAATTAGCTAACCGTACGGTTGCTTATCCGATGGGGATAGCTGAAGATGTCTTCGTCGGTGTCGACAAATTCACCTTTCCGGCGGATTTTGTTGTCGTTGACTACGAGATGGATCCCCGTGTTTCATTAATCGTTGGACGTCCATTCTTGAGGACCGGTCGCACTCTCATTGATGTAGCCGCGGGCGAATTAATCATCAGAGTTGGTGACGATAAAATCGTCTTCAATATGGGTAAACTTTCTAAGCAACCTTATGAAAACGAGAGTGTTAATTTCATTGACATTCTTGATGTGGCTTGTGAAGAGCATTTCAAAGATGCTTGTAAAAGTGGTTCTTCTTCTCTACCCATTGTTGAGACCGTTTCCTCTATTGCTCCATCACTAACTCCATTTGGAGAAAGTGATTTCCTTTTGAAAGAATTTGAAGCAACTTTGGGGGATGTGGACTTACAATATGACGATTCTCCCTCCGATTGGGATGAAGACATTGTACCATTGAGAAACTTCTCAATGAGGACCATATTTCTCCATCGTCTCCTAAGGAAATCTCTATCGATGATCCGAATTTGATTAAACCTTCCATCCACAATCCTCCAGATTTAGAGCTTAAGGATTTACCGTCTCATCTCGAATACGTTTTCCTTGAAGACAATAAGAAGTTACCCATCATCATCGCAAAGGACTTGAACAAAGATGAAAAATCTCGACTTATCGACGTGATGAAGAATCATAAGAAAGCAATTGCTTGGAAAATGTCTGATATCCGCGGAAGTGATCCGAACTTTTGTACTCATAAAATTCTCATGAAAGATGACTTTAAACCCGCAATCCAAAGCCAAAGAAGGGTTAATCCTAAAATAAATGACGTCATCAAGAAAGAGGTTATCAAACTTCTAGATGCCGGAATGATTTACCCTATTTCGGATTCGCCATGGGTTAGTCCCGTCCATTGTGTGCCTAAGAAAAGCGGAATAACCGTTGTTCCCAATGAAAACAATGAGTTGATTCCTACTCGACTTGTCACGGGTTGGCGAGTTTGCATAGACTATCGCAAGCTCAATGATGCCACTCGCAAGGATCATTTTCCTCTTCCTTTCATGGATCAAATGCTCGAGCGTTTAGCGGGTAATGACTATTATTGCTTCTTAGACGGTTTCTCCGTTTATTTTTAAATTCCCATCGATCCAAAAGACCAAGAGAAAACCACATTCACTTGTCCTTATGGAACATTTGCTTACAAAAGAATGCCTTTCGGCTTATGCAATGCTCCTGGGACTTTCTAAAGGTGTATGATGGCTATCTTCCATGACATGGTTGAAGAAACTATGGAAGTCTTTATGGATGATTTCTCGGTCTATGGTGATTTTTCTCTACTTGCCTTGCCAATTTAGAACGTATGCTCAAATGGTGTAAAGACACTCATCTCGTTCTTAATTGGGAAAAATGCCATTTCATGGTAAAATAATGTATTGTTCTTGGTCATAAAATCTCCAAATCCGGTCTTGAAGTCGACCGTGCTAAAGTTGAAGTGATTGCTAAATTACCTCCACCTTCAACCGTGAAGGGTGTGAGAAGTTTCCTTGGTCATGCGGGCTTCTGTCGTCGATTCATTCAAGATTTTTCTAAAATCGCTCGCCCGATGACCCACCTCTTGGGAAAAGATACTCCTTTTATCTTTTCTAAAGAGTGTATTGACTCTTTTAGTCATTTTAAGGATAAATTAACTAAGGCACCGGTCTTGGTTACCCCTAATTGGGAGTTACCTTTTGAATTGATGTGTGATGCTAGCGATTTTGCTATTGGAGCGGTTTTGGGACAAAGAGTGAACAAACACTTCCAACCAATCCATTATGCTAGCAAGACAATGATGGGGGCTCAATTGCATTATACCACTACTGAAAAAGAGCTTTTAGTTGTAGTGTATGCTTTTGAGAACTTCCGCCCCTATCTTGTCATTTCCACCACCATTGTCTATACCGACCATTCCGCGTTGAAGTACTTGTTAACTAAACAAGATTCCAAGCCAAGACTTCTTCGTTGGGTTTTGCTCCTACAAGAATTTAAAATCATAATTCGTGATAAAAAGGGAGCGGAAAACCTAGCCGCGGATCATCTTAGTAGACTCGAGGATCCTTATCAAGGGGATCTCCCAAATCAAGAGATTAATGACTCTTTTCCCCTTGAGGCCTTGATGTCTATTAACTCAAATCTTGATGAAACCCCATGGTTTGCGGATATTGCAAACTATTTGGCGGGTGGCATTCTCATGGAAGGGTTAACGTCCCAACAAAAGAAAAAGTTCTTTAAGGACATTAAGCACTATTTTTGGGACGACCCTTACCTTTTCAAACAATGTGCGGATCTTGTCATTCGTTAGTGTGTTGATGGGCCGACAGCTTTATTAATCCTTAATGCTTGCCATAAAGGACCCACCGGTGGTCACTTTGGTCCTAATTACACCGCCAATAAAGTTTTCGACTCTGGATTTTATTGGCCCACCATTTATCATGACGCTCATGAAATGGTTAAAGATTGTGATGCTTGCCATAGACAAGGCAAGATCACATATAAAGATGAGATGCCTCAAAATTTCATACAAGAATGTGAAATCTTTTACGTATGGGGTATCGACTTTATGGGGCCATTTCCATTATCCAAAAGGAACAAGTACATCCTCGTAGCCGTTGACTACGTATCTAAATGGGCTGAAGCAAAGGCTCTCCCTTCGAATGATGCGAGGGTGGTTGTGAACTTTTTGAAACAACTTTTTGCTCGATTCGGTGTTCCTCGTGCTATCATCAGTGACCGCGGGACTCATTTTTGCAATGATCAATTTGCTCGAGTCATGGCTAATTATGGTGTCAATCACCGTCTTTCCACCGCTTACCACCCACAAACAAACGTTCAAGCCGTGATTTGTAACCGTGGATTGAAGAGAATTTTAGAGCAAACTGTGGGAGAGCATCATGCCTCGTGGGCCAATAAGTTAGATGATACTTTGTGGGCTTTCCGTACCGTATATAAGACATCTATTGGTTGCACTCCGTATCATCTTGTGTATGGGAATGCATGACACCTCCCTATTGAGTTGGAGCATAAGGCTTATTGGGCCTTGAAGTGGGCCAATTTTGATATCATCAAAGCCGGTGATCTTCGGAAGATTCAACTCAACGAGCTTAATGAACTACGGAATGGGGCTTATGAGAATTCATTGATCTACAAGGAGAAAACCAAGCTCATTCATGATTCTAGGATTAAGAACCGATAGTTTCACATAGGTGATCAAGTTTTACTCTTTAACTCTCGGTTGAAAATCCTTTGGGGCAAGCTTAAGAGCTGTTGGTCTGGTCCATTCACCATTGCCAAAATCTTCCCTTATGGCACCATTGAGTTATCGCAACCAAATGGGCCAAATTTTAAAGTGAATGGCCAGCGTGTTAAGTTGTACTTTGGTGAGGACATCTCCCATGAGATGATTCCATCCCTCACCACGTTTCCCTTGAATTAGTTCTGGGTCGAGTCAGGCTCGTGACTCGGTTAACAAAAACAAGCGCTTCTCGGGAGGCAACCCGTTGATCTAACCTTTACCCGTTTTCATAATAAGTGTAGGGGGAGCTACATAGGGTTTGTTTTCTTGTTTCTTATGATGTGCAGGGATTAAAGCTTTAAATAGCACTTTTGATGACATTTGACGACCCGTGATCCCGTGTACCCGTCTTTCCGGTTCTATCCTAAACTATCGTGATTCAATATTTCATATCTTATATGTTTACATTGAAATCACTATACTCGTCTCTTCCTTAACGAGATATAAACAACGTGCACAATGTCCTAAGTGTAGGGGAGTTTACTCCCACATGCTTAAACATTAAGGACAATGTTTATATCAAGTGTAGGGGGACTTCTATCGAAGTAAGTGGGCTTTTCCATGAATTTGTCCTCATTTTAACCGTAAAATTGATTTTTCGATATTTTTCAAAATTTTTGATCTATTTTGGCCTAGTTGTATTTACCTTTGTTATAGTTATTTTCTTTCTTTTCTAGAATAAATTTTAATAAAGTGGTTTTAATTTTTCAACTCATGAATCTTTTGACTCAACCCGAGTTTACTTATCTAAGTTTACTCTAGCTAGTATCCTTAACGTGTTTAAGTCAAGTTTTGCTAGGCTTTTATGTAGGGAACTTTAAAACGTGAAAGTCTTAACTGTTACGGGTTAAGAACAAGAACTTTTCGCAAGTTCCTATAATTGATCCTAGAAAGTCGTTTATCAAGGGAACTTTAAAATGCAAATTCTAAACTTGAAAAGGTCTAAGAAGATGCAAGATCCTATAGATGACTTGAAAACCCAAACTTTGATTTAATTGGCTAAGCATCCACGAGTCTCATTCCTTGAGATTTTAAATTGTGGAGAACGAGAGATGATAGAGTCAATTATAAGTTTGGTATTCTTTCATGAATTTATGTGAGTTAATTATGAGCTTATTCTTCCATCGCTTGCCAATAAATTTAATTGCAATAACTAAGGTTGTACGATTTGAAAAGTTACTTAGCTTCTAGGACAAGATCGTTTAAAAGTTGCTCGATATTAATTAGAGTTCATAGCCAAGGCATAACTTATTGAAGCAGGATGCGAAGATTGGCGAGTCCGAAAAGGCCCTAACAAGGCATGAGGGCTACATTTTTTTGCTAAAGATCCCAAGTGATGTGAAGAATCATTTATCAAAAATCAATATGAAGGATCGAGACACACGACGAAAAGCAAATACTCCCCAAAAGATCATGGAGAAATCTATCCGAAAAGACCCTAGCAAGGTATGAGGATAAATAAATCCAAGTCCTAAAAGGAGGCGGATCGTTGTATATCAAAATCCAAAATAAAGATTGGAGAAAAATGAAGAAGTCGTGGTCCAAGTATGAAGAATCTCTAAAAATTTCAAATGAATAAATTCCTATTATGAAGAGAAGACCATAATTTCAAGAACGTCTCTCAAGATTCGAAGTATGAAGTCAATGCCAAATATCGGTCGGAGAAAGGTCTCAAATCATGAAGCGAGTTATGCCAAGATATGAACTTTAAGAGGTCCCGAGAAGCAGTTTTAAAATATTTTGTCCTTTAGCTAACTATTGATTAAATCGTCCCACTTTTTTTCAGCCTATATAAACTATCAAAATAAGTCAAACAATGCATCCTCGTGATCATTCAATACAATCATAAAATATAAGAGATACACCTAGGAATAAGGGAGTTTAAGTCTATAATTAAGCCATGTGTGTAAGTGTTTGTTTTACTAACTTATAATAACAATGATCTCTTTTTTAAGCTTGGCGTGGGGAACGTGAAACTTGAGGGTGATAATCTTCATAGAACCAAAGCCTTAATGTAAGTCTTAGATCTCTTTACGAGTTATTTCCATTTCCTTGTGAAAAATGTTTTCTATCCTTTGTCTTTCATTTAAGTTTTATCTTTCATTACTAATTTAATTTTTTGTTTAAATTGTAGTAGTAGATTGTAATAAGGCCAAGGTTGATTAATAATGAGAAAAATGTAAGCTTTATCACCTAATATAGAGCATTGCATGAGGGCATGGCAATGGTTAAGTGTAGGGGATTTGATAGGTGTGAAAACACCTATCCTTTTAGCACTTATTGCTATCTAAAACAAGGACAAAGCGCGTATTTAATGTCATAAAAGTCAGAATTATGCGTGGTTTGTGTTTTTGTTGTGTTTTAGGACAAAAATGTGAAAAAGGAAGAAAAAACGGGATTGCACGAGGTTTTATTGAAGAAAAAGACAAAAGACGAAGTCAAAAGACCAAAAGTGCAAAAGATCGGAAGTCAAACGGGCCTATTTTGGAATTTATTGAAGAAAAGGACCAAAGACGGAAGATTTACAAGTCGAAGAACCAAAATCTATTAAAAGAAGAAATTAGAAAACGGGTTCGTTTTATTTATCGACAAATCCCGAGCCAAAGTCGAGAACGTCAATTTTAATTTGTAGACGAGACGACAAAGAAAAGAAAAGAAAGAAGACAAGTCACCAACCACCACCTACCAACTTCCCTATATATACTAGTTTTTCATCTCATTTGTTTCTTGTTTGCTATTTGACACATAGTTCTTCCAATTTAATTTCTTGTCATTTAAATTCCTTGTCTTGTACCTTAAATTTGTAAGTCCTTTAATTTTTTTACTTTTAATTGTTGTTGAATCTTTATCTTTCAATCAAGTTTTATTTTTAATCTCATCCTTCCTTTCTTGTTTGATTTGATTTGGTGTTCTTAGTTTATTGTTTGGTTGATTTAAGTTTGATTAATTAAGTGGGTTTTGATTGATTTGGTTTTTATTCTTAGTTTTATTGATTTGGTTTGATTGATTATTATTAGCTGATGATTAATGGTTATTTTGGTTTAATCTTTGGGTTTAATTTGGTTAGATTTGGGTTGAATTCGTGTTTACCAAGTCATGATGGTTTTACCCTGTTTTTTTGTTCACTGTGTTTTTTTGGTCATTCGGAAAAGGGTTTCTAAAAAAATCCCGAACCAAGTTAATTTCCCGAACCACTATTATTTTTCCTGTTATTCCCAATCAATCCATAACACAAGATTTAGAGAGAGAAATAGTAGAAAAGTAGAAAGAGAAAGTAGAGAGAGAAGTGGAAGGTTTACACTAAAACTAGGTGTTTTATGAAATGAACCAACACCCTCTTCCACATGTGGAAGAGGGTTATATATGCCACGACCTAAGGCCTTTGTGGGCTTCATCTTGGGCCGGGCTTGGCTTTGTTTTGGGCTTACGCCCCTAACTTATACAATATTAGCTTAAAGTCCAAGCCCGGTTTTCCCGACTAACCTATTACAATACAAGACCATTTAACGACTGAGATGACCTATTACATTCTTGTTCGACTATATAAAATATAGGGCTAACAATCTCCCCCAATGTATCGGTCATCTTAAAATGCTTAAAAAGCATAAGATGGTTGAGTGAATACATTCTTGTAGAGGAGATCTTCCTGCTTTGGTCTTGTATCTTGGTCTTGATCTTGTTTGTAACAGCTTTGTTCCTTCATGCTTTTGTGATCATTATCTTGAGCCTTTGTCATTTGATTTTGAGTGCTTGAGATCTTCATCTGTACTCCTTGTGACTAAGATGACCTATTACATTCTTACATTCTTAGGTATCTTGATTATCGCCATCTTGTGCTCTTGTGACTTCTGAATCGACATCGGTATCACAGCTACGCCACCTTCTTGATATGCAGCAACATATATAGACACGGATAAAATGCCTTTGAACATTTCATCCTAACTCGGTAGCGTTTTACCTCCGGTTGGTGAAGACCGTTAAACGGTATTAAATACCGTACCTGTGATCAGGTAGATTCGATTAAGAACCTCCTTGACAGGGTTTCCTGGCGGTAGTAGCCAGTTCTCTTTACTCGACCGTCTCAAAGCAGACTGCGAACGTAAAGAGTGAATCATAAGGATAAATTATCCGTCTGATTAGAGTCGTCAATTCAGATTTCCTGGAACAAGTTTGATTCTAAAAGAATCGCACCATTGTTGCTTTCCAGTTTGTCACAAGCTTGATTCATAGAGAATCTTGCGAGTTACTTACTGCAGTGCTGTTTGATGTTGACACTGGAAGGATTTCCATTCGTCACTGTGAACACTAATGACTGTCACTCTGAATGTTCTAGCAAGATCACATGGATTTTGCGAATAAACCTGGAATCAAGTTTGAATCAATTAAGAATCGAAACTTAGTTGCTTTCCAGTTCTCACAAGTTTGATTCGTGTAGAATCGCACAAGTTACCTACCATGAGCTTGTTTAATGCTGGCTCAAGCAGGATTTCCATCTTCATTGTGAATCGTATCACTCAGATGTTCTGGCAATATCACAAGTATAATGCGTAGGACTCGATTTTGTCCTAATGAGATGATAGATAGATCTCGATTGGCTCTAGACTCAATAAGTGCATTTTGGTAATCGGAGCTGGAGCAGACTGCCACCTTTTCAATATTAACTGACTCGGAGTGAGAAAGTCAATAGATACGTGTTGATCTCCGTGACAATGAGACAAGTTTCTTTTGAGAGAAACTCGAATGGCTGGGGAAGGGTTGTGCATCGCATCACTGGGTCCATGACACTTGTCTTTAAAAGATGTGTTAACCCGGTTTCTACCTAAGTTGCATAGAATATTCAACTCCTTCAATGCTTACCAATACATCATCATTAGCACCTTGTTGTGATTGTTCTAGTGCTAACTTAAGTAATTGGTCCGCATTCAGCTTCATTCCACTCCATCTTTCCTATGGACAACTATTTCTAGCTATGGAATGTCCTTGGGTAGATCCCTCCGGTTCTGGTTGGATCATAGGACTTAGTTTCCTATCCTAAACCACCTTTTGACTCCATCATTCCATCGTGGATAGTAGGTTGTTTTGGGTATAGATCGTAACCATTAAACCATTGAAAACCATTCAAAGTGTTTGATAAAAATCAAAACTTTTAACACTTGAAAGTTTTACATTTCCGAAAAGCTCCCCCTACACACATGCATCGATATACGAAATAGTTTGGCATGTGAAGGAAAGAGTTGCACTTGAGTCTTTAAGATCACATGTTGCGATATATTACATTTTAATCACATTTTCTCCCCCTATCTTTAATATAAAAATATAATATTAGAGATACCAATTGATTAAAATATGACATTTTCCGAAAAATCGACGGGAGAGAAACATGTGTGCACGCATGAATCATGGAACATTTTCAGTCGGGTCGCTCCCCCTCAACAATATATGTGTGTCTTGAGACAAAATTTGACAAAATTTTAGAAAAACGACACCACAAAATATGTTGAGGTACGGAGTTGAGATGCCTTTTCCGATATAATATATTACATTTGACAATTTCATATCATTTTTGGAATGTGTTGGATACATAAAATATGACAATTTTAGAGATGTATCCAACAACATTAAAAGGCTTGATTTTAAAACGCTCCCCCTCAATAATTGATCAAAATAACATATGACAATTTTGAGATATAAAAACCACTTATGAGGAAGGGAGTGTTGAACACACAATTTTGAAAGATTTAGAGAAACCTTTTGAGAAATTCTTGAAAAATTGTGTTCAACGGTTTTAAAATAATCAGGTTCGGGTCCGTTTTTCATGAGCTCAAAACTTTGATTGTTTTGTGACTAGCTCATGACCGAGAAAAATAAATTTCCCGTTGAGAAGGATAAGTTATCATCCGTGATAAACTTTCCTTAAGTTGAAGTCCGACTCCTAAGCTGTGATGCGCTTAGAAGTCGTAAACAATTTTTAGATGCAAACAATTTTTTTTATTCGAATGTAAAGAAAGTCAATTAACAAATCTGTTGTTGCTTTACTTTGATTCGATGACTGAAAAACAACACAGCCCATATCTCAATATACGAAATCAAATATTGATGTATAACAATCATGTTATAATCAAATTATTTGTTTCGATCCTAACTCCAAACACAAAACCAACTTCATTCAATCTTACCCGAGACCATATCAATGATCTTGAAGGCATAACCATCTTGTATTCTTCATGGGTTATTGATTTTTATTGATGAAGGATAAAGAAAATTCGTGTATTTGATTGAACTGAAAGTTTGGGAGTTTGATGATGAGACATATATTGAGATGAGATGGGGGCTGAGTTGATGGTTTTGATAGATTAGCTTGTGAGAGTTTATGGGGGCGGAGAGTACGATGGAAGAGAAAGGGCGGAGATAAACGTATTGTGTGATTAGGTATAGATAATGTGAGAAATCTTAGGGTTATTTGCATTATATATCCTAAATGTGACATGGGTTGTTTTAGACACTATCAACATGCCCGTGTATTTAAATCTATTACAAAATAGATGTTGGGCTGCATCTCTAATTTTCACATTTTATGATGGGCCGATATATGTTGAAGATTGCAATGGATTTATGATTGCGGGTAATGCGTTTACAGTTGGGCTTATCATGTTAATTCTAGTTTGGGCTACATTTTACTCGTATAAAATATTGGATTGGAGCTGCTTATTTTGGTGGTCATCTATTTCTCATTTGATACGTAGAGATGTCTACTCAAATTGTGAAACATGTTGGATAATATTTTAATAATGGGCCGAGTGAAATAAGGGTTGGACTGAGTTATGATGAATGTGCTCGATAATAGTCATATGGTGATTATGGATTCATCATCAGTTGGGTATATGATTGATTTGGGCTGTAAAAATCAAATTAGCTAGACGACGTTGACGACTTCTCATTCTCTAGTCATCGTTGGTTCCCTAGTTAACGACACTCAATCAAACTCAACAAACACAACTAAACACGACAAACACGACAAAAACAAACAAACACCAAAACGATCCTTTAAGATTCACTGAAATTGTCAAACGGCTAGTCTTCGGGAAAAGTAATGTCAAGTGATTACGAAGTGGATTTGGTATTTATTATTTGAAGGTGAAGTGGAATATCTCGAAGGCGTCTACTCAATTCATCATCGAGCCTTTTCACCCCCTCTATCGATTGATGATTCGCTTCAGCATTTATGATTGAGACTTGATTTATCTAGTTTCCATTGTCAAGGGGTGGCTGGTCGACGACATGGACAACTATCACTTAAGGAGTTACGTTGTAGTGCTTAGTGTCACACTAACCTGTAGTTGTGGATACTTCAAGAGGTGTTTTACATCTTATACTTCTCTCTTCTTTTATGTATAAGGTACTAAGAGACGTTTCTCTGCACCGTTCGTCAATCAACAACAGTGCTAAGCGTAAGTAACAAATTTGGGAGATTGTACTTTAGTTTCAAGTTTGGAATATCAGGTTTACTTCACCAGTGGTCACTACAGATAGCCGAAAGAATACGAGGTCGGTAAGTTTAGCCAGAGAGTACAAGAGTATAGATGTGATCAGCAAACAATTCTCACGAGCAACTTGAGCTACAAAATGTCAACAAAGATTTCTACTTCAGACACGAACATCTCGCGATTCTGATTGTACTTGTCAAATGATGCTCCCGAGTGTTCCTAACCACCATACTTTTGACAAGAACATCTCCGATTATGTGCGTACACGACAGATGATGCTTTCGAGTGTTCTTAACCTTCTTACTCCTGATAAGAACATCTCGCGATTCTGAGCGTACACGTCAGATGATGCTTCTGAGTGTTCGTCACCATCATACTTTCGACAAGAACATCTCGCGATTTTTACCATACACGTCAGATGATGCTTCCGAGAGTTCGTAACCATCATGGGGGAAGAACGTGTACTTTTGGGTACTTAGTTCAACTTCCAGGGGGAAGTATTCTACAAGCGTGAGAAGATTTGTTGCTGATTTCTTACATGTTCCCCCAAACACATAATCATGAAGACCAAAAATGTCAAGGTAGCAGTTAATTGGTGTGGTTTGCTTCTTCTTCAACAAAATTCCGCTGTGCACTTTAAATGTCAAAGATAGAAGATTGCTCAAGCTACAGGTTCTGCTCAAGACAGAGATATTGGTTTGGGGGGAAGCTGATTCTGAAGCTTCGTCAAAAAGAAGTCTATGAAGAAAGCTTTTCAAGACATGTGGTATGAATTGGGGGGAAGTTAATCCAGTTCATACATGATACAATGGTTCCTCAACAAGCAAAGACAAAGAGGATTCAAACTGGGGTATAAGTTTTTCTAAAAGACTTGAAGACAACAGTGTCACCCTCAGCATTGGAAGCAAACTTAATACTGTCATATTTTTGTTGAATTTGCATTTGTTAGGAACATTGTAAGTAATTTCGTATGTCTCCACATTGGGGGAAGATTGTTAGCCTTAAAATATGTGCGACTAACGGAATTACATTAGTTTCATAGCCGGGACTTGCAGGGACTAATATTGTCATATGTAAAGTCAAAGTCCCGGGCTATATAAACCCCTCCATACTTCCATGGAGGGGTGAGGCTTATCATTTCCTTCTTGTCTTTCTCTCACTAGAATAAACACACTTTTCTAGTTACTTGTTTCTCTCTCTAAAATGGCTAAACACCACTTCTATCCTCCCCGACCTCCGGATCTTTTACCCGTGTTCTTAGTGAATCCATGATTATCATTTCCCGAATTTAATTATTTTCTCGAACCAAGTTTTTTTTCCGAACTAAGCTTTTACAAAAACAATAAATTCCGAATGAACCAGTATACCGAATGAAGATTCCGAATGAACAAAATGTTGAGCTACATGCCTGCTTGGCAGCTTATAACTTTGGCGCCAAAATTCAGGTGGTAGGTTGCTTGCTTAAGCAGTGTGCCTGCCTGCTTACTTATATATTAATATTTATTAATATTGTTCCTAATATTAAATGACACCGCTGCCGGCTCTTTTCGTAAAGATTAACGGTTTTTAGTGAGAAAATTGGATTTTGGGATCCGTTCTTTTAGGAACGTTATTTTCTAGTACAAAAAAATTACAAAAATCCAAAAAAAAAATTTCAAAAATCCAAAAACAATAAAAAAGATAAAAAAACCAAAAATATTTTCTTTTATTTTAGTTTATGCGTACTCGATCGACGTCTTATTCTGAGCCCGAGACTCTTACAGACATAGATATGGCCGGTGTGCATAACAATAATAACAACCCACATCACAACAACATGAACAATAATAATAACAATGGCCCACAACCCGACTTACGAACAATGGCGGAGCTTTGTCAGCCAACAATGAAAGGCCGCGTAGGACCGATTGCGCCGATGCAAATCACGGCTCCTGAGTTTTCGTTGAAGCATCACATGATTCAGCAAGTTCAAAAAGCTTGTCCTTTTCGCGGATTACTGGATGATGATGCCAACAAACACCTCGACAAATTCATTACCGTCACTCAAAGCATGAAAACTGCCCGGTGCTTCCATGGATTTTCTTCGCCTTCACCTTTCCACACACTTTATCCCACCATGCCGAAAAATGGTTTGATCGTCTTCCCAAAAACTCAATTCATACATGGAATGACATGACTCAAAACGTTTTGTCGCGCTACTTTCCACCATCCATGGTCACTAGTCTTCGCAACCAAATCAGTGGATTCACTCAAGAACCTGATGAGTCGCTGTTCGATGCTTGGGAACGATATAATTTCTTGATCGACCGTTGTCCAAACCAAAACATGCTCCCCGTTACTTTGATTGATACTTTATACAATGGTTTAACTTTTCGTGATCGTGATACGATTAATGCTGCCGCCGGTGGTACATTCATGAAGAGAAGACCTGAGGAGTGTAGAGAGCTTATAGAGAACATGACCACTCACCACAAAAATTGGGATTCATCTGCATCAAGGAATAACCCGAGGGCCAATGTTTCTTCTACATCATCCAACCCAGAGATAACCGAACTTACTCGCCAAGTAGCTGAGATGAACAAAAACTTCTTAACCATGGCTACAAACCAATTTCAACAAGCCAAAGCTGTAGCAACTTCTTGTGAGATTTGCGGGGGTTCTCATTCATACACCGATTGTCCTTCTACTCATGACAATCCGGAAAATGTGTATGCCGCTAACGGTAACTTTTCTACGGGAGGCTATCAAGCTCGTCCTTAAGGTGACCGCAATTTGCTTAGTTATCGTTCAAACAACTTCCTTTCACCACCCGGTTTTCCTCCCCAAAACCAAAACAAATTTAACTGCAACAATCAAAACCAAACTCGAGCTCCAAATCAATATCAAACCCAAAGAAACCCATATCCACCTCAAGAAATAACCAAGTTTACCAATAACCTGCTTATCAACCACTTGCCTACCATTCTCCTCCTTCCAACCAACCCACATCATTTAGTCAAGAGGTTGAAACTTACATGAGGAATAATGATGCGCTGGTAAAGAATCTTCAGAGTCAAATCATCAACTTGAAAGGAGATATGGCGAAGCAAGGGAATGATCTTCGAGCCGATATGCGACACTCGTTAAGCAGTCAAACGAATGACTTAAGGGATATGATGGCTAGTTTCTTCCCAAGTAATCAAACCTCTGGTTCGGGTTCTCTTCTGAGTAACACCGTTGCTAATCCAAGAGGGGAGATGAAAGCAATCACCAACCAAAGTGGCAAAGGTTTAAAGGAACCCGAGATTCCTACACATACACCGGTGATTGTGACAAAGGAGAACGAGTCTCCTTCACCGATTCCTCCACCTTCTATTTCTACCCCTCTACCACCCAAGGATGTGAGTGAGAATTCCATTCGAAATCCTTCATCTCAACCCGATATACCTTATCCCTCAAGGTTGAGGAAAGAGAAGTTGAAGAACAAGGATGATATTCAAGTTTCTAACTTTCTTAAAATGTTTAAACAATTGAATTTCAACATCTCCTTTGTTGAGGCTCTCGCTCACATGTCGAACAATGCTAAAATGTTTAAAGATCTTCTCAGTGACAAAGAAAACTCCTTGATATCGCTCAGACCCAACTTAATGAGAATTGCTCCGCAGTGCTCTTAAGGAAATTACCAACCAAACTTGGTGATCCGGGTCGCTTTCTCATTCCTTGTAACTTCCCCGGGGTAGAGAATTGTATGGCCCTAGCTGATCTAGGTGCTAGTATAAACTTAATGCCTTTAAGTGTGTGGAAAAAATTATCTCTACCCGAGCTAGTCCCCACACGAATGACATTGGAATTAGCTAACCATACGGTTGCTTATCCGGTGGGGATAGCCGAACATGTCTTCGTCGGTGTCGACAAATTCACCTTTCCGAGAGATTTTGTTGTTGTTGACTACGAGATGGATCCCCGTGTTCAATTAATCGTTGGACGTCCATTCTTGAGGACCGGTCGCACTCTCATTGATGTAGTCGCGTGCGAATTAGTCATGAGAGTTGGTGACGATAAAATTTTCTTCAACATGGGTAAACTTTCTAAGAAACCTTATGAAAACGAGAGCGTTAATTTCATTGACGTTCTTGATGAGGCTTGTGAAGAGCATTTCAAAGACGCGTGTAAAAGTGGTTCTTCTTCTCTACCCATTGTTGAGACCGTTGTCTCTATTGCTCCATCACTAACTCCATTTGGAGAAAGTGATTTCCTTTTGAAAGAACTTGAAGCAACTTTGGGGGATGTGGACTTACAATATGACAATTCTCCCTCCGATTGGGATGAAGACATTCGTACCATTGAGAAACTTCTGAATGAGGACCATATTTCTCCACCGTCTCCTAAGGAAATCTCTATCGATGATCCGAATTTGATTAAACTTCCATCGACAATCATACAATTTTAGAGCTTAAGGATTTACCGTCTCATCTCGAATACGTTTTCCTTAAAGATAATAAGAGGTTACCCGTCATCATCGTAAAGGACTTGAAAGAAGATGAAAAATCTCGACTTATCGACATGCTGAAGAATCATAAGACAGCAATTGCTTGTAAAATTTCCGATTTCCGCGGAATTGATCCGAACTTTTGTACTCATAAAATTCTCATGGAAGATGACTTTAAACCCGCAATCCAAAGCCAAAGAAGGGTTAATCCTAAAATTCATGACGTCATCAAGAAAGAGGTTATCAGACTTCTAGATGCCGGAATGATTTACCCTATTTTAGATTCGCCATGGGTTAGTCCCGTCCATTGTGTGCCTTCGAAAGGCGGAATAACCGTTGTTCCCAATGAAAACAACGAGTTGATTCCCACTCGACTTGTCACGGGTTGGCGAGTTTGCATAGACTATCGCAAGCTCAATGATGTCACTCGCAAGGATCATTTTCCTCTTCCTTTCATGGATCAAATGCTCGAGCGTTTAGTGGGTAATGACTATTATTGCTTCTTAGACGGTTTCTCCGGATATTTTCAAATTCCCATCGATCCCAAAGACCAAGAGAAAACCACATTCACTTATCCTTATGGAACATTTGCTTACAAAAGAATGCCTTTCGGCTTATGCAATGCTCCTGGGACTTTCCAAAGGTGTATGATGGCTATATTCCATGACATGGTTGAAGAAACTATGGAAGTCTTTATGGATGATTTCTCGGTCTATGGTGATTCTTTCTCTACTTGCCTTACCAATTTAGAACGTATGCTCAAACGGTGTGAAGACACTCGTCTCGTTCTTAATTAGGAAAAATGCCATTTCATGGTAAAAGAAGGTATTGTTCTTGGTCATAAAATTAGCCAGTCTTGAAGTTGGCCGTGCTAAAGTCGATGTGATTGCTAAATTACCTCCTCCTTCAACCGTGAAGGGTGTGAGAAGTTTCCTTGGTCATGTGGGTTTCTATCGTCGATTCATCCAAGATTTCTCTAAGATCACTCGCCCGATGACCCACCTCTTGGAAAAAGATACTCCTTTTATCTTTTCTAAAGAGTGTATTGAATCTTTCAATCTTCTTAAGAATAAATTAACTAAGGCACCGGTCTTGGTTACCCCTAATTGGGAGTTACCTTTTGAATTGATGTGTGATGCTAGCGATTTTGCTATTGGAGCAGTTTTGGGACAAAGAGTGAACAAACACTTCCAACCAATCCATTATTCTAGCAAGACAATGATGAGGGCTCAATTGCATTATACCACTAATGAAAAAAGAGCTTTTAGATGTTGTGTATGCTTTTGAGAAATCTCGCCCCTATCTTGTCCTTTCCACCACCATTGTGTATACTGACCATTCCGCGTTGAAGTACTTGTTAACCAAACAAGATTCCAAACCAATACTTCTTCGTTGGGTTTTGCTTCTTCAAGAATTTAAAATTGAAATTCGTGATAAAAAGGGAGCGATAACCTAGTCGCGGATCATCTTAGTAGACTCGAGGATCCTTATCAAGGGGAGCTCCCAAATCAAGAGATTAATGACTCTTTTCCCCTGGAGGCCTTGATGTCTATTAACTCTAATCTTGACGAAACCCCATGGTTTGCAGACACTGCAAACTATTTGGTGGGTGGAATTCTCATGGAAGGGTTAATGTCTCAACAAAAGAAAAAGTTCTTTAAAGACAATAAGCACTATTTCTGGGACGACCCTTACCTTTTCAAACAATGTGCGGATCTTGTCATTCGTCGGTGTGTTGATGGGCCGGCAGCTTTATTAATCCTTGAAGCTTGCCATAAAGGAACCACTGGTGGTCACTTTGGTCCCAATTACACCGCGAAGAAAGTTTTCGACTCTGGATTTTATTGGCCCACCATTTATCGTGATGCACACGAAATGGTTAAACATTGTGATGCTTGCCAAAGACAAGTCAAGATCACACATAAAGATGAGATGCCTCAAAATTTCATACAAGACTGTGAAATCTTTGACGTATGGGGCATCGACTTTATGGGGCCATTTCCATCATCCAAAGGAAACAAGTACATCCTCGTAGCCGTTGACTACGTATCAAAATGGGTTGAAGCAAAGGCTTTACCTACGAACGATGCGAGGGTGGTTGTGAACTTTTTGAAACAACTTTTTGCTTGATTCGGTGTTCCTCGTGCTATCATCAGTGACTGCGGGACTCATTTTTGCAATGATCAATTTGCTCGAGTCATGGCTAAGTATGGTGTCAATCACCGTCATTCCACTGCTTATCATCCCCAAACAAATGGTCAAGCCGAGATTTCTAACCATGGATTGAAGAGAATATTAGAGTGTACTGTGGGAGAGCATCGTGCCTCGTGGGTCGATAAGTTAGATGATGCTTTGTGGGCTTTTTGTACCGCCTATAAGACACCTATTGGTTGCACTCCATATCGTCTTGTGTACGGGAAGGCATGCCACCTCCCTATTGAGTTGGAGCATAAGGCGTATTGGGCCTTGAAGTGGGCTAATTTTGATATCAACAAAGCGGTGATCTTCGGAAGATTCAACTCAACGAGCTTAATAAACTAAGGAATGGAGCTTATCAGAATTCATTGATCTACAAGGAGAAAACCAAGCTCAATCATGATTCTAGAATTAAGAACCGAGAGTTTCACGTAGGTGATCAAGTTTTACTCTTTAACTCTCGGTTGAAGATCTTTTCGGGCAAGCTTAAGAGCCGTTGGTCTGGTCCATTCACCGTCGCCAAAGTTTTCCCTTACGGCACCATTGAGCTTTCTCAACCAAATGGGCCTAATTTTAAAGTGAATGGCCAGCGTGTGAAGTTGTACTTTGGTGAGGACATCTCTCATGAGATTATTCCATCCCTCACCACGTTTCCCTTGAATTAGTTCTAGTTCGAGTCAGGCTCGTGACTCGGTTAACAAAAACAAGCGCTTCTCGGGAGGCAACACGTTAATCTATCCTTTACCCGTTTTCATAATAAGTGTAGGGGGAGCTACATAGGGTTTGTTGTTTTCTTTCTTATGATGTGCAGGGATTAAATCTTCAAAGAGCACTTTTGATGACATTTGACGAACCGTGATCCCGTGTACCCATCTTCCCGGTTCTATCCTAAACTGTCGTGATTCAATATTTCATATCTTATATGTTCACATTGAAATCACTATAGTTGTCTCTTCCTTAGCAAGATTTAAACAACGTACACAATGTCCTAAGTATAGGGGAGTTTACTCCCACATGCTTAAACATTAAGGACAATGTTTATATCAAGTGTAAGGGAACTTCTATCGAAGTAAGTGGGATTTTCCATTAATTTGTCCTCAGTTTGACCGGAAAATTTGATTTTTCGATATTTTTCAAATTTTTTAATCTATTTTGGCCTAGTAGTATTTTCCTTTGTTATCGTTATTTATTTTCTTTGCTAGAATATTTTTTTAATAAAGTGGTTTTAAGTTTTAAACGTTGTGAATCTTTTGACTCAACCCGAGTTTACTTATCTAAGTTTACTCTAGCTAGTATCCTTAACGTGTTTAAGTCAAGTTTTGCTAGGCTTTTATATGAGGAACTTTAAAACGCGAAAGTCTTAACTCTTACGGGTTAAGAACAAGAACTTTTCGCAAGTTCCTATAATTGATCCTAGAAATTCGTTTATCAATGGAACTTTAAAATGCGATTTCTAAACTTGAAAAAGTCTAAGAATTTGCAAGATCCTATAGATGACTCGAAAACCCAAAACTTTGATTTAATTGGCTAAGCATCCACGAATCTCATTCCTTGAGATTTTAAATTGTGGAGAACGAGAGACGATAGAGTCAATTATAAGTTTGGTATTCTTTCATGAATTTATGTGAGTTAATTATGAGCTTTTTCTCCCATCGCTTGTTAATAAATTTATTTGCAATAAATAAGGTTGTACGATTTAAAAAGTTACTTAGCTTCTAGCACAAGATCGTTTAAAAGTTTCTCGGTATTAATTAGAGTTCATAGCTAAGGCATAACTTATTGAAGCAGGATGCGAAGATTGGCGAGTCCGAAAAGGCCCTAACAAGGCATGAGGGCTACATTTAGTTGCTAAAGATCCCAAGTGATGTGAAGAATCATTTATCAAAAATCAATATGAAGGATCGAGACGCACGATGAAAAGCAAATACTCCCCAAAAGATCATGGAGAAGTCTATCCGAAAATACCCTAACAAGGTATGAGGATAAATAGATCTAAGTCCTAAAAGGAGGCGGATCGTTGTATATCAAAGTCCAAAATAAAGATTGGAGAAAAATGAAGAAGTCATGGTCCAAAGTTAAAGAATCTCTCAAAAACTTCAAGTGAAGAAATTCCTATTATGAAGAGAAGACCATAATTTCAAGAACGTCTCTCAAGATTCGAAGTATGAAGTCGCTGCCAAATATCGGTCAGAGAAAGGTCTCAAATCGTGAAGCGAATTATGCCAAGATATGAACTTTAAGAGGTCCCGAGAAGCAGTTTTAAAAGGTTTTGTCCTTTAGCTAACTATTGATTAAATCGTCCCACTTTATTTTCAGCCTAAATAAACTATCGAAATAAGTCAAACAATGCATCCTCGTGATCATTCAAGACAATTATAAAATATAAGAGATACACCTAGGAATAAGGGAGTCTCAGTGAATAATTGGGCCACATGAGTTTGTGTTAGTTTGCTAACTTATAATAACAATGATCTCGTTTATAAGCTTAGTGTGAGGAACGTGAAACTTGAGGGTGATAATAATTCATGACAACCAAAACCCCAATGTAATTCTTTGATTTCTTTACTTGTTTTCTTTTAAGTTTCATTAATGTTTAGTGTTTAATAAAGGCCAAGGTAGGTTAATTATGATGGAAAATGTAAACCGTGCTTTGAATTTAATGTATTGCATGAGGGCATTGCAATGGTCAAGTGTAGGGGATTTAATAAGTGTGAAAACACTTATCCTTTTACCAATTATTTCCAATAATAACAAGACCAAAACGTGTATTTTATATCGTAAAATTCGGAATTATGCGTGGTTTGTGTTTTTATTGTGTTTCAGGATAAAAATATGAAAAGGGAAGAAAACACGGGCTATCACGGACTTTTATCAAAGAAAAAGACAAAAGACGAAGTCAAAAGGTCAAAAGTGCAAGAAGAACGGAAGTCGAAGACCTATTCTGAAGATTTATCGAAGAAAAAAGTCTGAAGATGAAAGTTTGACAATGTCGAAGAACAAGTCTACTAAAAGAAGAAAATTAGAAGACGAGTTCATTTTATCACTCGACAAATCCCGAGCCAAAGTGGAGAACGCCTATTTTAATTAAAAGACGAGAAAGAAGAAAGCATCAAAGCCTCCCCACCTCCTATATATACCCTCCTAATGTGTCATTAGGAGGGTGTTAGTTAGTCTTCATTTTTCTTTTGTAGTTTTAATTTTTAGAGAGAGGAAGTGTTTAACTTTCTCTCACTAGGAAAACTTCATATTTTTTTTCATGTTTATGCTTTAATTTAATCTTGTATTTTGGAATCATTAATCTACAAGTTCAAGTTTAAGCATTTCATCTTTAATCTTCTTCTACCTTTCTTGTTTTCTATTTTGATCTTGATTCGGATTAAGTATGCATCTTGCTTAATCTGAATGCTTATTTGATCAAAAATCTTATCTTTTTGTTCCTATCTAAGTTTTTATACGAGTTAAGCTTTAAGCTTGTTATGCTTTTTGGCTTATTTCGTATCTAGCTTATTGTCTTTTAAGTTTTCTTAAAAGTTTAGTCTTTTTAAAGTTTGTTTAATAAAGTTTGCTTATTTAGTGCATTAAAAGTTTTTAAATTTACGCTTGTTTTCATTTGGTTAAGATTTGAATAAGTGCTTATTTATCTTTGCTTATTTGTGCTTATTCGTTTTTGCTTGTTTGCTTTTTGAATCCCATCGAACCAGTGTTAAGTACCCAGTACGATTGAGTAAGTGTGATCGCATAAACCCCTAGGGTTTCTACTTGCGATCCATTACTACGATCACCAAGTACGATCGTTCACTACGATCACACTCATTATCCACACCACGATCCAATAGTGCGATCCCTCATTTCTTGAGTACGATCCATCATTGCGATCCACCACTGCGATCCACACCACGATCCATCTTACGATCGATTGTCACGATCGTGTTTTGCGATCTGAGTTACGATCGTGTTGCGATCTAACTCCAGTTTTTGTTTTATTTATCTTAGTTTTCAAACTTAAATCTTTTCACGCATTTTTTTTTACTTAGTGTTGTTCTTAAACAAGTTTTGTCATAGTTTAACATTATTTTATTTTATTTTTAAAATTACTTTTAAATTAGTTTTTAATTACTCTAATTCCTTGCTAGTTTGCGTAAGTCTTTTAACCTTAGCTTTGTTAATTTGTAATCTTTATAGAAATAGATAATCTAAGCTCCCCCTTTTAGTGACCAACACCGACTATTCCACCATTAACCGTAATCAATTCGAAAAGAAACCGAGACGATTATATACACAACGATTGAATACACATAAACTGAGCACATTTTACCTAATATTATCCACATTTCATGAAATTGCATAAGAACATTCCTTCTGAATCTGCTGAACAGCAACATTACCTCCATCTTGTTCCGCAACATTTCCTCCCACTGGTTCATCAGTATTACCTGCAACGGTATTTGCAGCATTCACTCCAACTTGACCAGCAGCATTCCTATCCTCAGCCTCTTGGTTCCTCGCAGCACGTTAGCTTCCAGTGCTCTAGCAATAGCTTGCTCAATCATGGTATTAACAGTAGCAGTTGTCAATTTAGGCGGCATGTTTTAGGATTCTAACCAAACAATAATTTAGTAAAGTCAGAAAAATGCCTCCCAACTTCTTCCTGTGTCACCACAAAGGAAAAAGAACAAGTAAGTATTCATATCAAGATAAGAAGAATGATTTCTTTATCAAGATGTAACATGGATACTACATGTACCAACAACACAGTTCACAATGAATCATTAACCAAATCACAAAAGAACTAATAAGACAAATCATAAGTCATGAACGTAATTTGGATTGAAAAATTTCCACAAAATTGTGACAAGTAATGTCACTACAACCCTTCATCACGGCAAACTTAAAAGTTATTAAGTTTCATCATAAACTACAGTACCAATCTACTTAATTTCTATTACAACAAGGCTAATAAGACAATATAAGAAAACTAAACATCTGATCCCCGCAGCTTCTTGTACATCGGTTCATCATCACTGCTACTATCATCTTCCTCAGAGTCTTCCTCTACTTTTTCCTTTCCCTTTCGACTTCCTCCTTCACTTGGCTTCACCAACACCTGAGCTTCAACCTGACTTGGCACATCACGAATCACCACACCTCGACTAGGAAAAGATCTCATCGACAAACCCCACGCATTCAACCTTGCATTCCTTTCTTGCTCCTCACGAAACCTTTCAAATTTGCCCACTTAAATTCAACAACATTGATCTTAATCTAACAACTTCATCCATTTCCCTTGCTCTAACATACTCTGATATCTTCATACTATTAACAAACCTGTCAAACCTCTTTTCATTCTGCTCGAACCTTCTAATCACACGGGTTTCAACTAAATACCTTTCAAACAAAGATCTATCAAACTTTTTAAGAAACTAGAACATATCGTCATAAGACCTAGGATCTGGACAATAAACCTTAGATATGCCCTCATGAATAGATCGGGCACTAGCAGCATTACTCGACTCAGTAATAACATCACCCCTAGCAAATGCCATCCCAGGCAAACTGCTCAAATAAGCATCACAAGTAGGCATCGAAGAACGTACAACAGGTCGCTGACAGTCCTGAACAGTCTGTGGCACAACATTAGCTCTTGGAACATAACTACCTTGAATCACTTCAGACTCGATTTGTCCAACTGCAGTAGGAGCAATTCCATCATCTAAATACTCATAAGGCTCCTCATCGTCACCAGCACCAAAGTTATCTACTTCCTCACCGTCTAATACATCATTCATGTCAATCCATCCATCCTCACATGGTATACCAGCCATTTTCTACAATTATAAGGGTTCAAGGATACTTAAGGTCAGTGTTAACAAAACAAAAATTAGTATGCAATACTTATGCAAATGTTATACGTAATCCATGATATTCAACACAATGCAAATGATGTTTATGCAATGCTCGCAAAAAAAATTAATATGATACTGACAAGCACTCAGCGTAATTTCAATAACATTAATACAATATCGTAGTATTTACTTAATAAATACTCAAGAATTCATTTCAGTTATGAGGGATATACCTATAATACAAAACAAAACTAAAAGTGATCATACCAGAGCGTTGCAGAGGAGTTGTGTGTTTTGGAAGAATAAATACATTCGACACCAAAGTTATAGTTTAGGACAATTTTCAAAATCGACCCAGTTCTCTATAACTTGTAGCTCTGATACCAATCTCTACCACCCCCAATTTACATTGCGCAGTGGAAATACACAATTGGGTGCTAGACACAAGCATTGTCACACAAAGTATATTGAACGACTCAAAAGAGAGATGTTTACACATAAAACATAAACAATATTTTTACAGTAAGTCTAAATCATAATTTCATCCCATATTGTATTAAAACGACACCAGAGTAAAGCGTTTAGGCCCCACAGATCTCGACCAGCAAACCAACAAGTTTAGTACAGTACACAAACATTCAACGAATTGTTCAACAGTAAAAAGGATAGAAATAGTTTTAGACTAACATTCATCCAAAAGCCAACCCACAACATCCATAGCAAAGCTCCGCCTTCCATCACTTCCGATTACCTGAAACACATGCTAAAACGAGTCAACAATAATGTTGAGCGAGTCCATAGGTTTATCAAATCATATTTGAACACAAGAAGAAAATCAATCATAATAATTTATAGAATTGTCGTGCACACAATCTAATTCAAGGCAATATATTGTATTTAAGCTCATGACACCGACCCCTTAACCAAATAGTCACCCACGCCAAATGCCAGCATGACTAGAATAAAACCATTTCCCCTATAGGGTATCAGTTGCTAGAATATTGTTGGGTCAAAAATTTGATGTGGCAGAAACTCAAAAACGAAGAAAACATGAAGGCATTTGTCTAAGCATTGACAAGTGTAATCCAGGCGTTGTCAAGAGCAAATCATGCGTTGATAGAAGTCAACAAAAGTCAAACGCTGTTGGAAGCTTCTATTTAGGATAAGTATGTAGAATATATTCTGTATTAGTTATTTAAATAGAAGATATTTATGTTTATTCATAGTTAGCTTTTGTAAAACCCTAATCCTTACACTATAAAAGGAACCAAGGGTTATTAGGTTTTTCATAACTCTTATTTCACAACGTAAACCTAAAGCGTGTGTCGACTAGACATGGGATTAATGTATACACGTCTAGTGGTTGTTGATTATTAATATAATTAGCAGCCCAATTGTTTAATTCATGTGTTCTTTGTGCCCAAACACCTTGTTAATGGTTATTGTTATAATTCTGCTTTGATTATGGTAATCATATGAACAATGATCATTCCTAGTAGCTAAAAGATCGAGGAAACCAAGGTTTCCACAGTTGGTATCAGAGCCTCGTGGCTCGTGATGCTAGGACCAACAAGGTGTTCGTGTTTAGAGAAGAAAAGAAAAATTCGTATAGGATTTTTCTGGGCGATTTTGTGTGCGCAGCAGTATTCAGAAGGCCATAACTTTTTGTTGGATCGTCACGAAATTTCTTGTCTGTGTTCTATACACATATATCCAGACATCCACCGGAGGGATTGTCAAGATCTTTTCCCAAGAAAAAGTTATTCAGTCTTGAAGTTGACAGCAGAAAAGGGTTTTTCTAACAAACCCTAATTCTGAAAAAGTGATTGTTTGCTGTCTCTACTTGCTTTGATGAGTCAATCCATGGATTGATGATGAACCCTTGTAGAGATATTTTTTTCATGAATGATACACGAGGTTTTTGTTTATGTTTATGGCTGCTACAGTTGTTGGTTTAGGGTTTTTCTACAAACCCTAGATTTATGATCGCATGATTGTTATGTATTCATAAACTGGTATGAAGACTTGGTGTTGGTACTAATTGAAGAACATTCTGTGCATTCAGTTATATGGCTTAGATGAATTCGGTGTGATCATTGCTGCTGCCAAAAGATGTAACAAAGCAGAATAATGGCTCGTTAATAACAGCAGGTATTTTTCATGATGATTTCACTCTTGCAAAAGATAACCGTGGCAGTTATACGTCATCTAAAATGTATAATGAGGATATGGGATGTTCAAACGTGAAGAGATCACAACAGGTATGGATAAAATGGACAAGGAATACAGTCGTGGATTTTGAGAGATTATCTTTCAAGAATCATGATGTATACTTTGTTTATGGAAATTATATTTGCTCTTTATCTCAACTATAAATTAGTTCCTGATTTCATGGGATATAAAAGCATATTGTGTGAGGAATTTTTAGACGTGGGTGATATCCTATTTAATAGGATTAATTTAGTACGAGGTTTTTCTTCATACAGTTATAGTAACGTGGATATTTGCATCAAATCAGTAATCTTTTCATTATTGCCTAAAATCTTGGAATAGTATTATATGATTTGACTTAATCACATGGGTTTTATGTGGTAAGAACTTTTTAAAGATTCGTTACTATTTGAAGATGGTTAGCCGCTGATGTTGTTTATTCAAACGTTGACAAAGAATAAGTTGACGCTGATAGAAAAGCGTTGACACGTGTTGTCCGAGAAAAGGTTTATTCAAGCGCTGTTAGGTATTGTCCGATATCTGGCAATACATATGGTTAAGATATTGGACAGAGAAGGTTATTGGATAACAAAAGAATAGCTGCTGTTTGAGAAAATTGATACGATTTTGGCACACAAAAAGGAAGTATTTACACGTAAAGGTACATGGAATCTCTGTTTTTATTTAGAATATCAAGTTGATATTTATGGATCGGATATTTTTACAAGGAGTCAATGATCTTTAAGTAAGTTAGCAACAATTCATGAAGAAATTATTGGATTATGTAATCGGGATATCCTTGTGAAAGAGTTATTTGATAACAGCTTTTACATATGAAGATATTGACTTGTCATGAAGAGGTGTCAGCTTAAGGGGAAGAATTCTTATGGTAAGTTTGATGTTTGAAGAATATTTTCGCGAGTTTGTGTTCTATCATATCTTAAAGTCGTGCACTTCCAGTCATGGACTTTTAAGGTAACTTGTTTTTGCTTACATTGTTACTGATGAAGTGATACAAGATCTAGGAATATGTGATTTTTCTTATGGTACTCTATGCACATATTTTCTATCACTTGAAGGAGTTACATTATCGTGCTCAGTGTCTCACAAAGGATGAGGATTTTTGTATCAACAACACACTTCATCACATCGTACAAGATATGGAACATAGTTTTGGGTTACTCTACTTCTACATCAAGAATATTATAGTTATTTTTCTTCAAAATCATTACACATAGCCTACGTTTGGAGAATCTTCAAGATTGCATACATTGTTTACTTCCCTGTTGATGTGACAAAAAGGGGAAGACATACATGCTACAATTGAGGGGAAGCAATTTGAAGATGATGTACAACTTACAAGAGATACACAAAGAGTTTTGCCGACATCAACTAGGGGAAGATTGTTGGGTCAAAAAGTTGATGTGGCAGAAACTCAAAAATGAAGAAAACATGAAGGCATTTGTCTAAGCATTGACAAGTGTAATCCAGGCGTTGTCAAGAGCAAATCAGGCGTTGACAGAAGTCAACAAAAGTCAAACGCTGTTGGAAGCTTCTACTTAGGATAAGTATGTAGAATATATTCTGTATTAGTTATTCAAATAGAAGATATTTATGTTTATTCATAGTTATCTTTTGTAAAACCATAATCCTTACACTATAAAAGGAACGAAGGGTTATTATGTTTTTCATAACTCTCATTTCACAACGTAAACCTAAAGCGTGTGTCGACTAGACGTGGGATTAATGTATACACGTCTAGTGGTTGTTGATTATTAATATAATTAGCAACCCAATTGTTTAATTCATGTGTTCTTTGTGCCCAAACACCTTGTTAATGGTTATTGTTCTAATTTCGCTTTGATTATGGTAATCATATGAACAATGATCATTCCTAGTAGCTAAAAGATCGAGGAAACCAAGGTTTCCACAAATACCACATTCTTATTCTCGTAAATTATCCTTCCCAGATGTTACTCAGCGTAATGCCCTGGTCTCAGATAGGTTGGTCAACCCAATAGTACTATCATTCGAATAAGCGGCTATTCCCAACTCACAACATCAAGTCAGAATATAGTTAACGGCTCATGAATTTAGGGTCTTTAACAACAAGGTACTCAATACAATGTAAACAACAT
Organism: Glebionis coronaria; assembly: GCA_025667525.1. Taxonomy (NCBI): domain Eukaryota; kingdom Viridiplantae; phylum Streptophyta; class Magnoliopsida; order Asterales; family Asteraceae; genus Glebionis; species Glebionis coronaria. The sequence continues at coordinate 279,486,501 of CM046880.1, read as the reverse complement.
AGGAAACATTCGGGTCCAACAATTACTCATGACTTGTGTTCATTTATTTTCAAATAGAATGTATCCCCCTCACGGGTAATAAAACATTTAGTAGCTAGCATGAAAATCGAGGCTACAGACTCACCTTAGTATAAGAGACCTAGCGAGATGATCGCTGATGATAGAGGATGCCTTTCAAACACGAGAACCGCTACCTATCAAATAAGGCGCGTTCATTAATAATGACTCGAGAAATAAATCATACATAAAAATATCAAACTCAAACTCATAAAATCACGATAAACTCGATAGAAAATGATACAAATAACTCTATTACACTCTTCTATACATTTACGTTACCATTCTACACTTTCGACAAAATCCGTCGGCACATACTACATGTACTAGCTTATTTACCCCTTTCAGACTCGTCAAACGTTTATGAAACTACTCGAGGAACTAACTTACTATCTATAGAAATTCCTATAACAAGTTTATCAAATGAAATTACTTTTAAAGTTCTTTACCCGACTCACCTTCAAACTACAAAATCCGGACAGTTTTACGTTAACAATTCATACAACCGCTTTAACTTCTTTAAACGACTCCATTTACAAAACCGACAGTTGGGTTTGAAAATAAACTCACCCTCTAGAGTTTACACTTCATCATCAGTATGTGACTCATTTCAAAACTTCAATCTATAGTCCCCGAGATTCGATCCAAATATCGACAACAACTATATGTAGTGCCGATACTCGTCTCCCGGTACACGAATAATCAAAACATCATAACTTCGCGCTCGTTTGGAGCTAGAAGCTCTACTTTATATCAAATTGAAGCTAATCGAATTCTCTACATCCCTAGGCTATTAGTTAAACCATTATCACAAAATAAAATATCCAAAAATACAGTTTTACCCACTGATGTAAAACACCTTTCTAAAACTTATATAAAATCATGTTTTTAGCTAAAACCAACCATAGATATGATCATCCCATAACCCTAACAATAACATATATCAACTATAAAACTTGAATCATCATCAAAATTAAAACCCTCAAATCAAAATCAAGTTTTTAATAAAACTTTAGCATAAAAACCCTTTGATCATCATAAAAACTACATGCATGATCATAATTCTCACCTACCAAACCAAAAAAAAAAATCATCTTGCATGTACCTAAAATTAGTACCAAAATGATCTCCTTACAATTTTGAAGATTGGTCTTGTGTTAGTTTAGCCTAGATCATCTTAGAATTGGAGTAAAAATGGATCAAAGTTTGGTTTTGGGTGAAGAGGGGGTCATGGTAAGATTAAGAAAAAGAGAGAGAGAGAGAGAGAGTAAATTTTTTTAGTTAGTGGATTCTATGTGTATTATATGTAAAAAAATGAGCTTATATATAGTGGTTGAGGGACCATTGTTGTCAATTTTCAATAGTTATGGCTCAAAATGAAAATAGTTAGCTAAAAAGCGGGAAATAACTATTAGTCAATTTTGAAAATATTTACCGGGCTCGGGTTTCATAAAGATACTTATAAAAAGTTAAAACGTACCTCAAATATAATAATATCGACTCCCAACTCGACTTAACACGTCATTTAAAAGAATACATCAAAAATGACAAACATCAAACAACCAAAAATAAAACGTAAAATATTTGGCATCCATCAACATCACGCTTGCTAATAGTCTTTATACTTATTAAATATAAAATATAAGCCTTCCAACATCGGTTTAAACTTAAACCTACAAAATAAATATCATTCAAACTCATCAAAAATTTCAAAAATAGTCGTAAATAAGATTAAGCAATGACCTTGGTTTTGGGTTATCACGTTTATCATACTTTCTTAGAGTTGTTATAATTCCAAAAGTATGCTAGAAAGATAATCTAAAAGAAAGTAAGTCATTTCATCATTTTAAATGAAAGTTATAAGTTAAAGATGTCTAAAAACCCTAGTTTTGTAATCTACATGAAATAATAAGCAAAACCTCATTTCAAAAGCTATAATTATGAAGAAATGTTTTTATTATGATTATAAACATGTTTAGAAACTTTTTTTAAAAATCCTAGATCATTTGGTCCATTTTTGAGATTGTTATGTGATTTTTACAAGTATAGGGACTAAAACTGTCATCTTTGAAACTATTTAACATTTTGGGGCAAAAGTGTCATTTTATGAAATTATAAGCTATAAGAATACATGTTTGAAAGTTTTAGGTCCTAAGGTTAAATATTGAAGATTTAAAATGCAAATACTAAAACTATACACTTTTAGGGTTAAAAGTGCAATTATACCAAAGTATAACCAAAATGACTAATTTTGCCAATTTTGAAACTAAAGAAGATTAATCATGAATATGAGGAAGTAATGAAAGTATCACCTTAGTAGGGAGCTTTACACAAAGATGTTCTATCTCGATATTACGTTCTTTTTTTTTCTTAACGGTAAAATATATTAAGAAAAGGCCACAAAGGCAAAGTACAAAGCTAAAAAGCTTACAAAAATTAGATGGGACACATCCCCAACTAACAAGCTCTAGCAACAAAAAGAATTGGCATGGAAAAATCCCATACTCAATAATAGTACAACTGTTAATGGCAATGGAAAACACCCATGCTCATTACACAGATATAACAAGCTAAGCAACTAAAAGAAGAACAAATAGCTGCTTCCCAACACTAAATCTTGATCCCATAGATAAGACCAAGCTCCTGCAATCCATGGCACTACTAATAAAATACTAGATTTTTAGCTGACATGAGGAAACCACTTCAGAATCCATGGCTGTTCTTGATTCAACCACGAAGGGAAGAGACCAAAAAACAACCAATCCATCCCAATGGAAAACCCCACCCCAAACTAAAAAGCAAGCTAAGTAGGGAAAATAGACCTACTCAAAAACGCCATCAGACCAAATGCAGAAATAAAAGAGAGGTGCCAGTGTAGCACATCACATTTATTGCCTCCTCAAAACCCCCAACTATGTAAAACACAGTGGGAAACCATAGAAGGGGGAAAGAGTACAACTAAACATGAATCCTCTCACGATGCAATAACCTATATATCTATCAGCTCGACAATAAACAGATACAAGGTTATAATAAAACATAAGGGAGGACAAAGCATCATCAAAAAACAGGTTTGGAAACTAAAAATTATTCAAAATAGAAAGGGAAAAAGAGAGAAAACGCTAAACCTTGCAAAGACGACACATCTTTCAGCACGCTCTAGAAGGCCTAACACACTCCCCCAAGCACAATCTATAAGACCACTAGTAGCACATCAAACCTCCCCCGTAACAACCAAAAAAGTCCTCCCAATACCTCCACAATACTAACTCAATATCATCATCAAGAAAACCTTCAACCCACTATAAAAACTCACCAGCATATAGAACAGTCATATAATAGGAACAAAACCAAAGGATTTTACACAGGACAAAACCATGGGAAAAAAACCCATAAGTTTTTCCTGAAACTTTGGTTCTTCAGACCAGTAAAAACTGCAACCATAAGTAACAAGGGAATAACCCATATCATAATAACCATACCAATAGTAAGACCAGTAACTCCAAAGCCTGTAGCTGTAAGATAATAACAACCCATCCAACAACTGCCATAAGTCATACACGCACTTATGCAGTAAGATGAAACACTCAAAATTAGGAAGCACTATCATCGCAATCCATATAATCTGGAAGAATCTCATTACCTCTAACATTCGGCCATGGAATCTTCCAAAGCCTAGAAATCAAAACACTGTATCTAGACCATTTGACAGTAAAGGAAAGAAGCTTTAGTCTAATAGTAGAAACAATGATATTAAAAACCACATCCGAGGTACGAAACCTATTCTCAAACAAGCGGCAATTACGCTCCTTCCAAACAAAGTACACAGTAGCACTTACCACTAATCTTTGAACAATACTCCATCCAGAATTACTAGCTTTGATATTACATAATCCCGACACAATCTCTGCCCAAACTGACGAAAAATTTTCCAGTTTCGCTAAAACCTTAACCCTGTTCCATAGGTCATTTGAGAAAGTACAACTGAAAAACATGTGACTATGGGAATCCATACATGATTTACATAAAGGAAAAAGATTATCATTCAGAGTGAACCATCTAGATAACCTATCCTGAGTCTTAAGCTTTCCTTTAAGCGCAAGCCATAAAATGAAGGCATGTCGTGGAATACAATGAGTAAACCAGACATGCTTATACCATAAAACCACAGGCCCATCCACTCTTAAAGCATTACAAACTTCCCTTATGCTAAAATTGAAAACTTCCCCTTTCTTGTTTAGCCAAATAGCTTTATCATCAATATCATTCAAGATACTACTAGGAACCTCAAGCACCCTCCTAAATCTGGTAACCCAATCATTTGGCCATAACCATTTTCCATCCTCGGTCCACTTGCAAACCTTATCGTTCAAATTGATCCCTTTAGAAATAAGAAAACTTTTTAAATGAGTTTACTAATAGGGCCTTGGGAATGCCATTTATCAAACCAGACAAAACAGCTTTTTCCATTACCAATCTTACATCCTACAAAATTCTTAATCCTATCCCTAAAATGCATAATTTGCCTCCAGGTCCAAGCATTTTTCTTCCAAGCAGTAAGATTCCAAACACATGAACCTCTAAGCCTATATTCATTCACCCATTTAACCCATAAGGACTCTTTATTACTAATAACATTCCACGAGTATTTGATCATAAGAGCCTCATTCATAATGGACATAGACCTCAATCCTAAACCACCCTACGATTTTGGTTTACATACCTCCTCCCAAGAAACACTAGCAATGCCCTTTTTATTTGGATCAATTCCCCACAGAAAGTTCTTACACATTTTATCTATACTCTCACAAATATGTTTTGGAAGAACAAACATCGAGGCCTAATATATATTAACAGAAGACAAAATAGAAGCAATAAATTGAAGCTTACCTGCATAAGACAAAAGCTTATTTCTCCAATCTAAAATTCTTTTCTTGACTTTCTCCAAAAGAACTCTACAGTCAAAATTGCAAAGTTTCTTTGTCATCATTGGGACACTAAGATATCTGACACGCAAAGTACCTTCTACAAAAGGAAGCGCCATCAAAATTTGAACCTTCACATCATCAGGAACATTGCTAAAAAACACCGTACTTTTTTCAATACTTGGATAAAGCCCAGAACACATACTAAACTCATCCAACGCTCTTCTGATAATGCAAGCCGAGTCAATATCACCATGACAGAAAAACAGTAAGTCATCCGCAAACAAAGGTGAGTCAAACCAATCCTCTTGCAATCAGGATGATACTTGAACCTCTTATCATTTTTAATATGTCTTTTAAGCATAAGATTTAATACTTCCATGACCAGAGTAAATAGGTAAGGTGAAATAGGGTCACCCTGCCTAAGACCCCTATAACTCTTAAAAAACCCGTGAGACTCCCCATTAATACATACAGAGAACGAAGCAGTGGTGAGACAAGTCATAATCCAGTCAATCATCTTAACATGAAAGCCAAAATGCAAGAGACTAGACCTAAGAAAACCCCAATCTACAGTATCATAAGCTTTCTTGATATCAACCTTAAAAGCACATTTTCTAGTCCCGCTATTCCAGTCGTATCCAACCATTAACTCTTGAGCAAGTAAGACATTATCACTAATCTGTCTTCCTGGAATAAAAGCACACTGATTCGAATCAACAAGCTCAGAAATACTCTCTTTAAGACGATTCGTTAAAACCTTACTAATGCATTTATAAACCACATTGCAACAAGCAATGGGTCTATAATCAGAAACATTAAACGGAACATCAGATTTAGGTATAAGGGAAATAAGATTAGAATTCAACTCACTTAGAATCTTCCCCGAAGAAAAGAACTCCTTAACCGCACTACAAACATACGGGCCAACAATATTCCAAGCTTTCTTAAAGAACTTAGACGTGTATCCATCAGGACCAGCAGCCTTGTCATCCTTAATACTAAACATCACATCTTTCACTTCATTATCAGTAACAGTTCTAACCATGAACTCTGCCACAACCGGATCCAGCTTCTTAACAAATAACCCCTCACAATCTTCCATTAGAATAATATCCTCACTAGCTTTAAAAATTTTTGAAAAATGCTCCACAAACACTGAAGGAATATTATTACCATGAAAAGCTTTATCATCACCGTCATATACCACTTAAATCCTCTTCTTATTCCGCCTACCTTTCAAAATACGATGAAAATAAGCAGAATTATTATCACCCTCCCTTAACCATTCTATTTTTGTTTTTTGCTTCAGCAACTTTTCTTCATCAATAAGAGCATCATTATAAGCCTTTGACTAGAGAAATTCATCATCTCTTAAACTAACATCATGAGGATTTTTATCAAGACTCTTTTGAACATTGATAAGCTCAGCTCTCAAAACTTTAACCTTCTCGAAAACATTACCATTATCCTTATTAAACCTTCTCATAAATTTCTTCATGTTCTTCAACCGCTTAGCAAGAACAAACATATTAAAACCTTTAACATCAATAAACCAATTGTCCTTAACAGTTGAAAGAAAACCATCCTTATCAGCAAGAAAGTTCATAAATCTAAAGGATCTAGGTTTCAAAGGCCTAGCATCAGGAAATACAAGGACAACGGGACAATGATCCGAAGTCAAGAAAGGAAGGAAATTAGCATAACAATCCGAAAAACTGTGAATAAAACAGTCATTCCCCATGACCCTATCTAACTTCTTTAAAATATCACATTTTGGATTTATTCGCTTTTCAATCCAAGTGTAATAAAATCCAAAGCTGTTCACATCTTCCAGTTCTAGCATCCTAACACACTCCTTAAAATCTTCCATACCATTATCCCTAGCTTTAAAACAGCTAGAACTTTTGTCAAAAGATAAAGAAACGTTAAAATCTCCTAACAAAACCCATGGTAGAGACCCAATAGAAACACTATAATCCATTAAATTCTTCCACAAGAGTTTCCGGCTATTCTCTCTGTTTTCCCCATAAATAAATGACACATACACCTTCATTTGGCTGTGAAGATGAATAACCTCAAAATGCATAACTTGACCAAAATGAGAAATCAACTTAGCTCTAAAAACAAACGGATCCCAACCAACAGCAATCCTACAACCCTTCCTACTATCTACCGAGTTAGAAACCCAACTCCAACTAACAAAGACTTCATTACAAACAGAATTAACCGACTTCTTCCTTAATTGAGTCTCAATAATAGCTAACATACTAATTTTATTTCTTTGGATTAAATTCTTAATTTCCTTTTGTCTAAGGGTCGAATTCATGCCCTTAACATTCCAAGCAGCAAGATTACCTATCATTTAAAGTTAGAATGATTTGAGGCAACCCCACCTTGCACATCTGTCATAGAAATATCATTAACATTCGTAATTTCCTCTTGGGCAATAAACTCAGCAGTAGCATTCCCACCATGCTCTACTTCATTATAATGCCCATTAATTATATCACTATCTATCCCTTCTTGATCACGGCAAAAATAATCCACCATATCAGTAGACCAAGACGCCTTAATTTCATCAGACAATGGTTGTCCATAAAGACTAAATAAATGAACCACAACTACATCTCTATCCCATTCCAATTTACTTATTTTATCCACCTCCTTTTGTTGAGCTTGAGCAAAAAACTTGTTGAAAGCATCACTATTATTCCTACCTCCACACTCATTTACTACTCTACGCTTAGCAATAATAGTAGCCTTTTCAATAATGTTCTCCTTCCCACTTAAATTTTATCATTTAACTCTGCTATATTATTCTTAAGGACATCTTCAGGCGAGACCATATCAATATTGCATTCCTTCCATTTCTTTTCATAATATTCAATCTCTCTAATAGATCATCTCCTTTTTGTATCATTACTAACCGCCATACCAGCATCACACATAGTATCAATTTTATGACAAAAACTCTTCCAATTTGCTAATTCTTCAGAACTATCTTCACTAGCTAACACATTAAACCTATTCTCAGAACTTATCACTTCCACATCCTTTTCTTTATTAACTTTATTGCTATGAGTTCCCTTCCTTTGCTGTATATTAGTATTAACACTACTATCATTATTAATTCTAACACCCTCTTTCAATCTACTTTCCTTCATAACCTGCTTACCAATGTCACCTTGCTCATTAACCTTAGTTGTATCAGATTGCTTGCTAACATTACTATAATTCCTCCCTCCATTATTCACATATCCACCTCTACCACCTACACCTCTGCCACCATAACCATTACTACCTTTACCACCATTAATAGGCCCACCTCTACCAGCGTTACTAAAACCACCCCTTCTATAGTTCACTGTTTTCCATCTATTACCATCATTAGATTCATCAACATGTTTACGAGTAGAAATAGGAACACTTGGACCAGCAGTAGTAGAACCGTCCTTCTTTAAATTCTCCTTCTCTTGAATAGATGATTCATGGTCTTGACAGCTCTTTGAAGAATGGCCAAATATTTTACAATGCTCACAAACAGGTGGCGTCCAAACATACTCAACATCAAGAATCATAGACATGTTAAGACTCTCATACCAGACCTCCACTTCCTCAATTAATCCATCATTAGCATCAACTTGAACTAAAACTCTGGCAAAAATAGCCTTACCATAAGCATTATCACACATCTCAGCCGTCATCCTATCCATACTAATAGGATTCCCAACCCTGCTTGCAATTCTACTAATACCCTCCACATTCCATGCTTCCAAAGGAACATCAAAAATTTTAACCCATTGGTTGCAGTAAAATACGACCTTTAGGAAAAGGAGGTAAAATAGTGGTAAGCGTTAAGTGTCGGTTTAGGAAAACCGAGCACCAATGACCAAGCAAGTTCGTTTCCCAAGGAGGCAAGTGCGTTGTGTGTTGAATTGATTTTTTGTTTGAGATTATATTGATTGAAAAAGAAATAAGAAAGGAAAGAATTGACGGTTACGAAAACTAATTAAACTATGACGAAAAAGGCGTAAACGTAAAACCGTAAAAACGACGAAAATTAAAATTTTAACCTAAAAATTCCTAAAAATTCCAAATAATATTCTAAGAGTTTACAATAAATCCAAACTTGCTAAAACCTTTTAATTAATTAAATAATGACTTTTTAATGCTAATTAAAGCCCTAAAAATCACTTTTAACTATTAAAAAGCCTTAAACAAGATTTTATAATTTGTAAACCTCAAAAATATCCTAATTAAGCCAAAAACTATTTTTAAAAAATTTAAAACCAAATTAAACTATTTTTAAACACTAAAAAACTATTAAAATGTATTAAATCTTAAATTAATTCTAAAAATTAATTGAAAAGCCTAAAAATTAATTGGAAAGTAACAAAGTTCCTATTTTAATGTCTAGAATCTAGGAAAAATGAAAAAAAGTTAAAAATAAAACTTTGAATTTTAATGAATAAAATAATATTAAAATATTCAAAAAAATAAAAAAATCCTCAAATAAATTCTAAAAAATTCTCAAAAATCCTAAATATTGTAACTAGAACAAAAATGCAAACCAAATTTTCTGAAACCTATTAATTAATTTTATATTAATTTTTAAAGTTGCTTAAAAATCCTAAAATTAAATAAAATTAAAAATTAAAGTTTTGAAAACTTTTTTTATATGTAAACCTCAAAAATAAGAATTAAAACCTAAAAACTATTTTTTTGTATTTTTTACTTACTGTTTAATATTTTTAATGACTTTTTAAATTAAAAACTAGAAATAATCCTAAAAAATAATTAAATAAAAGGAAAAATAATATTTTAGAACAGAAAAATCCTAGAACCTATTAATAGCCTAGGAAAAGTGAAAGGAGTCCAAAAAACTTAATAAATAAGCTGAAATAAGTCAAATAAGCCACGGCTTATTTATATAAGCCAAACTTAACCACTCCTTAAGTATTAAACCTTGTGTCTCTTTACACAAGATGAAAGCTAGCACACTGGTAAGTACCTTGAGCCCTCCAACGAGAGGTCAGAGGTTCGAAGCCAGGCTAGTGGTTTTGTAAAAATTTTTTTTTTTTTTTTTTTTAAACTTTACCAACCAACACTGACTTGTAAGACTTGCTAGAAACACAATTAAACTCCCTTTTTACCCAGGATTGAACCAAAACACAAATCAAAAACGTGACAGTTGCTAAAGAACACAAGCAGACTTGAGCTTTGTGTTTTTTGCTTTTTGATTAGGCCAAGAGGACTTGGCAAGCTTGTATTGTTGTGATTATTGTGGACAGGATGGGCACCCTTGAGCTAATTGAAGCTCAAGGAGTCAAATCAAACAAGATAGAGCACTTAGCAACCAAGAAATCATAAAACAAATGCACAATAAAGCTTAAGCAAGTCTCTGTGACAGAAAACTAGGTCAGTGGGCTTATAGAGCTCATAAATAGCACTCAAGTGAAATTTAATGCTTCCAAATTGGCATACAGACTCACAAACTAGTGCACAAGCAATACCAATAGCACTTCTATCCTAAATCTCAACAGAAATCAATAATCATGCATAAAAACTTAACACAAATAAGCATAATATGGCACATGCAGATTTTCTACCTTACTTTCTCTTTATTAGTACACAAACCTAGCTTAGACTTGTTCCAAAATAACTCACCACTAACTAGAAACCTATCTTAACCAATTTAAAACAATCTAACACCTTTTAATAACATGAATCAACTGTTCTATCCTGCTAAAACCTAATGCCAAACACCACTTAAACTTTGATTATGCAGTTTTTATCAAACAAGAACACTTAAAACTTAACCAATCTGAATCCAATAGCAACTAACATGTAAAAGCACACCAAAGAACACTGTTGAAGCAACTTAAACACACTATAATCCACTAATCAAGCAGATCACGTTTTCTGAGATTTTTTTCAAAGTAAAAGGAATTATACCTTAGGGCTTTAACATCCTAAGCCCTAGAGGGTGTATAACCCTCCTCCAATCCAACTCGGGTTGGAGCTGACACAAAATCAACAAGCCTTCTTCCTGTTAAAATCAAATCAAAGGAAAAAAAAAAAAAAAAAAATACAATACAAAAGCAATAATATTATAGCACTGATTTTTTTTTTCTCTTTTTAAAACTCTCCAAATCTTTTCCAAACTTCTTATCACGTTTTCTAGATTACCTTAACACCAATAACTCTGATTTCTTAACAACCAAATTTTGGATAGATTCCTTACCAAGAATCTTCCAAAATTTCAATCCTTTTTGAAAAACAAACACAACTTTCACGAATTCAAAATGGAATTTTAAACAAACTCAAGACAGAAAACTTAAAAACTGGAATTTAAATGGTACTCAGAGATTTAAAACATAAAAACACTTTTCTTCATTTCATGAAAAAATTACAAAGTTTTTATAAAAACTGAGACAAGGCAAAAAATGCTAAACCTAATCCCTTTATATAGAGGGTACATGGTTTCTAGAAAGCTCAAACGAACTAAAAACCCTAATGAGTGATTTCCTCTTCTGCCCTTGAAGGATATTCGAATATCCTTTGAAGATGCCCATTTTGAAAATCGTTCTTGGCTTGTTTTTGGTTCCCATGTGATGTGTAAGAGTACTATTTGATCTTGGCCGTTTATCAAAACGTTGGGAGCACGAAAATTGCTTAGGGGCGTGGATTGGCTGTCGAATTTTGTCTTGGAGTAGCAGGGGAGCCACGTGGGGGACCCAAGAGTGGATGGTGATGGGTTTTGGGATGTGGGATGGGTTTAAGATGAGCTTAATCTTCGTTCTGGACATTTAATCTCAAAACCCCCTTGATTTAAATAATCTGGTGATTAGGGTTTATAAGGGTGGGAAAGATAAACAGTGGAGTTTTTGATTCATTTTTTGGGGATTACTTTTTAAATAACAGGTTTCCCACTTTTAGTAAATTAAATGCGTTTAAGTAAGTGAGTGGGTTCAAAAAGGGTTGTGATAGGGTCAAAAAGGTTATGGACTGGTTGAGTTGGCTTGGTGGACTGGCAGGGATGACGTGTCAGCATGCAAGTGGTGTAGGGAGTTTTGTTGTCTGGTCATGAATGGCCCCTCAACTCTTTGCACTTCTTCAACTTGTAATAAAACAGCCAAATCTCCTTTTCCTTTGTTTTTTCAACTTTCAACACTTGTCATTTTTGGCACAATGTTTTTGCAATCTTGAAACAAGGACTATTTATGCAATATCTTCATTTTCCAAGGACTGATTTTGCCATATCTTCAAACTTCAAGGCTTTGACTTGTTGGTTGACTTCTTGGAGGACCATATTTGACAATTTAGATTTGATGAGGGACTAAATTTGCCAATTCTTCAAAGTTAAGGGTCCTTTTTGTAATTTTGACAAACTTTAGGGACCAAACTTGTAATTATGAAGATACAAGGGTATAAAGTGTCAATTCTTCAAACTTGGAGGATTAATCTTCAAATCTTCAAGGGTTTTCTTTGGAAAATTCCTTACTAGGGCTTGGTTCATCGTGCGGCTTCGTTTCCCGTGTTCGTTTTTGCGTGATTCTTGTGATCTTTTGCCATTTTCTCAATATCCGTACCTAAATTACACAAGCAACAAACACAAGCATATATTTGGGTATTTTGATGATATTTAATGCATTTTAAGTCCAAAAAGGACGATGAGACCATGTATAAAAGCCGTCTCATCACTCCCCCATACTAAACCATTGCCGTGCCCTCACGCAATGCTAGAATAAAGTATCGTAGCATCTCCAAAATTCATTTTATTCACTTTATTGAAATGATAAACTAGCTACACTACTACTATTACTACTACTTGTGTTATAGACATAATGTATGATTTTCATCGCAAAATGGGACGTTTAGGTTCATAGAATAAGAACACGTGAATGCTTCGTTAGAAATAATTTCGTCGTCCTCGATTTTCACTTCAATTCCATGCTAAGCGTGCAACGAGATCATTGTCATTATAAGTTAGTAATGCTAACACTACTCATATGCCCTAATCACGTACTTATTCTCCCATTATTCCTAAGTTGTATCTCTTATATTTTATGATGTCTTGAATGTTTCACGAGGATACATTGTTTGACTTATGCGATAATAGAGATTTAGGTCTAAAAATAGAGTCCTAACGGTGTAACTAAGACCATCAAATCAATAACCCCTCCTAATAGACGACGATGTTAAAAAATTAAGTTGACAAGAAGAATCGATAAACACGGTTTTATAACGGTTTTGAACATGAGACTTATTACCAAGACTTTTATACGCCCCCTAACGGAAGGGCCTTATTATCTTTGGTTTACCTCCATCTTTTATTCAACTTCGCCATGAAGCTTTTATTATGAATTCGGTCTTGCCTTGCCTTTTATTATCCGCCTCATCGGTGGTTTTATTAGCCAAAGACGTATATCCTCACGCTAAAGCGAATTTTGGATCTTTAAAGCTTCGAAGATTAAGGCTTGATTCACTTTCAATTTTGCATAGATTTTAGGCCTTGTGGGGCTTCAAATTGTTTGCTTGATTTAGGTGAGCACTTGAAATCTTATTATTAGGTGAAGCTTTCGATTATTAGGGTGCCAATACTTCAAAACCGTGACGCTGGCGATATCTTAATGTCTTCCCAATTTAATTACACGGAAGCTACTAGAAAAGACTAGAAACCCAACAATCCTAACTAAACCGCTAAGTCAATATTTATTAAGCAAAAAATATTTACATGCGAAGGGAGAATAAGCAAACAACGAGAACACATGAGTTTTTGAAAGAATACGAGTACTCTATGTTTAGCATAGTAACTTATAATTAACTCTATCATTTCTCGTCCTCATTTAAGAGACTTAGCCTAATGTGTAGTTAAGGAATCAAAGCTAAGTGCTCAACACGCACGGTCGAGTCAAAAATTACTCTTATTCTCGCCATCGGAAAATCTACATTCGTGTCTTCAAACACTTATAAAACATGAGAAAAATTTTAAAATTTGGCCATTTTTAGCCTTATTTTGCAAGAAAACGATAAACAAAACGATAAACTTTGGAAAGCGTGAAGGTTTGGCAAGGCAAGTATCTATTCACCCCCCCATACTAAAGTTAAACATTGTCCTCAATGTTTCGAGTCTAGGGGTGCAAACACCCCCATACTAGAGACGTAGTCGAATGCCTAATCTAGCATGGAAAGGGTGTAACCATTAAATTTAAAGCCGTTTATGAAGTGTGCTAAAAACCTAAGGTTAGAACAATAAAGGATATATCATGGATATTGAGAAATGTCTCCAAAGCAAACGATCGAGTGCTCCCATAAAACGAACACGAGAGGCTTCAATCGTGAAGATCATGATCTAAAAGCCACATATCACAAACAACCACGGAACAAAGGTTGGAAGGGCACGAATCCCCACACGTAAGCTACATTAGACTAAGAAAGCGATAATATGTACATAGGATAAGCATGGGACTCCCCCACGAGGCACCTCGTTTTTTATTACCGAGTCATGAGCTCGACTCGATCCCCTCAATACTAATTATCATTGGGGAAGGTGACTTGGTCGAGGTAGTTCAAGGATGGAACTTCCCCACCAAAGTAGTGCTTCAACCTATGTCCATTCACCTTGAAGTTAGGACCATCATCTTGAGCTAGCTCGATGGTCCCATAAGGAAACACTTTAGTCACGGTGAATGGACCGGACCAACGGGATTTCAATTTACCGGAAAATATTTTCAATCTTGAATTAAAAAGTAAAACTTGATCCCCAACGTTAAAAACCCGGTTTTTAATTTTTGAATCATGCAACTTTTTAGTTTTCTCTTTATAAATCAATGAATTTTCATAAGCAATGTCTCTCAATTCATCCAATTCATTTAATTGCATTTTCCGGTGTTTTCCCGCGGTCTCCATGTCATCATTACAATGCTTTAGGGCCCAATAAGCCTTGTGTTCTAACTCGATAGGCAAATGACAATTCTTTCCATACACAAGCTTATAGGGAGTGCACCCAATGGGTGTCTTATGAGCAGTCCTAAAGGCCCATAAAGCATCGTCTAACTTATCCGACCAAGATTGTCGGTTTTCCCCCACGGATCTCTCCAAGATCCTCTTCAATGCTCGGTTTGAAACCTCGACTTGCCCACTCGTTTGTGGGTGATAAGCCGTAGAAAGACGATGTGTAACCCCATATTTCCTTAGAACCCTTTCAAATTGGTCATTACAAAAATGGGTTCCACGATCGCTTATAATAGCACGAGGGGTTCCAAACCTAGCAAACAAACTTTTCAAGAACTTAACTACCACACGAGCATCATTAGTGGGCAAGGCCTTTGCCTCCACCCACTTAGAAAGGTAGTCAACCGCAACGAGAATGTACTTATTACCACGAGATGATGGGAACGGCCCCATAAAGTCTATGCCCCAAACGTCAAAGATCTCACATACTTGAATGATATTTTGTGGCATTTCATCTTTTTGTGAGGTTTTTCCTTGTCGTTGGCATGAATCACAAGACTTCACAAGATCTTGTGCATCTCGGTAAATAGTAGGCCAAAAGAAGCCGGCATCAAACACCTTTTTAGCCGTGAGATTAGCACCGTGGTGACCACCCGTGGGTCCCTCATGGCAAGCTCTAAGGATGTTAGAAGCTTCGGTGCCAAATACACAACGGCGGATGATTTGATCCGCACAAGTTCGAAACAAGTAAGGGTCGTTCCAAAAATAGAACTTGACATCACGAAAGAATTTTCGTTTTTCTTGAGTTGTCATACCCTTAATGATGAAGTTACCCGCATGGTAATTTGCAAAATCCGCAAACCATGGGGTAGAAGAATCAAGCTTAGAATTCACTACACCAAGTGTCTCGAGCGGAAATGTTTCGGTGATTTCCTTAGGCTCGTAAACACTTTGGTGAGGATCTTCCAAACGAGAGAGATGATCGGCCGCTAGATTCTCGGCTCCTTTTTTGTCAACGATTTTGTGATCAAATTCTTGAAGGAGGAGAATCCAACGAAGTAATCTCGGCTTTGCATCTTGTTTAGCCATGAGATACTTGATAGCCGAATGGTCCGTATACACTATGCATTTCGTCAAGACGAGGTAAGGTCGGAATTTCTCAAATGCATACACCACGGCAAGGAACTCCTTTTCCGTTGTAGTGTATTTAAGTTGAGCCTCGGTCATCGTCTTGCTAGCATAGTGTATAGGCAAGAAATGCTTATCATGACGTTGCCCCAAAACGGCCCCAATAGCGTAATCACTTGCATCACACATTAGCTCAAAGGGGAGGTTCCAATTTGGAGCAACAAGAATGGGAGCTTCGGTAAGTTTCCTCTTAAGGATCTCAAAGGCTCGTACACAATCTTCGTCAAAGACAAAACGTGCTTCTTTTTCAAGAAGATGTGTAATGGGTCGAGAAATCTTCGATAAATCCTTGATGAATCGTCGATAAAAGCCCGCGTGGCCTAGGAAACTCCTAACTCCCTTGACGGTTTTGGGATGAGGTAATTTGGCGATGACGTCTACCTTAGCTTGATCTACCTCAATCCCCGCTTTCGAGACCTTGTGCCCTAAGACGATTCCACTTTTAACCATAAAATGACACTTTTCCCAATTGAGCACAAGGTTGGTTTCCTCACAACGTTTTAACATTCTCTCAAGGTTCGACAAACACGAAGTAAAGGAATCACCAAACACGGAAAAGTCATCCATGAAGACTTCCATCGTCTTCTCGATCATATCATGAAAAATAGCCATCATGCATCGTTGAAAAGTTCCCGGTGCATTGCAAAGTCCGAATGGCATTCTACGATAGGCAAACGTTCCATATGGACACGTAAACGTAGTTTTTTCTTGATCACGAGGATCGATGGGAATTTGGAAGTAACCGGAAAAACCATCTAAAAAGCAATAGAAATCGTTTCCCGCAAGACGCTCCAACATTTGGTCCATGAAGGGCAAGGGAAAATGGTCTTTTCGAGTGGCTTCATTCAACTTACGATAGTCAATGCACACTCTCCATCCGGTCACGAGTCTAGTGGGAATCAACTCGTTGGCATCGTTTAGCACAACGGTCATCCCTCCCTTTTTAGGGACACAATGAATAGGACTCACCCAAGGGCTATCGGATATAGGGTAAATCATTCCCGCGTCAAGGAGTTTAAGGACCTCCTTTTTGATGACGTCGTGAATTTTGGGGTTCACCCTCCTTTGACTTTGGATTGTTGGCTTGAAATCCTCCTCCATTAATATTTTGTGTGTACAAAATTTGGGATCGATTCCCTTAATGTCGGATAACTTCCATGCAATCGCCCCTTTGTGGTCCTTAAGAACATCGACAAGTGCGGTTTTTTCATCATTCGAAAGTTCCTTCGCAATAATAACCGGCAACTTGTCGTCCTCCTCCAAATAGACGTATTCGAGGTGAGGAGGTAAATCTTTCAACTCGAGGATAGGAGGTTCCTCAAGTGAAGATTTGGGTTCGATACTCATAACCTCCTCGGGTGGAGGAAATGGGAAATCGTTGAGAAAATCCTTGATAATCGAGAAGTCCTCATAGTTGTCGAGGTCTTCGTCACAAGTACGTGGAACATCGAATTCTTCCAACGTAAAACCACCACCTTCGAAAGGAGTGAAGGTTGGTGTCGAATTATCAAGAATAGGATCTAACATAGTGGGATTGCCACTAGTTTCTTCATCACCAAACCCTAAAACTTCTTGTGAAAATTCCTCGCAAACCACGTCGATCATATCAACGAGGTTTATGGTAGCAACGGAATAAACATGAGAAAGTTGAGAATTTTGAGTTGCGTTTATAACAAGTTCCTCGTCGTTGAAACGTAAGGTGATCTTTCTAGCATGCACATCAATCAAAGCCATAGACGTATCTAAAAACGAACGACCTAGAATAAGAGGAACTTGAGGATCCGTGGGGATGTCAACAACAATAAAGTCTACGGGATAGTAGAACTTCCCCACTTTCACAAAAACGTCTTCCGCCAAACCACATGCAAGAATCGTGGAATGGTCGGCCAACTCAATAGACATTCGTGAAGGAGTAAGATTAGGAAGATTGAGCGACTTGTAGATTGCAAGTGGCATCAAGTTAATGCTAGCACCAAGATCGGCCAAGGCATAGCATTCTTCCATATCTTGAATTGCACAAGGGATCAAAAATTTACCGGGATCACCGACTTTTTGAGGTATGCGATTAAGATAAACCGACGAACAACTAGACTTTTGGTTTAATTTTTCCTTGTTGTTCAACATATTCTTAAAGTTAGCGGCAAATCGAGGCATCATGACCAAGGCATCGGCGAAACTCACATTAAGGTGCAAATCACGAAACATTTTCAAAAAGAGCTCAAATTGATAGTTGTCGCGCTCTTGTCGTTTCTCCTTCCTAAGTCTCGATGGGTAAGGCAAGGGTGGTGTGGGTTGGGGCATAGGCATAGCCTTTGGAATCTCGGGTTCCAATATGGGTGATGGGTCAACCGTAGGTGTGGCATGAGCGGTACTTTGTGGGCTTGAAATATGCTCCTTTTCGACCACCACCTCGGGTTCTTCCTCAATTTCCTCCACCGTTGGAGTAATGGGTTGAGGAGTCGGTTCTTTAAGTGCCTTACCACTACGTGTGGTAATCACCTTCATCTCTCCCTTCGGGTTTGAAACGGTGTTACTAGGCAAACCACCCGAAGTAGAGGCTTTGTTCACCATTACACATTCTAAAATTGCATTAAGCTTAGCATCAAAATTATTAAACTTCACATCTTGGCTAGCGGCTTTTTGGTCAATTCTTTGTTCAAGCCTAGCATGACTTTGCTCTATCTTGTTGTTTTGACCTCGAATTTGGTTAGCAAAATCATTTTTCAATTCATTCCTCATGGCTAGATTTTCCTTAATGAAATTAGCTAACTCCTTTGCATTCTTAGCCGTCTCCTTAGCTTGATTAGCCATTTGCTCTTGAATGTTTTCCATAATCTTATCATTTGAAGTAGTGTAATTCAAAAAGTCTAATGGAAGTTCTTTGTTATTTTGAAGAGCTTGACTTGCATTTTGAAAATTACGGTTTTAATTTTGATTTTGCAATTGGTTATTACTACTACTCCCTTGATTCCCATAGTTGTTATTACCCTTATAATTGTTCCTTTGATTGTTTTGGTAACCAACTTGATTTTTTCGATAATTGTTAGCATTTTGATTTGGTGAAAAACCCGGTGGAGTCAATTGATTAGTGCGAGGAACTTGACCGTTTTGGTTATAAGTTCCCGCGGCCGCGAAGGCACTCGAAGTGTTACCACCGTTGGTAATGCACTCGGAATAATCGTGAGCTCCACCACAATACATACAAGAAACCTCAACCGCTTTAATCGTAGCGGGAGCGGGTTGTTCACCAACTTTAAACTCAACTAACAAGCCTTTCACTATATCAAAAATTTTGTTCTCCAAATTAGCCTCGACTTGGCAAGCATCAACGGTGTGTGACAAACTAGGTGAAGATGAAGACGAAGCCTTACGAACACTCGACGTGCTACGAGGACTATACACCTTAGACCTATTCTCAATAATTACCAATGCTTCCTCGACCGTCTTACACAAGAAATTACCACCCGCGGCGGCATTAAGATAATCACGCTCATGATCGTTCAAGCCATTGTAAAACGTGTCTATTTGATGCAAGTCGGAAAAACCATGATGAGGACATTCGTGCAACATTTCTTTAAACCTATTCCAAGCCGTTGAAAAACTCTCATTAAACTCTTGCGAAAACTTTGAAATCTCGTTTTTCAAGTGCGTAGTCTTAGAGGGCGGAAAAAATTGGTTCACGAATTTTGAAACGAGATCCTTCCACGTCAATATAGAATTGGGTGGCTCTTTCTCTAACCAAATTTTTGCGGGCCCCGCTAAGGAATACGGAAAAAGCATCATCTTAATCGAGTCGTTTGAAACATCCTTAAACTTGCACGTGGCGGTGAGACGATTAAATTGGCGAATGTGGTTATGCGGGTTGTCCTTTTCGTCCCCTCGAAACTTGTTGTTTTGAATCATGGACAACAAACCCGTCTTAACCTCAAAATTCTCCGCAAGGATAGCGGGAATCACAATCGCTTCTCCATAACCCTCGGTGGGTGCTTGAAGCAACTCCATCATAGTTCGATTAGCCATGGGTGCTTCTTTCACTACAATGGGTTCGTCAATAGGAGAGTCCTCACTAGTAGGAGTGAGTGATTTGTTTCTTCGTTTACGAGCACGTCTTGCTTTAGAGCGAGTTTGCATAAACGTCACGTACAACGAGAAGGCGAGCAAAGAAGATTCTTTTTGGTATTTTTACTTTTTCAATTTTTTTGTGGTTTTTGATTGTTTTTAACTTTTTTGGATTTTTTTGGAATGTATTAAGTAGACCAAAATCTACAAATCTCCTCACTAATCAAATCTCTTGATTAACGAAGCCTCAAGGAATGAAAACGAACACGTGAAGTGAACGTCTTCGATGACTTTAGAACGATGGTGGAACACCAAATCGTTCAAGAGGGTTTAATCAAATGAAACCAAGAAAATATATATGATACTTAGTAATACTTTGGGCGGCAAAACCCTCGATTCACTCTCAAAATCTAATACGCACAAGCAAGCGGAGGAAACGAGGCGGCGCGAAGCACTTAAGAGCCTTTTTCCTTTAGGTCGTGAAATACAACCGCCTTATACCCACCTTATAGTTTGTATTATCAAAATCAAGCTTCACGAAAGTATTTATCTATTTTTGCCTTTTTCTTTGGTTTGAGATTCGAATACAATGATTGGGTAATGACCTCCCAAGTCAAGGTTGTGATTGCTCACGTATTTGGAGTACTTGTAAATTTATTGTTCTACGTATACAATATAGTAATAATATTCACACAAAAATCGAAAAACGATAATACGTATTAATAGAGTGCTATTAATACAAATACTATTATGGCTAATATAGAAAACAACAATGGTTCAACCAAAACACAACACGCCTCCCCGGCAGCGGCGCCAAAATGGTTGCAGTAAAATACGACCTTTAGGAAAAGGAGGTAAAATAGTGGTAAGCGTTAAGTGTCGGTTTAGGAAAACCGAGCACCAATGACCAAGCAAGTTCGTTTCCCAAGGAGGCAAGTGCGTTGTGTGTTGAATTGATTTTTTGTTTGAGATTATATTGATTGAAAAAGAAATAAGAAAGGAAAGAATTGACGGTTACGAAAACTAATTAAACTATGACGAAAAAGGCGTAAACGTAAAACCGTAAAAACGACGAAAATTAAAATTTTAACCTAAAAATTCCTAAAAATTCCAAATAATATTCTAAGAGTTTACAATAAATCCAAACTTGCTAAAACCTTTTAATTAATTAAATAATGACTTTTTAATGCTAATTAAAGCCCTAAAAATCACTTTTAACTATTAAAAAGCCTTAAACAAGATTTTATAATTTGTAAACCTCAAAAATATCCTAATTAAGCCAAAAACTATTTTTAAAAAATTTAAAACCAAATTAAACTATTTTTAAACACTAAAAAACTATTAAAATGTATTAAATCTTAAATTAATTCTAAAAATTAATTGAAAAGCCTAAAAATTAATTGGAAAGTAACAAAGTTCCTATTTTAATGTCTAGAATCTAGGAAAAATGAAAAAAAGTTAAAAATAAAACTTTGAATTTTAATGAATAAAATAATATTAAAATATTCAAAAAAATAAAAAAATCCTCAAATAAATTCTAAAAAATTCTCAAAAATCCTAAATATTGTAACTAGAACAAAAATGCAAACCAAATTTTCTGAAACCTATTAATTAATTTTATATTAATTTTTAAAGTTGCTTAAAAATCCTAAAATTAAATAAAATTAAAAATTAAAGTTTTGAAAACTTTTTTTATATGTAAACCTCAAAAATAAGAATTAAAACCTAAAAACTATTTTTTTGTATTTTTTACTTACTGTTTAATATTTTTTAATGACTTTTTAAATTAAAAACTAGAAATAATCCTAAAAAATAATTAAATAAAAGGAAAAATAATATTTTAGAACAGAAAAATCCTAGAACCTATTAATAGCCTAGGAAAAGTGAAAGGAGTCCAAAAAACTTAATAAATAAGCTGAAATAAGTCAAATAAGCCACGGCTTATTTATATAAGCCAAACTTAACCACTCCTTAAGTATTAAACCTTGTGTCTCTTTACACAAGATGAAAGCTAGCACACTGGTAAGTACCTTGAGCCCTCCAACGAGAGGTCAGAGGTTCGAAGCCAGGCTAGTGGTTTTGTAAAATTTTTTTTTTTTTTTTTTTTTAAACTTTACCAACCAACACTGACTTGTAAGACTTGCTAGAAACACAATTAAACTCCCTTTTTACCCAGGATTGAACCAAAACACAAATCAAAAACGTGACAGTTGCTAAAGAACACAAGCAGACTTGAGCTTTGTGTTTTTTGCTTTTTGATTAGGCCAAGAGGACTTGGCAAGCTTGTATTGTTGTGATTATTGTGGACAGGATGGGCACCCTTGAGCTAATTGAAGCTCAAGGAGTCAAATCAAACAAGATAGAGCACTTAGCAACCAAGAAATCATAAAACAAATGCACAATAAAGCTTAAGCAAGTCTCTGTGACAGAAAACTAGGTCAGTGGGCTTATAGAGCTCATAAATAGCACTCAAGTGAAATTCAATGCTTCCAAATTGGCATACAGACTCACAAACTAGTGCACAAGCAATACCAATAGCACTTCTATCCTAAATCTCAACAGAAATCAATAATCATGCATAAAAACTTAACACAAATAAGCATAATATGGCACATGCAGATTTTCTACCTTACTTTCTCTTTATTAGTACACAAACCTAGCTTAAACTTGTTCCAAAATAACTCACCACTAACTAGAAACCTATCTTAACCAATTTAAAACAATCTAACACCTTTTAATAACATGAATCAACTGTTCTATCCTGCTAAAACCTAATGCCAAACACCACTTAAACTTTGATTATGCAGTTTTTATCAAACAAGAACACTTAAAACTTAACCAATCTGAATCCAATAGCAACTAACATGTAAAAGCACACCAAAGAACACTGTTGAAGCAACTTAAACACACTATAATCCACTAATCAAGCAGATCACGTTTTCTGAGATTTTTTTCAAAGTAAAAGGAATTATACCTTAGGGCTTTAACATCCTAAGCCCTAGAGGGTGTATAACCCTCCTCCAATCCAACTCGGGTTGGAGCTGACACAAAATCAACAAGCCTTCTTCCTGTTAAAATCAAATCAAAGGAAAAAAAAAAAAAAAAAAAAATACAATACAAAAGCAATAATATTATAGCACTGATTTTTTTTTTCTCTTTTTAAAACTCTCCAAATCTTTTCCAAACTTCTTATCACGTTTTCTAGATTACCTTAACACCAATAACTCTGATTTCTTAACAACCAAATTTTGGATAGATTCCTTACCAAGAATCTTCCAAAATTTCAATCCTTTTTGAAAAACAAACACAACTTTCACGAATTCAAAATGGAATTTTAAACAAACTCAAGACAGAAAACTTAAAAACTGGAATTTAAATGGTACTCAGAGATTTAAAACATAAAAACACTTTTCTTCATTTCATGAAAAAATTACAAAGTTTTTATAAAAACTGAGACAAGGCAAAAAATGCTAAACCTAATCCCTTTATATAGAGGGTACATGGTTTCTAGAAAGCTCAAACGAACTAAAAACCCTAATGAGTGATTTCCTCTTCTGCCCTTGAAGGATATTCGAATATCCTTTGAAGATGCCCATTTTGAAAATCGTTCTTGGCTTGTTTTTGGTTCCCATGTGATGTGTAAGAGTACTATTTGATCTTGGCCGTTTATCAAAACGTTGGGAGCACGAAAATTGCTTAGGGGCGTGGATTGGCTGTCGAATTTTGTCTTGGAGTAGCAGGGGAGCCACGTGGGGGACCCAAGAGTGGATGGTGATGGGTTTTGGGATGTGGGATGGGTTTAAGATGAGCTTAATCTTCGTTCTGGACATTTAATCTCAAAACCCCCTTGATTTAAATAATCTGGTGATTAGGGTTTATAAGGGTGGGAAAGATAAACAGTGGAGTTTTTGATTCATTTTTTGGGGATTACTTTTTAAATAACAGGTTTCCCACTTTTAGTAAATTAAATGCGTTTAAGTAAGTGAGTGGGTTCAAAAAGGGTTGTGATAGGGTCAAAAAGGTTATGGACTGGTTGAGTTGGCTTGGTGGACTGGCAGGGATGACGTGTCAGCATGCAAGTGGTGTAGGGAGTTTTGTTGTCTGGTCATGAATGGCCCCTCAACTCTTTGCACTTCTTCAACTTGTAATAAAACAGCCAAATCTCCTTTTCCTTTGTTTTTTCAACTTTCAACACTTGTCATTTTTGGCACAATGTTTTTGCAATCTTGAAACAAGGACTATTTATGCAATATCTTCATTTTCCAAGGACTGATTTTGCCATATCTTCAAACTTCAAGGCTTTGACTTGTTGGTTGACTTCTTGGAGGACCATATTTGACAATTTAGATTTGATGAGGGACTAAATTTGCCAATTCTTCAAAGTTAAGGGTCCTTTTTGTAATTTTGACAAACTTTAGGGACCAAACTTGTAATTATGAAGATACAAGGGTATAAAGTGTCAATTCTTCAAACTTGGAGGATTAATCTTCAAATCTTCAAGGGTTTTCTTTGGAAAATTCCTTACTAGGGCTTGGTTCATCGTGCGGCTTCGTTTCCCGTGTTCGTTTTTGCGTGATTCTTGTGATCTTTTGCCATTTTCTCAATATCCGTACCTAAATTACACAAGCAACAAACACAAGCATATATTTGGGTATTTTGATGATATTTAATGCATTTTAAGTCCAAAAAGGACGATGAGACCATGTATAAAAGCCGTCTCATCACCCATAACGGAAATTTAGATAATCTAGGCTTTGACAAACATAGAACAGGCTCCCATTTTTGAACAAAAAATGGTTTACTATCAACCAATCAAGGACCATTTTCTAAAACATTTTGCATTCCATCAGCCGACTTGAACTTACAGAAATATAACCCACTATTGTTCATAATTATTTTATCAAGAGCATATGGTCTCCACATCCTTCTTAAATTTCCCATAAGATCACTATAGCTCATACGATATCCTACAAAATGACCAATTAATGTTAATCCCCATCTATCATTAGCATCCACCATCACAGAGTCCAAAGCAGCCACCTCCTTCCCCGTACTATTAACGGTACCAGGAAAGAAAGAAAGCTTCCTATTGCTAGTAACAGAACTACCTGTAACAGCAGTAAGGAAAGAAAACGGTTTCTTCGCCACATTATCCTTATCACTTATAGTCGCGTCATTAGCCTTACTTCCTTCCCCAACTTCAAAATTCGACACAGCCTTAATACCACTAGAACTATCCCTAGCATTAACTTTAAAAATTCCAGGTTTCTTAACTCCACCAAAGCTAACCTTAGTAGGGCTTCTAGGTTTAACAACACTATTAACCTCAGGATTCAAAACATGATTATCACTAAATGGAACCGGCATCTCACTAGGGACACTATTAAGCTTATCATTTAATTCCTTATCATTAGCAACTAAAACCTTATCAACAAACATACCAGGAACATCACTAGCTATATTACTTATCCCATTTAACACAACACTCTGAGATTCACCCCTATTTTCTTCAACATCAATATTCTCCTTATTTGGCCCCCAAAATGACACAGTCTCCTCCCTTGAGTTAACTGATGCATTTTTGCACAAATCTCCTTTACCAATAATACCCACTTCACCACTCACCTCATCCATATAATCATCATCCTCACCCACTTTAGCACTAGAGCGAGTACTAACACCTTTTTTCAATACAACACCTGTGGAATTAGACATAAAGTCTTTATCTATATACTTCATGGTATTCATAGCATCAGGATTCATATTCCTAGTAGTTTTCACAGGTTTAAGAGACCTGTTTGATTTCCTACTAGGTGGGTTAACCACCACCGGAGGTGGAACAACCATAGGGGTTTGTTGTGATTCAGACTTGAAACATAATGATCAGTACGAGGTTAAGGAAGATTTAATGTAAATGATTATGAACGGTTTAAGAAAGAGGAAAAAATACGAACAGTAAAACCCACTAATAAAATGGATTTAAAATGGTGAATAAGAATGATTTTATGGAGAAATGATATATCAATTTGATTATAATGAATAGTAGAACAAGGATCTAAAATAAAACTCAAGATCCCATGGTTGGATCTAAATTAGATGATGATTCTTAATAAAATACTTTAGGGTTTTTAAGTTAGAGAGAGAAAGTTTTAGAGAGAGGTCAGAGAGAATTCGATATTACGTTCTGACTGTGTGGTTGGGTTTACGATTTAAAGTGCCCTCGCTCCTCAAACGTTTATAGAATGGCTTCTGAGTATGATGGCCCGAACACTGGTGCTAGAATTACCAACAAACAATAATCAAATAACACATAACCAACACTTAACAACATTGAACCAACAATCAAAGACTTGATACTATACACAATGTATTAATACAGGTTTGTGTGAGATCAAGATGTTGTTTATGTTACCAAGTTGTGGTTTGTATGATCAAGTTGTTTATCTGTGAATGAAATATATCTGATTATAGCTTGGATTCTGTGGACATAAGGTAAGTTCATATCCTCACTTCTAAATGCTTTCTAAATGATTTCAAAACCCATGAGGGGATATATGCTAAAAGTGGAATACAAGTGCTTTTAAAATTGTATGGTATGATTATTGATAGTATGTTTACTATTGCCATTAAGTCCCTTTTTAATCGTGACACGCTAATCATTTCTTGAAAATGAGCGCTAATATTGTGAATAGTACTATTTGGGGGTTGACATCCCCTATCTGGGCAAGTCGCGCTTTCTAGCAGCTAATGGTCCATACCTAGGCTAAACAGATACACTTTATTTTGCATAACCCAGGAGTTTGGCAAACTGCCTGCATAAGGGCAATTTGTTGGTTTTTGTATGTCAAGTAGTGGTGCATGAGCATAGTGCAGTATGATAACTATTTTATGTGGGTGTATAACAACGTAGCCCGGAGAACATACTTGTATTCAAAAACTGTTATTACAAACCTAAGAATTCACTCAACCTTTGTGTCGACATTAAGCATATATCTCAGATAAATGGTGACTGATAGCATGGAGCAGCACAAGGATGGCATGAAGAGGCACAAGACTGAAATTATTCTAGATTTTGGGAACCTCATATTATAAAACTCTGATTTTTCAATGAAATATAAAGAAAATTTATTTCATCACTCTTTTGAGTTGTTTTCAGTTAATACTAGGGCTATTATTGTAATTACATATTTTGTCGTTCTTTTGAATACAATACATTTTCTCACCTGTCACTCTCACCCGTCACTTTCATTCATTTCATATACATACACACTCACTGTTTTCACCTACAACCACCAAAAAACAAAAATACTTTTCGTTAGGCATGATGTATTTCTTTTTATTATCTAATTTTTTATTTCTTTTTTACGTAATTATTTTTCTTTTGTTACATTTAACTTTTTTTTAATATGCTTGAAATCTTTATTTTTTCTTTCTTTATATTCACAAATGAAAAGGGTTGGTTTTGTGACTATATCATACGATAGCGGACTTTGAGTATTTATTTTGAGAGGTCGAATTGTTTTATACATAAAAAAATAAAAAAATAAACAATAATTTTAAAACGAAAAATATAATTTTTACAATACTCGTCACAAACTTGAACGGAGCCAACACCCTCTTTAGACTCTAGTCCTTTAAAAATCTGCCGCTAATACCATAGAGTTGACTTTGTGTTTATACAATTATACGATACAATTAATTAAAATAAAAAATCATTTTGTATTTGTGTTACGCATCAACTTTTATATAATAATCATATCACATGAGATTCATGTCTGAATCACATGAGATTCGTGTTTGAATCACATGAGATTCATGTCTGAATCACATGTAATTCATACAAAATCACATGTGATTTTCACCAGAATCACATGTGATTTTAACTAAAATCATGTGATTTTGACCAGAATCACGTATTTTTCCAAACAGTATACCTAATCTTGTCATCGATAACTTTTGTGATTCACCAAAATCGCATTTGATTTTCATTTATTAATAACATAACAACGTAGCAAAATCACATGTTATTTTACTATATTATTTCTTCTACAAAATCATCTTTATCTACAACTTTTTCCATAACATGTTTTGTCTCTTCCTCGGCATCTTTGATAAAAATAAATAATGTACAAATCACATGTGATTCGTTAGGATCGCATGTGATTCGTTAGGATCACATGTGATTCGTTAGGATCGCATGTGATTCGTTAGGATCACATGTGATTCGTTAGGGTCACATGTGATTCTTGTGTAAATCACATGTTTAAAACAATTAAACAATGAGATGATGCCAAGGACCTTATATACTGAAGATCTAAGTACTAAGTAGTACCAAGTAGTCAAAGTTGTTATTATTTACTTGTATTTTTAATTTGTTTAAAAAAATCACATAAGCCTTCTTCATTTCTTTGTATTTTTACCCAGGTTGAGAGGCTAACTACATGTGATTTCTCACAAATCACATATGATTTACCTCAAAATCACATGAGAGTTACCTCAAAATCACATGTGATTTATCACAAAATCACATGCTATTTACCATAAATTACATATGATTTACCACAGAATTACATGTGATTTTGTCAATTATCAAAAGTTAAACATGTTTATGTATGTTTTTTAATTATGTTTTTTTCAATTATCAAAGGTTGTAGAAATCAGATTTGATTCGTAAAAATCACATGTGATTCGTAAAACTCACATGCGATTCGTAGAAATCACATGTAAGTGGTTATTAATTCTTGATTTTTGTTTAGATGAATCACATGTAATTTTATTTGAATCACATGTGATTTTTTTGAATCACATGTAATTCTGTCAATATATTAAAATGTGTGTTATCATTAATGTAAAATGTATAAAACAAAATAGCTTCTGAATTACATGTAATTTTTTTTAATCACGTGTAATTTTTCTTAAATTACATGTGATTAAAGCATTTCGAAACCTTAACTTCTTCTATCAAATACACTTTAGATGAATCACATGTGATTTTATTTGAATCACGTGTAATTTGTTAATATACTAAAATGTCTATTGTTATTTATGTAAAATATATGAAACAAATTGGCTTTTGAATTACATGTGATTTTGTTTGAATCACATGAAATTTTGCTTGAATTACATGTGATTCGGTGATAATTACATATGATTTTACTTGCATTACATGTGATTCAAACATTTCGAAACTTTAACTGCTTCTAACATATACTAAAATGTATATTGTTATTTATGTAAAATATATGAAACAAATTGGCTTTTGAATTACATGTGATTTTGTTTGAATCACATGAAATTCTGCTTGAATTACATGTGATTCGGTGATAATTACATATGATTTTACTTGCATTACATGTGATTCAAACATTTCGAAACTTTAAATGCTTCTAACAAGCCCACTTTAGATAAGTCACATGTGATTTTGTTTGAATCACATGCAATTTTGTCAACATATTAAAGTGTATGTTTCATTCATATAAAATATATAAAATAAATTGACTTCGGAATTACATGTGATTTTGTTTGAATCACATGTAATTCTGCTTGAATTTCATGTATTTCATTTAATTATGTTTGAATCTCATGTAATCTTTTTTACTTATCAAATAACCAATTAACCTAAAAATATGTTATTTTTATTCAAGTAACAAACTGTATTTGTTATGTATTTGTTCATTCTTTAAAAGATGAAAACCTATTTTGTTAATAATAAAACAATATCAAGCAAAATCACTTGCTCTTCGCGAATAACATGTAATTTTAATTTATTTATAATAGAACGGTTCTAAAGCAAAATTACATGTAATTCACCAAAATCACATGTAATTTTTTTTTATTAATAATAAATTAATTTCAAAGCAAAATCACATATGTAAACAAAAAACAATCATCTGAATCATTTCTTTTTCTATTTAACTCATCTTTACATCCACTGGACTGGATTATAAGTGCACATCTTATTTTTTATATTGAAATAAAATTTAAAATTCACAAGCTTTGATATTTTTAAATAATCCACTTGACAAGTGATGTAAAAGTTTATGAAACTCAATTATTAAAAGAAAGCTAGACACCAAATCAACAAACAGTATGAATTTCATTAAACAATGGTTTTTTATTAGTATAAAGATACAACAAACAACAAACATTGTTGACTCATCACAAGAAAGTAAACCCAAAATGTTTAATGGAAGAACTAGCTGAGTGTATTTCACGACTGCCATTTTATACTAATGATTCACAAGGGGAACATGATCAAAGATTGTGACGGATCATTGGCTTCAAGCAACAGATCTAAAGACTATAGCGACGGTGACTAGATATAACGATGGCGGCGAATTCTTTATTTTCCGACGAAGTTTTTATTTTCCGGTGACTTTTTTGTGATTTAGGATATGTTTTGTTGTGATTCTGGCAAGGCGCGTTGATTTAGGATGAAGCTGTGGTGGTGGTGGTTAAGGATTCCGACAAGGTTTTGTGGTTATTCCGGCATGGTTGTTATTTTTCGGGTAGGTGGGTCGGAGGTAGGTAGGGTGTATGTATTTTGTAGAGAGAGAAAGTAGATGTATAAATGAGGATGTAATGTTTTTTAAGGTTTAAATATGGTTGATGAATTTGATTGTAGCCGTCAGATTAAGATAAATTGAATGGATGAGATGTGTTCTTTTGTTCCTTGTTTGGATGTAGTTCTTTATAGATATCATCTCATAGATAGAAAACCATCATTAGATGGCCCATCGAAGATGTTAGCCAAGGTATATGTACTTACTCACTCAGCAAGAGCATGTACTACTCTTTTCGTTCCATATTAGTAGTTCAGTTTATTATTTTAGAACGTTTTAAGTTAATAGTTCAATTTTAAAAATAGATAAGAAATTGTATATTAAGTTTATTATATTACACTCACTTAAAAATATTATTATAAATAATATAGTTGAAAATTAATTAACTAAGGTTTAAATTATCTTTATGTAAAAAAGTAAAATCTTTTTCTTTATAAAGCAAAACCCAAAATAAGGACTTTTTTCAGAGATTCTTTCCTTAGTAGGAAATAATCATTTTATTTATTCTTTTAAAATGTGTATTTGTTCCTAAATTTAGTAACAATTGTCTATTTTTCGTACATATGTTATTGTAAGTTAAAATCCGGATTAAAAATATACGTGTCAAAAACGTAAATAAAAAAATTATACAAAAAGCGGGTTGAAATTTGTAAAACTTTATGGTTAAAACTATCAGTTTTAAATCTTTAGAGGTTGTAAATCCGCTTTTTAATTCTTTTATCCCAAAATCAAAGAAAGTCAACAAAATCCCTACTCCATCAGTCTGAATCTTTATCTCCCGAGAAAGTCAATAAACACCATCTACTATCGTCCGTCTGAACACCGCCACAAGATCAAACACCATCCGTCCGTCTGAACACCATCACAACATCAAACTCCAACTGGATTTAATCGAAACCATAAAGGAGGCTGAAAGAAGGTTAGTTCAATTTATAAATTACAAATCTTAACTCAGATTAATTTAAATTTAGTTTTGATTGAGGGTTTTTGTTGGGATATACCCGTTTGATTATTAATCGAAGCTAGATATAGAATATGTTTGAATGTTTGAGTTATATTAATCACGGTGTTTAGGATTGCTTATTCAGGTCCGTTTGTGTATATTTTTGCGTACATAAGTTGTAGTATATAGTTGCTTGATCTACTCGGTTGGTTATAGACAGAACATGTAACCTTAATTCAGTAGCGCAAGTTAATGCGTACCTATTAATTACTTGGTTCATATGAAAAGTTAAAGCAAAATTGGAACATTTATGAAACCAAGCTGCACTGTTTGTTTGATAAAGTTTTTTTGGTTACTCTATGTATTTTGAGCTCAATGAAATAGTTAGAGCGGGACTTGTGTGATATCTTAATAGTGACTTTATACTGTTTGTGAAAGCGCGAGAAGAGAGATATATAGGTGCCGTTGTTTAGCTTATTAGATTTGCAAAACCCATTATACATCTCCAAATACCTTGAGCTATAACTGGTGCTCATACGCAAGGTGTTACTGGTGCTCTTCTAGCCATGTGTGCTACACACTACATTTTAAATCTGTGGTGTACTCGAATCTAACAGATTTCAATTACTGTTTTTTTTAAACAATCAAGAACTGTTTAATTGCAGGTAGAAAAAAAGTGCACGCCTGATGTATTGTAACGAAGCTTTCTATAGAATACAAATGTAGATTGACGAACTGAAAATGTAATATCCACTGCTCTATATAGCCACATCAGGTAACTCAATCATAACTCATTTTTCCAGTAACCTGTAAATGTATAGCCACTTTTCTATATAGCATTTTCCAGTCGCTCTCTCCCTCTAAAGACATACAGAAACTTCACTTTCACTTCATGCTGGTTTTTGTTAACCAGTTGTGTGTTGGTTTAAGCTATTATTTTAGATGGAGGAGATGTAATTTTTAGAAAGATTCAGAAACATTCATGGCATGAAGATGTTGGTGGTAGGCACGCATCGGCCAGGATCTTTACAGTTAGTTGTGGAATGACATCACACTCAGCGGTGCATATTCGTGCAAATGACTTTATGAATGTAAAGTTATCACTTAAGCTAAAGGGGTGTTTGGGACTGATCTTTTAGAGTTCGTATTTTAGTATAAAATTACAGATAAGCAGTTCCAAACCTGAAAACTGCTTATATGTTTCCAAATAACCACATACATAAGCACTATCATTACATGTACTCTATTTAAGTGTTAGAGTGTTAACCACGTTCAAGTTATACAAGTTTATTCCAAATTTTGGCTTCAGGTTTTGAGTACGAATGGATATGATGGTGCTACTTTTGATACCTGGTCATTTGAAGTTATCCTTTAAGTATCATTGGCCGATTGGCAGACTATCTTCCATTAGAAGAATCAAACTTATCAACTTTGTATAAAAAGGTTATGGATTATACATAATTTATTGTTAGCTTTGTTGTAGTGTTCTCATTATGTTTTAATCTTCTTTCGCAGTTGATATGGATAGATGTCAAAAAATGATGTTGTGGATTTTTATGAATGTAAAGTTATCACTTAAACAGGAGGGGTGTTTGGGACTGATCTTTTAGAGTGCTTATATGTTATGGCAGTTAAGACACTTTAATTTGTTTATTTCTGAATAATAAGTAAGTACATGATTGAATTCTTGTAGTAAAAACCCGTGCGCGCACGGGTATTATAACTAGTATAAAACTAAAAAAATATTATATTTATTAAACGGTATATTTTTTATCTATAAGAGAATACTTTTTTATTTATTTATACAAGTATAGTGGGCTACTAATTGATAATGCTATTGCCGGGTGGGTGGGTCGTGCTCCATCAGTTCCCCAATGTTAAATTCCTGAGTGGTGGTGATGGGCTTGGTGGAAATAAATAAATATTGTAGTGGTCTTAAATTTTAGTTAGGTATTTTTATGATGAGAGAATTGACGCAGCGAAACAGTGAAGAAAATAGCAAAATACAAAAACACTTGTGGTGCGTTTAGTTAGAAAAATATTTTTTATCATTTTTTATTTTATATTTTGTAGAAAAAGAAAAAAGAGATATATTTTTCAATAAAACATTTAAAAATTTAGAAAACACGTTTAGTTGGAGAAATTTGTATTTTCCATTTTCCAAAAATATAAAAACAACAAAGGGGGAAATGAATTTTCTATATTTAAAGGAAAACTTAGAAAACAAAAAAAATGAGTTTTTTTTGTTTTGTGTGCAAAAAGGTAAAATAGGGATTTTGCATTTTCTAGAAAATATTTTTAGAAAACGATAATTTGAACGCGTTTTATGTTTTCCTTATTTTTTAGAAAACATTTATAGAAAACAGGGTGTTTTCCATCCAACTAAACGCAGCCTTAATAGTCGACACCAAAATTTATTCAAACGTAAAATCAACTTGTTACTCTGATAACAAACGAAACGATGATATTAGCAACAAAATAGGAAAAAATTTAACCTAGGTAAATTTTTATTAACAATAAAAATTTTATAAAAATGCGATCATCACTTCTCATTCCACTTAATCTCCATCATTCTCCCTTCGTCGGATGAAAACTCGACCCCTAATTTTCCAAGTTTAATGGTTTAACATCAGAATCAAATTACGTAAATGTCTGTCACGATAAATGTATTAGAAATAACCATATGGCCACGTAACCCAACAACATACGCGTTGTTAGTAATTTTACGCTCATTACGGTATGCTTAGAGGTGGCAAATCTTACCCATTTTGATACATATGGGCACTTTTTGCCCATTTTCAAAAAAGGATGGGGCACTTTTTGCCCATTCTTTATAATGAATGGGCTAAACGGGCGC
The DNA here is from genome assembly GCA_025667525.1 of Glebionis coronaria. NCBI lineage: Eukaryota > Viridiplantae > Streptophyta > Magnoliopsida > Asterales > Asteraceae > Glebionis > Glebionis coronaria. The sequence continues at coordinate 279,451,950 of CM046880.1, read as the reverse complement.
ATATGTAAGAAACTAAATGGGCTTAACGGGCGCACTTGTAAAATACAAATTAGTATACTCGACGAATATTTTTTATTAAATTTTTATCCCAGCTTTCAAACAAGTATTTTTATTTTTTATTTGTGGGTTTTTATATGTTTTTTTCCTTTTTTAGCTTGCGCCCGTTTTGCCCGCCCGTTTCGCCCGTGCCCGTTCAGCCCGCGCCCGTTTAGCACGCCGCCCATTTAGCCCGCCGCCCATTTAGCCCGTTACCCGTTTAGCCCGCCGCCCGTGCCCGCCCGCCCGCCCATTTTGCTACCTCTAGGTATGCTAAAGCTTGCTATACTCGCCAATGCTAAAGTGCTCTCGACGCGAGAAACCATAACTTGATCACCCACATTAAATATAATTTCCATATGATGTGATGACGTATAGTCCCTAAATCAATAAGCTGCTGTCGCACGTGGTTATATCTTAACCGTGTTCTGGTCGCAATGCGACAGGATCAAACACAGTATAATCTAAATCAAGATTATATTCGACTAAACCAAAGAGATATACACCATCCTTATTTACGTGATAAGGATCAACTTATATGCGGTAATTATCTCTTGCTTAGGCCGCAAGAATAGGGAAGCCCGGACTAGGGTTCTCTCAGGTATAAAAGGAACCTCAGAGGTTCCACAAAGGTATGATATTCATAATACTCTAACCCTCACATATACTCAAACCCATTACTTACTCTCACGCCGGAGTCTAATTGTGGGACACGCGCACGGTAAGCCTGACGTTGTCTGTTATTTAGTGTGCAAGGTCTCAAACAAATTCACTTGATGCAAGAGTCGGAGTCCACAAGTCCCCGAATTAAGCCTAATTCAGGTCAAGCGCGGTCCATCCAACTTTTGTATCAACAAGTTGACGTCATCCGTGGGACCCTACACTAAACTCTCAGCATGACTAAGGGCGGCTCAAGTCTGTTCAGCCAAAAAGGCGGACCCAAGAAAACACAGGGTTCCGAAGCACCCAATAACTCAAGAAGAGGCATAGGAGGAAAGGCACCACATGTACAAATTCCCCCGTTTGTGCCTCTTGGCGCGTCAGAATGAAGCGCCATTAAACTCAAACACAGAGATGATACTACAAGCCAGGACAGAAACCCCTCCTGGCCCAGATCTAGACATGAGCGACTATGTCGTAAAAAACATCGAAGCCTTAATCACACTCATGAACGCACAGATGAAAGCAAACCCAGTAAGCGACCTAAGGATCAGCTTAGACTTTGATAGGGAGCTACAAGCTCTGAAGGGATCAACCACCAGCAAGGAACTCCGCCAGAAGCAAAGAAAGCAGAAAAGGGAGGAGAAGGTGAGGGGACAAGACATGCAAACTGCCCCCAAACAGGTCACCTACTCTGACACGCCCATCATAGAGGATGCCTCATCCTCGAACTACTCATACGAATCGAGGGAGAAGAGAACTCCCGCCACACCTACCAACAACAGGCATCGCGTCAGTATTCAAGATCAGTTGGGACCTACTCCAGGGGACCAAGGATTCCCCCCTCAACAACTAGAACAGAGCCAGATCGCCCTTAAACGATTAGGGCCAAGGGAAAAAGATTCCCCCTCAGAAATAGAGGAGTGGGAAGGGAAAAAGAGTAGAGCAAGGAAGAAAGGCACCCCGAGCGATAGCTCATTAAGCTCCAATTCTAGCGATCGCCATCCTAGACGTCGCAAAACAACTTCTTCATCCTCAGACTCCTCTGATTATGTTAGGAAGCGTCGTAGAACGTCACGACAGCCAATAAGATGCAACGATGAAGAATGGTCTCTCCCATGGCGCCCAGAAAAAAGAAACGCGTTTCAAAACACATTACTACCTACAGAGATGAAAGAAGGAGACGCATACCGTCCAATGTCAAAACTTACGATGGTACAACAGACCCCGATGATCACCTAAAGGTATTTGAATCCCAAGCGGGAATAGAACAATGGCTAGAAGTCGTATGGTGCCACATGTTCAATTCCACGCTGATAGGGAATGCACAAAACTGGTTCGACAGACTCCCACGAAGGAGCATCAATGGTTTTGAAGAATTACGAAAAGCTTTCATGAGAAACTACGTCCAGCAGAAGAAGTGCGACAAAAGCCCTATTTTACTTGCCAGGGTTAAACAAAAATACAATGAATATTTGGAAGATTTCGTGGAACGCTTCAAATCTGAATGCAATCAAATCAAGGAGTGCCCAAAAATCCTAAAGATATCGTGCTTCCTCGCAAGGACCACTAACCCAGATTTAATGCGAAAGCTTAACGATAGAACTCCCAGAACTTTCGACGGAGTAATGCGAAGGGTCCGAGCATTTACCCAATGTGAGGTCGTCGCAGCAGATAGCAGGCAAGCGATCTCCAACCATAAATTTCAAGACCAACCCAAAAAACAACCACACAGCCAGAATGTCAGCCGTGTTCTAGACTATAAAAACACTCAAAAAGACAACGTAACTGTTGGGCCAGTGAAAGTTTTAACTATGCCCCTGTCTAGATTTGTTTAAATTAGACTAAGTGTTACTGGTCGCTGAGAGGACCAGCGACAGAGACCAAACCAGCGCAAGGCAAAGCCTCAGCTGGCACACCAGGAACATTCAAGTCAAAGACAACGTTAGAGAAGTCGAAGACAATATGAAGTCATACTTACCAGCGATTATGAATAGCTGGGATGTAGAAGGAATGTGCTGGTGTTCAAGGATCTCTGAGTTGACAATACTCAGAGATCACTTAAGAACCCTAGAAGTATTATACAAGCAAAGCTTGTCTGATCCTTTTATAGTTTAGGCGGGAGAATCTACAAAGTGTTTTGAGCGACACAAAACAAGAGATTCAAGATAAAGCCTAGTACGACCTAGTGGGAAAATATGTGAACAGTTGGCAGAACTGTTCACCTAAAGTAGTTTAAAGGTATGTCTCGATTTGGACATGCATTTAATACGTTGTACTCTTCCACTCAGAAGATGACACGTATCAACTACTCCCACTAAGAAAGCAGCCTCGTACCACTATAAATAGGAGTGAGAAAGAAGAGTTAATTAACCCTTGTGCTTGGATAAATTATCTAAGTTCTTTCTCCCATTGGAACCTCTGAGCCCTCAACTGTCTACCAGCGACTCATAGGTTCTCTTGTAAACTTGAGGCTCGAATCAAGTTTACTCGTTCTAGGGTTCATTTCTTATTGTCATTCAACGGGTGTATGCATAGAACTTTGTAATACTTTGTTTATAATAGTTAATAAAGCATTACTCGTTTGAAAAGTATTTCGTTGTGTATTTGTGTTTATACGAGTTGTAGTTTCGACAATTGTTATATTTTGGGACTTTCAATTGGTATCAGAGCGGTTTGATTTATAAAACTTTTTATAAACCGTTCTTATTTTTAAAATCAAGATCCAAATATGACTGAAACTATGGCTCCTATACCACCACCCTTTGGTCAAACTAGTCAAGGTAACACTTCGACCAACGTACCGGCCACCACATCTACTACCATGCCTACACCGGCTGTAAGCACTGGTAATAATGATGATGACCTTCCCTAACTTCTTGATGTTCGTGGGGGGTCACATGTGTCCAATGTTCCAGCGTTTGATGAAGAAGATTTCTCAAGTTGGAAGAGTGAATTTCTTATTTATTTTGATGGCTTAGAACCCTTCTTGATAGAAATCTTAGAAAATGGTTCCTATGTACCACTGGCCGTTTCTTCTACCCCTGAGAGACCCATTAAGAAGCCTGTTAAGCAATGGTCCCCATCGGATAGACGTCTGGCTAACCAGAATAAGAGACTCAAAAGTATCATAGTATCTTCCCTACCCAAGAATATTATGAAGTCCATAATCAAATGCAACTCTGCTAAAGAGATGTGGACTGAATTAGTTCTAGGGTATGAAGGTCCAGAGAAAACAAAAGAAACCAAAATCTAAGCCCTGAGACTCAAGTTTAATGCTTTTAAAGCTTTGGAAACAGAAACCGTTGCTCAAACTTATACTAGGCTTAAGATTTTGTTGAATGATTTAGGAAAAAATGGAGTTGTTCTACCTAAGGCTGAGGTTAATGCTACATTTGTCAATAGTTTACCTAGAAAATGGCTTAGCCTGAACCAGACCTTAAGGGCAAATAATGCTATCAAGAATGATACTCTGGCCCAGCTGTTTGGTAGATATACCTATGAAGTAGGGCTAATTGACTCCATTTACAAATCAGAGACTGATAGGTTTACCACCAATATCACTGGTTCAAAAGCTCTTGTTGCTAACCATTCTTTTCAGGACAGTGACTCTGACATAGAAGAGGATACCAGAAGCAGTCAAGAATTTCTTGATGAATTTCATGCTGAGTTCCATGACAGAGCTCTTCTAGCTAACCAAAAGAGATACTACAAGAGATCAGGTAGAGTTGGAGCTGCCAAAGTCGACAAATCTAAGGTGTCATGCTACACTTGTGGAAAAACTGGTCACTTTCAGAAAGATTGTTGGTCAAACAAAACCTCCTCTCCGAGCTTTCCATCATCCAGCAGCAACCACGACAGAAAAAAGAAGTTATCTCAATCTCATTTCAAGCAAACTTCCCACTCTGACTCAGAGGGGAAGAAGGACTGCAAGGTCAAGTACAAAGCATTGAAAGCTGAGCTGATGAAACTTAACCAAAAGGCTGAAGACGCTGCAAAGAAAAAGGACAACAAAAAGACTAAAAAAGGTCTGATTGCTGCTTCATTTGATTGGGATGATGAACCTCTTACATCTGATGATGAAGGAACCACTACTGTCAGAGCTTTTATGGCTGTGGTTGATGAAGAACATGCTGTTGGAAAGAGCGAAACTAGATCAGGTCAATGGGTGGACATCACCATGAAAAAGGTACAAAGATTGCTTTTTATGCCTGAAGCACCTGATAGAGACCATGTCAGTGAATACACCTTAGTTGACCTCCACTTTATGGAAGAGCAAAGAGAAAACATGGTAAACAAGTTCCATAGTCTTAAAACTGAGTTAAGTCTTTGTCAATCTGAGTTAACTATCTCAAACCTTTTGTGAATCTTCCCAATCAACTTCAAAATGAGGTAAGCAAACTTTCCATTGAAACTGAGTCTTTAACTGGTGAAAACGCTGAACTCAGAAGAACCATTGAAAAATGGAACCTGGCTCAATCCACTGTGGAGGAAATAGTTGCTGAAGCCATTCCAGGTGATGTGGTTCAGGCTATTGGGGGAAGGGTAGGTTCAAAAATCACATACCTGTGCCCAAAGTTAAATTTGTCCCTTCAGATGTCCCTTCTCTGTCTTCCACCTCTATGGATGAGAAAGACTCTGACAAGGAATCTGATGTACCAACATTACCCAAACTCACTGGTGCAAACCCATCTGATTCCTTGCTTGGTCCAAAACCTCTGGGACATCAAATCTCGAAGTCATTGATAAAGCGCACAAAAAGGTTTTTGTGGCCAAAGGCTCTGCCAAACCCACTCCTCCCCCTGAAGAGCTTTCACCTACCAAGAAACTTCTCCTCACCCTGATGGAAGAAGTAAAGGGTTTAAAAGAACAGATCAACCCTAGAGTTAACAGTCCATCTGTCAACTCTCTTGGTGAAGGATCAAGCAGCTCAAAGGGGAGAGCTTTATTCAGACCTTGCAAACATTATGGTTTCAAAAATCATTCCTCTGAGGACTGTAATAAGAAACCTATATGTATCACATGTGAGTACACTGAACATACGTCCAGAGAGCATGAGGATACCATTGATGTTCAAAGAACCAGAACCCAATTAAGGTCAATAACTCCTCACAGGCCATCTAGGAGACCTGAACCCAAACCCAGAGATAACTCACAGGGTTACATACCAAATCCTCCCTGCAAGTACTGTGGTTTCTATGACCATCACTCTGATGAGTGTGAACATTATCCCGGATGTGATATATGTGGAAGCATGAGTCATGAAACCAGAGACTGCAACCAAAGAGGGGGAGACAGGAACCAAAGAATACCTAATGTCGCTGGTCAGCGACAGCATGGACCCACTAGAAAGTGAGTTCATCAGCGAAACTAATCTGGATTTGTTATATCTATGCAGGAATACTTGAAGAAATCTGTTTGGTATCTGGATAGTGGGTGCTCCAGACACATGACAGGGGTTAAACAATATCTGCATAGATATAAGAAGGAGTTTGGTCTGAAAGTAGTCTTTGGAGATGACTCCTCAGGGGCTACTGAGGGTTATGGCTCAGTAGATTGCAATGGAATCACCTTCACAAGGGTCGCTTATGTCAATGGACTGAAGCACAACTTAATCAACATCAGTCAACTCTGCGATGCTGGTTTTAAATTTCTGTTCACCAAGACCCAAGGAACAATCTTCAATCAGAATGATCATGTTGTTCTAATTGCACCTAAAAGAAGGGATGTATATGTTATTGACATGACATCATGTCCAGAAGGAAAGAACACCTGTCTCTTTGCCAAAGCATCTTATAGTGAAAACTGGCTCTGGCATAAGAGACTTTCCCACCTTAACTTCAAGAACATCAACAAACTGGCCAAGAATGATTTAGTTGATGGGCTTCCCTCTCTGACCTTCAGCAAAGACATACCCTGCTCAGCGTGTGAAAAAGGGAAGCACCATAGAGCCTCATTTAAAACAAAACAATCATTCTCCATAAATAAGTGCCTTCATCTTCTTCACATGAACTTATTTGGGCCAGTAAAACCACAATCCCTTAATCACAACAAGTATACACTAGTCATTGTGGATGAATTCTCTAGATTCACATGGGTATTATTTCTCAAAAGAAATAGTGATGCAGCTGAAAGAATAATGTCTTTCATTAGAGAAAAATAGAACTTCAATGACCGCAGAGTTAAGGCTATCAGAAGTGATAATGGCACTGAATTCAAGAACCATGCCATGAAAGCCTTTTGTGATGAAAAGGGAATCTCACAGAACTTTTCAAACCCATGCACCCCTGAACAAAATGGTGTCGCTGAAAGAAGAAACAGAACTCTCATAGAGGCAGCCAAAAGAATGCTCAGCGAAGCAAGACTTCCTAAACAATTTTGGGGTGAAGCTGTGTACACAACATGTTACACACAGAATAGATCCATTATTGTGAAGAGACACGGCAAAACCGCTTATGAAGTGTATAGGAAGATATCCCCTGATGTAAGCTACTTCTATGTCTTTGGTTGCCCTGTTTTCATTCACAACTACAGAGATCATCTGGGTAAATTTGATGAAAAGTCAGATGCTGGATTCTTTCTTGGATACTCTCCTACCTCCAGAGCTTTTAGAGTATTCAATATTCGTAGGCAAGAACTTGAAGAATCCATTCATGTTACCTTTAATGAAGCAGATGCTGTCATTACTCACACCAACTCAGAAGAATGTGACATTGATTTCAATGAAGTCAAATCAAATCCAAAGGATGATTTCTCAAATCCCAAGGAATCTCCTCAAGTATGTCACAAGGACTTCTTATATGTTCATGATTTTGATACTCACTCAATCTCTGACATCACTCTAGAGGTTGTAATTGCTGAATTTGTCACTCCGCCACCCATAGAAGAGAATGCTTATCTTATCTCACCAATCTCTCACTCAGATGAAGAGATTATGGATGAAGAAATTATATGTGATGAACCTCCAACATTCATTGAACCTGTTGTGACTCCTGAACCCACAAAGACTCCTGCTCCTTAATCCAAATAGAGTAGGAACCAAGATATTCTTCTGGTGAATATTCTTGGTGAACCCTCTGAGGGAGTCACCACCAGAGGAAAGTTGAGATCTCTGGAAACCGCCTCAGCGAATGAATGCCTTTTCGCTGACTTTCTCTTTGAAGATAAACCAAAGAACGTGGCTGTTGCTCTACTGAATAAAGGTTGGGTTGTAGCCATGCAAGAAGAATTGAATCAGATCAAGAGAAACAAGGTGTGGACTCTAGTAAAAGCTCCAGCTGGAAAACAAGTAGTTGGAACTAAATGGGTCTATAGAAACAAAAGGGATGAAGCTGGCATGATAGTTAAAAATAAGGCTAGGCTTGTGGTGCTAGAGTACAATCAGTCTGAGGGAATTGATTATGATGAAACGTTTGCACCAGTGGCTAGATTGGAAGCTATCAGAATCTTTCTAGCCTCTGCAGCTTATATGGGGTTCACGGTATACCAGATGGATGTAAAGAGTGCTTTTCTTAATGGTAAGCTTGTAGAGGAAGTATATGTCTATCAACCCCCAGGGTTTAAAAGCAGTGAATATCCTGATCACGTCTGTAGACTTCACAAAGCACTCTATGGGCTGAAACAAGCGCCTAGAGCCTGGTATGAAACTCTATCAAAATTGCTACATGAAAATAAATTTGTCAGAGGTACCATTGACCAAACCCTGTTCACCTATAGGTCCAAGGGTGATGTCATTTTAGTATAGATTTATGTGGATGATATAATTTTTGGTTCAACCAACATTACCTTGAGCAAACAGTTTGCCAAACTTATGACAAAAAAGTATGAAATGAGCATGATGAGGGAACTAACTTTTTTCTTAGGTTTTCAAATCAAACAAAATTCAAAAGGAATTTCTATTTGTCAAGAAAATAATGTTAGAGATTTGCTCAAGAAGTATGATCTGTCTGATTGTTCATCAGTGAAATGCCCCATGCTTCCTCCTAATAACTTGGGAGCTGATGACTTAGGGGTCTCTGTTAATGAGAACTTATACCGAGGCATGATTGGGTCACTGATGTACCTCACTGCAAGCAGACCAGACATACAATTCGCCAGATGTCTCTGTGCTAGGTACCAAGCTAACCCCAAGGAATCCCACCTTGTAGTGGTCAAAAGAAATTTCAGGTACCTAAAAGGATCTCCCTCACTGGGCTCTGGTATCCAAATAGATCAGGCTTCGACCTCAAAGCCTACTCTGACTCAGACTATGCTGGTTGCTGCCTTGATAGAAAGAGCACCTCTAGGAGCTGTTAAATCCTTGGAGGAAAGTTGGTATGTTGGAGTGCAAAGAAACAAAACTCAATGGCCATGTCATCAGCTGAAGCTGAATATGTAGCTGCCGCTGGTTGATGTGCTCAAGTTCTCTGGATGAAAAGTTAGTTGGCTGATTATGGGATCAATTATGAAAAGGTTCCCATATTCTGTGACAACACAAGTGCTATAGCCATCTCCAATAATCCGGTACTTCATTCCAGAACCAAGCATATTGACATCAGGTATCACTTCATCAGAGGCCATATTTTAAAAGGTGATATTGAGCTTCATTTTATACCCACTGAATATCAGCTCGCTGATATTTTCACCAAACCTCTGGCTAAGCCAAGTTTTACTAGGCTGGTTGCTGAGCTGCGTATGCTCAATATTGGTAAACAAATCTGATAAGTGATCTCTGTCTCTGGGCATTTAAGGGAATTGAATGTAACGAGGTAGTTACATTCCAATGGGAGTTAATATATTCCTATATTTAATTCAAATGATTGTCCTTCAATGTCAACAACTTTCCCGCTTTCCAAGGAGACAGAAAATCACTGAAGGGTCAAGGGGTCCCACTTTTTCTTAAAAGGCAAACATTTGCATTTAATGATTTAATTGAAAAACGGCAAAAGCTTTTTACAAGCCCTTGACTCATTTTCATTTTAACACATCATTCATATTTTCACACACATACATACTATTCATCTCCTTCTAATCCTCCAAACCTTCACTTTAAACAACAATGGCTTCATCTGCAACAAACCCCTCATTCACCGTCCAGGCTGCATCTAACATAGACTTTGGTATTAACGATGGAAAGATTGCGCTTAACAACTATGTGGCACTCCTTGAACACAACAATCCCCTTTATACAGCATTGTTAACCTACTTGAAGAACTCTCCTATTGCCGAAGCCATCACACGAGAACCCTCAACATGCTACTCCGAATACCTAAAGGAGTTTCGGTATTCGGCTGAAATAGATCCGACTTCTTCCCACATCACCTTCCACCTTTCCACTCATCCTCAACCTCTCACCTTTGACTTCACAACCTTTGCCAAGGTCATTGGACTTCAAGTAAATGAAAACATGACCGCTGTGCCAACCAGCGCCACTGTGAAGAAGGCCCTGACAACTCTCAGACCTCGTGATGATGATGACAAACCCTTCTCCTCCATCGCCTTCCAAAAAAATCTTTGATCAAGGTGAATTACTTCTCGCCCATCTGGAGGACGCTGATTCTATACATTGTAAAATGTCTAGGGGGAAACCAGGGATCGCATGATCAGTTAAATGCATCTCAGCAGGAAATTGCTCATTGTCTAATTTGGGGATTAGACATAGGGATTGACCTCATACTTTATATCGATCTCATCGCCAAGCTTGAGAACAAAGGGAAGAAGAACCGTCTGGAAACCATCTGCTATACCAGATATCTCTCTCTCAATATAGAGGATATTCTTGGTGAAACCTACACCAATGACGAACTTCACTCCATTACTCCCTATCACATTACTTCTGCCTCTCTGAAGACTCTTTTAGAAGATGAGGTGCCTCTCACCAGGCACATGTTAAGAGTTTCTGGCATGCTTCCTGCTAGAGAAGAGGAGCCCTTGATCCCTCCACCAGAGGTGAATGCTGAAAGTATAGCTGACAAGTCTTTGTCCAAGACCACTGTGCAGTCTACTTCTCGGCCCAAGGCGCTGAAGGAAAAGAAGAAGAAGAGGAAAGACATCCCCGTTTCCTTTGAAGCCCCTTTTGCTAATCCATCCAAAAAGAGCAAGACCAAGAAACACCCATCCCCTACTCAGTTGAATGAGGATAGATTGCCCATCGCTGACGAACAACCCGTGTCTAGCGTCTCCAAGTCAGCAGAGACTTCTAAGAACCTTCTTGACGCTGATATCTCTCAGTATTAGTCTGCCCTTCATTTTTTTGAGGTTCACAAGCAATCACTCTCAAATGTCTGTAGGAGAGGGTGATGAAGTTTTGGGTATGCCTCAACCCATAGAGTATCTATGTCAGCACCTAGATCTCTTAGGATTATCTGTACACTCTGTCTTGGCACTAGGAAATGATACATTTGTGCTCATAACGCACCCCGATGATCATTCACCCTCTGGACTGTGCTCTTGATAATAACAACTGGGGCACACTATAGGTCCCAACCCAGAGTCTCTGCACTTCACGTGGATTCTGGGTCCCCTCATCTTAAAAGAGTCCCAAAGAATTTATTCTTTTGGTGGGACTGAATAATCACCCTCAGTCTTCCTAGGGGCAGCGATAAAAGGCGACCTTTAACTCCAAATACTTCACAACTAAAAGAGTCCCAAGGAGCAATCCTTCAAGGGGAGCTGGATAATCAAACCCAACTATCCTAGGGGCAGAGAAAGGCGACCATTCCCATATCATGTTTCAAAACTAAAATAGTCCCAAGGAGAAATCCTTCAGGGGAAGCTGGATAATCATACTCAGCTATCCTAGGGGCAACGAACGATGACCATTCACCCCATAGTATTCAAAAATCAAAAGAGTCCCAAGGAGTAATCCTTAAGGGGGAGTTGGATAATCACACCCAAGTATCCTAAGGGAAACGAATGGTGACTGATAGGTGTGTACACACCCATCCTTTTTACCACTTAATTACAATAATAACCGGACCAAAACTTGTATTTAATGTCTTTTATGTCGGAATTATGCGTGGTTTGTGTTTTTGTTGTGATTTAGGACGAAATTGTGAAAAGTAGAGAAAACGCGGCATTTACGGGCTAATATTGAAGAAAAAGACGAAATATGAAGTCGAGAAGTCAAGAGTGGAAAAAGAACGGAAGTCCAAGACCAATTCTGAAGATTTATCGAAGAAAAAGTCGAAAGACGGAAGTTTACCAAAAGCCGAAGAACTCGAGTCTTATTTATTGAAGAATTAAAAGACGAGTTCAAAGAAATCCCGAGCCAAAAGTCATATAAGTCCAAGATTAAAGAAGATTTAAAGGCTTAAGGACTAATGGTGCAATTAACAAAAGAGATTAAGAAGGAGGGACTTAAAGATGCAATTAAGAGGAAATGAAGGAGGGGAGGAAGCTTCCTAATCCTCCCCTATATATAGATTAGGCTAGTTAATCATTTTTCTTTGTTGGCTAAGGTGACAATTAGTCTTCCACCTTTATTTTTCTTGCACATTTACTTTATTGCACATTTAAATACTTGTCTTGCACTTTTAATACATTTAATTTCCAAGTAATTTAATTATCTTGTTTTAAATTTCTCATTCTACCTTTCTTTCTTGTTCGATTTTTATGTTTATGTGCTTATTATCTTGCTTATTTGATTAAAGATTGTGTTTTTATGCTTTTGATTGTGTTAGATCATTTATTTTCATAGCTTATTTGTGCTTATTTTCAAGTTTATAAAGTTTTTATCAAAGTTTTTATAAAAGTTGTTTCTCGAAAAGCTTATTCATTTTGTGTTTTAAAAGTCTCTAAATTTCAGTTTAGTAGCTTATTTTTATACGGTTTACCTTAGGATTTTAGACTTGTGCTTATTTGATTAGTAGCTTATTTGTTTAGCTTATTTTGTGCTTTTCCTACGGTATTCCGATCTTACAATCGGAAAAGGGTTTTGTATTCCGACGGGGATTCCGATCTCCCCATCGGAAAAGGGTTTGTCACATTCCGATTTGGGGTGTTTAGTGTTATTCCGATCTGAAAAGTGACAGCATTCCGATCAGAACTATACTCTTCATTCCGATCTAGAGGTAAATCCACATTCCGATGAGATCTCCTGAGGCTACATTCCGATAGTTGGTTCCGATCAATATTCCGATTGGGGGAGTTAGTGGTATTCCGATCTGGATTAAGTGACATATTCCGATCAGGACTCTACTATACATTCCGATCAAGAGGTGAGTATCATTCCGATCTGGAGTTAGGTTCATATTCTGATCAGAGGTGTTCGTTTGGATATTCCGATCAGGTAAGTGACAGTTATTCCGATCAGAGGTTTCCGATTCAACATTCCGATTGGGCAGGTTTGTGCATATTCCGACGAGGTACATTCCGATCAGATTCTGATCGGAATATATTCTGATTGGGTTGTTTTTCACTTATTTTATCTTGTTTAATTTTTACATTCTCATTTTAATTCTTGTCTAATTTTGATTTCCGTCACGCTTTAATTTTTGTCATTTTATTATTTTACTTTTCAAAGTTTTTAAATATTGCACCCTTTCGTTTAATTAGACTTAGATTTATTTTAACGCCTTTTAAATTAACGCCTTTTTACTTTAACGTCATTTACTTTTAAGTCTTTGCACTCATTTTAATTATACTACAACGACAAACATTTGTTTCACCAAGAACGACTAAGTCACACATAGAACCTAGATCAATTCGATTAGACCAACACAACGAACTTTAATTTTTATACAGGGTGTCAAAAACCTTATATTAAAATGGCGCCGCTGCCGGCTCTTTTCGTAAATATTAACGGTTTTCTGTGAAAGATGCGTTGCTTTTTTGGGATCCGTTCACTTGTGAGCGTTATTCTCTTGCCTTAAAAAAATAATTTCAAAAACCCATAAAAATTAAAAATTGATAAAAATCCATAAAAAATTAAAAATTTCAAAAATCAAAAAGATTTTATTTTTATTGTGTATATATATTGTCTTTGTGTTTGGTTTCTTTTTCTTTTGCATTTTCAGGTGTGTGCGTACTAGATCTTCTAATTATCAAGAGCCCGAGACTCAAGAAGATTTAAGTATGTCAGGTGTTAACAACAATAATCACCCACCGCACCTCAACAATAACAACAATGTTCTTCCACAACCCGATCTTCGGACAATGGAGGAGCTTTGTCAACCTACCATGTTTGGACGAGGAGGACCGATTGCGCCGATGCAAATCAACGCTCCTGAGTTTTCGTTGAAGCACCACATGACTCAGCAAGTGCAAACTAATCCATTCGCCGGAATGCCTGATGATGATGCCAACAAACACCTCGACAAGTTCATTACAATCACCCAAAGCATGAAGTTGCCTGGTGCCACAATGGATGTTCTTCGCCTACAACTCTTTCCACATACTTTATCACATCATGCCGAGAAATGGTTTGATCGTCTCCCGAAGAATTCTATTCACACTTGGGATGACATGACTCAACGCTTTTTGTCGCGCTACTTTCCACCATCCATGGTCACAAGCCTTCGCAATCAAATCAGCGGTTTCATGCAAGACCCTGATGAATCTCTTTTTGATGCTTGGGAGCGATATAATGTCTTGATTGATCGTTGTCCAAACCACAACATGCTTCCAGTCACATTGATTGATACTTTCTACAACGGAATGACTTTTCGAGATCGTGATACGATTAATGCAGCCGCCGGTGGCACATTCATGAAAAGGAGACCCGGGGAGTGTAGAGAGCTAACTGAGAACATGACTACTCACCACAAAAACTGGGATTCCTCTGCTTCTTCAAGGAACAACCCGAGAGTTAATGTTTCCTCCACCTCAGCAAACCCTGAGATGACCGAACTCACCCGCATGATGACTGAAATGAGCAAAAGTATCACGCTTCTCGCTTCAAACCAACAACAACAACAAGTTAAAGCGGTTGCTAATCCTTGTGAAACATGCGGCGGTCCTCACTCATACACCGATTGTCCTTCTACACAAGGAAATCCGGAAAATGTGTATGCAGCTTATGGTAATTATTCACCAGAAAATTACCAAGCTCGACCTCAAGGGGATAGAAATCTGCTGAGTTACCGATCTAACAATTACCTTTCACCCGGTTTTTCTCCTCAAAACCAAAACCCCGCCAACAACTATAATAGAAGCAACCAAATCCCACCAAGAGCTTCTAATCCTTATCACCCACCCGCTCAACAAACCCACCCATTAACTCCGATGTTGAAGCCATCATGAGAACCCAAGGTGAGCAAATCAAGAATCTGTAGAGCCAAATTATCAATCTTAAAGGAGATATCACAAAGCAAGGAAATAAGATTAGATCCGAGCTTCGAGATAATATTCAATCCTCCTTCAGCAATCAAACAAATGATTTGAAGAATATGCTTGCTAGTTTCTTGCCCCCAGCTCAACCTTCTTCTTCAAGTTCTCTACCTTCAAAAACCGTCACCAATCCACGAGCTAATGTGAGTGCTATTACTACGCATAGTGGAATTACCATTGTCGATCCACCAATCCTGCCCCCATCATCTACACCTCCTCCACCACCATGTATCCCTACTCCTCCTACACCTAGTATTAGTGCACCATTACCGTCTCCGACTCGTCATGACGATGTATCTAGCAAGGACCCTTCAACATCTAAACATGTACCTGCTACGCCTGCACCCTCACCACCCAAACCCAATATCCCTTATCCTTCTCGTTTAGGCAAGACCAAACTGCTAACCAAGGAGGACTCCGAAGTGACACGCTATGTGAAGATGATTTCTCAAATGAACTTCAACATTAGCTTTCTTGAAGCACTTGTCCACATGCCCAAATTCGTTAAAGCGTTTAAGGAATTGCTTAACAAGAAGGAGAAGCTTATTGAACTCGCCAACACACGCTTAAATGAAAACTGCTCTGCAGTTATTCTTAAAGAACTTCCGGAAAAGCTTGGAGATCCCGGTCGTTTTGTGTTGCCTTGCGTGTTCAACAAAACCGAAGAATTTACTGCCCTTGCTGATCTCGGGGCTAGTATTAATCTTATGCCATTGAGTGTTTGGAAAACACTATCATTACCCGACCTCACTCCAACAAAGATGACTCTTGAACTTGCAAATCGCACTCTCGCTTACCCTATTGGTATAGCCAAAGATGTGTTCATCAAAGTTGGCACATTTACTTTCCCGGTTGATTTTGTCATTGTTGATTATGAAATGGACCCTCGTATTCCTTTAATACTTGGTCGGCCATTCTTTAGAACCGGACGAGCTTTAGTTGATGTGGCCGAAGGTGAGTTAATCTTAAGAGTCGGGGATGATGCACAAGTTTTCAAAATGGGGAAGCTGACAAGTACAACCTTTGGAGGCAGAGAATCAGTGAATATGATTAATGTGCATGATGACTTTGTTGTCTATAA
This sequence comes from Glebionis coronaria, assembly GCA_025667525.1. Classification (NCBI taxonomy): domain Eukaryota; kingdom Viridiplantae; phylum Streptophyta; class Magnoliopsida; order Asterales; family Asteraceae; genus Glebionis; species Glebionis coronaria. The sequence continues at coordinate 279,435,866 of CM046880.1, read as the reverse complement.
CAATCCTCTATTCGATTCTTGCATCGATAATCCACTTTTTCATGATGATGTGAACGATTCTCGCCCCAATTTGGACGCTTCTCCCATTTATGATTCTCCACCGGTCTTTGATGCTTATGATGATGATTCTAGCTCAGATTCGGATGATTATGATGACCTTACTTCTGAGTATCCCGAGCTGCCCACGTATGATGATTTCGATGAGGCTGATACTCTTTCGAGCGATTCTTCACATGCTGAAGATCCTCCGCCATCACTCGATCCTACTTTGGACGATTACTCATTTGAGGAAGATTTCTCTATGTTTCTTAACACTTACTTCCCTCATGAGAGTGATGCACCTCCTTTGGATTTTGAAGATTATCGTCTTGATCCTACTTTGGATTTGAAGCACATTCTTTCAAAGGAGAAGAAACCGGTCGACACCAATATCCGCAGCACGTATGAGTTAACACCTCTTTGTCCCCCTTCTGAGGACGAGGTTGTGCTTTTTCGCGGATCTTCTTCACACTCTGCTGAGTCTGAGTGCTATTTTCCCCTAAAGGAAAAGGTGTTCGACCCCGGTATCGATATTCTGCAGCCATCTCAGTATCCACCTGATGAAATAAAAGGAAATATCTTTGGAACTTATGGAAATCTGCTTGCACCACTTCACCCTTGCTTCCACCGTGCTCCATCACTGCTTAAGGGAACCTTGCCTACTCTTCTTTGGCTTGCCTTGTTCGCCTTAAGCTTGTGCTATTTGATGGACAAAAACTATGTCTTTGATCCTGGTGGATATGTTTCATGCTTCTTCCTATGATGATCAAGGTCGAGTCAGGCTCACGACTCGGTTAACAAAAACCAAGCGCTTCTTGGGAGGCAACCCATGCATCTATCTTTTCGCTTTCTTTCTCATAAGTGTAGGGGGAGACCCGTTGGTTTGCTTTCCTCTCCTCTCTTCTTACAATCAGGGATTCGAGCTTCAAAGATACACTCTTGATGATTCTTGACGACCCGTGATTCCGTATCCACTTCTTCCCGGTTCTATCCTAAACTCTTTTCGATTCACTATTTTATATTTTCTCAATATTAAAATAGGAATCTCTTTAGTTGTCTCTTCCTTAGCGAGATTTAAACAAAGTGCACAATGTCCTAAGTGTAGGGGAGTTTTACTCCCACATGCTTAAACATTGAGGACAATGTTTATGTTAAGTGTAGGGGGACTTCTATCGAAGTTAAGTGGTCTTTTCCTTGTATTAGTCCTCATTTTAACCGGAAAATCAATTTTTCGACATTTTTCAAAATTTTTGATCTTTTTTGGCCCATTAGTTTTTTCCTATTGTATAGTTATTTTTCTTTCTTTGCTAGAATAAATCTTAATAAAGTGGTTTTAATTTTCAAACGTTGTGAATCTTTTGACTCAACACCCGAGTTCACTTATCTAAGTTACTCTAGCTAGTATCCTTAACATGTTTAAGTCGAGTTTTGCTAGGCTATTATATAGGGAGCTATAAAACGCGAAAGACTTAACTCTCACGGGTTAAGAACAAGAACTTTTTGCAAGTTCCTATAATTGATCCTAGAGAGTCGTTTATCAAGGGAACTTTAAAACGCGATTTCTAAACCTGAAAAAGTCTAAGAATTTGCAAGATCCTATAGGCGACTCGAAAACCCAAAACTTTGATTTAATAGGCTAAGCATCCACGAGTCTCATTACTTGAGATTTTAAACTGTGGAGAACGAGAGATGATAGCGCAAATTATAAGTTTGGTATTCTTTCGGGAATTTATGTGAGTTAATTATAAGCCTATTCTCCCATCGCTTGCTAATAAATTTATCTGCAATAAATAAGGTTGTACGATCTGAAAAGTTACTTAGCTTCTAGCCCAAGATCGTTTAAAAGTTGCTCGGTATGGATTAGAGTTCATAGCCAAGGCATAACTTATTGAAGCGGGATGCGAAGATTGGCGAGTCCGAAAAGGCCCTAACAAGGCATGAGGGCTATATTTTGTTGCTAAAGATCCAAAGTGATGTGAAGAATCATTTATCGAAAATCAATATGAAGGATCGAGACACACGACGAAAAGCAAAAACTCCCCAAAAGTCATGGAGAAGTGTATTCGAAAAGACCCTAACAAGGTATGAGGATAAATAGATCCAAGTCATAAAAGGAGGCGGATCGTTGTATATCAAAGTCCAAAATAAAGATTGGAGAAAAATGAAGAAGTCGTGGTCCAAGTATGAATCTCTCAAAACTTCAAGTTAAGAAATTCCTATTATGAAGAGAAGGCCATTATTTCATGAACGTCTCTCAAGGTTTGAAGTATGAAGTCGCTGCCAAATATCGGTCCGAGAAAGGTCTTAAATCGCGAAGCGAGTTATGCCAAGATATGAACTTTATGAGGTCCCGAGAAGCAGTTTTAATAGATTTTGTCCTTTAGCTAACTATTGATTAAATCATTCACTTTATTTTCGGACTAAATAACTATCTAAATAAGTCAACAATGCATCCTCGTGATCATTCAAGACAAAAATAAAATATAAGAGATACACCTAGGAATAAGGGAGTCTAAGTGAATAATTGGCCCACATGAGTTCGCGTTAGTTTACTAACTTATAATAACAATGATCTCGTTTTTAAGCTTGGTTTGGAGAAAGTGAAAACTTGAGGATGATGATTATTCATGACATTTCCAAAACCCAAGGTATGCTTTTTGATTTCTTTATTTTGAATATCTTTAATTCTCTATCTCTTTAATAAAGGCCAACGTGGATTGATTATGATGAAAAATGAAATCTTGCTTTGTAACTAATGCATTGCATGAGGACATTGCAATGGTCAAGTGTAGGGGATTTGATAGGTGTGTAAACACCCATCCTTTTTACCACTTAATTACAATAATAACCGGACCAAAACGTGTATTTAATGTCTTTTATGTCGGAATTATGCGTGGTTTGTGTTTTTGTTGTGATTTAGGACGAAATTGTGAAAAGTAGAGAAAACACGGCATTTACGGGCTAATATTGAAGAAAAAGACGAAATATGAAGTCGAGAAGTCAAGAGTGGAAAAAGAACGGAAGTCCAAGACCAATTCTGAAGATTTATCGAAGAAAAAGTCGAAAGACGGAAGTTTACCAAAAGCCGAAGAACTCGAGTCTTATTTATTGAAGAATTAAAAGACGAGTTCAAAGAAATCCCGAGCCAAAAGTCATATAAGTCCAAGATTAAAGAAGATTTAAAGGCTTAAGGACTAATGGTGCAATTAACAAAAGAGATTAAGAAGGAGGGACTTAAAGATGCAATTAAGAGGAAATGAAGGAGGGGAGGAAGCTTCCTAATCCTCCCCTATATATAGATTAGGCTAGTTAATCATTTTTCTTTGTTGGCTAAGGTGACAATTAGTCTTCCACCTTTATTTTTCTTGCACATTTACTTTATTGCACATTTAAATACTTGTCTTACACTTTTAATACATTTAATTTCAAAGTAAGTGTTCTTTAATTATCGTGTTTTAAATTTCTCATTCTACCTTTCTTTCTTGTTCGATCTTTATGTTTATGTGCTTATTATCTTGCTTATTTGATTAAAGATTGTGTTTTTATTCTTTTGATTGTGTTAAATCATTTATTTTCATAGCTTATTTGTGTTATTTTCAAGTTTATAAAGTTTTTATCAAAGTTTTTATAAAAGTTGTTTCTCGAAAAGCTTATTCATTTTGTGTTTTAAAAGTCTCTAAATTTCAGTTTAGTAGCTTATTTTTATACGGTTTACCTTAGGATTTTAGACTTGTGCTTATTTGATTAGTAGCTTATTTGTTTAGCTTATTTTGTGCTTTTCCTACGGTATTCCGATCTTACAATCGGAAAAGGGTTTTGTATTCCGACGGGGATTCCGATCTCCCCATCGGAAAAGGGTTTGTCACATTCCGATTTGGGGTGTTTAGTGTTATTCCGATCTGAAAAGTGACAGCATTCCGATCAGAACTATACTCTTCATTCCGATCTAGAGGTAAATCCACATTCCGATGAGATCTCCTGAGGCTACATTCCGATAGTTGGTTCCGATCAATATTCCGATTGGGGGAGTTAGTGGTATTCCGATCTGAATTAAGTGACATATTCCGATCAGGACTCTACTATACATTCCGATCAAGAGGTGAGTATCATTCCGATCTGGAGTTAGGTTCATATTCCGATCAGAGGTGTTCGTTTGGATATTCCGATCAGGTAAGTGACAGTTATTCCGATCAGAGGTTTCCGATTCAACATTCCGATTGGGCAGGTTTGTGCATATTCCGACGAGGTACATTCCGATCAGATTCTGATCGGAATATATTCCGATTGGGTTGTTTTTCACTTATTTTATCTTGTTTAATTTTTACATTCTCATTTTAATTCTTGTCTAATTTTGATTTCCGTCACGCTTTAATTTTTGTCATTTTATTATTTTACTTTTCAAAGTTTTTAAATATTGCACCCTTTCGTTTAATTAGACTTAGATTTATTTTAACGCCTTTTAAATTAACGCCTTTTTACTTCAACGTCATTTACTTTTAAGTCTTTGCACTCATTTTAATTATACTACAACGACAAACATTTGTTTCACCAAGAACGACTAAGTCACACATAGAACCTAGATCAATTCGATTAGACCAACACAACGAACTTTAATTTTTATACAGGGTGTCAAAAACCTTATATTAGTGACCCTTCAACACATTTTTTCACAATAAAAGAGTCCCAAGGAGAAATCCTTAGGGGGGCTTGATAATCACACCCAGCTTTCCTAGGGGTAGCGAATGGTGATCAATAACTTCATTATTAATTCACACTTGTTACTAACAAATATCATAACAGGCTCACAATCTTCATGAGGAACAGCAGAACAATGATGCTTACTCCATTGCTTATGATGATAATGCTAAAGCCTCCACCGTTGATCTAGCTGCCATGTCAGACATTGACTCCATGCCCGATGATGAAGTCTTTATCATTGAAGATGATCTTACCATTTCAGACTTTGCAGACAAAAATGCTGATGATGATCAAGTTACATCTGAGTTGAATCCCATTTCCTTTCCATCAATGATTAATGTTCAGGAACTCGCTGCCAAGCAGGTATAGGAACAACGGCCCATTCCACTCCCCACCTTGCCAAGTGTTATGGAGATAGGGGCAAGAAAACACTGGGAATATTTGAAGAACCTCAAGCCAGTCCCTGTTCCACGAATGAAAGATGTCCAAGAACTGACCGCTGAGGATCTATGGGTTAAGAGGGGAGACATCAGCATCACAAAGCCCAAAGTCACAAATGATGTTCTCCTTTCTGAAATACAAACTCTCACCCATGATGCTGAAGAACTCACTACCAACTTAGAGACTTCCCTAATTTCATATGTGGAATCCTATCTGACTTTATTGCTTCCGCAACTACTGGGTAATGCCTTGAACTCAACTTCTAGTAGTCATAAACTAGAGTCTGCAGCAGTATATGCCATCATTCCTCACAACAGCGGTCAAGGAAAATGTCACAGCCATTGCCAAGGCTTCTTAACCATCCAGGCAACTTCTTCATAAACTCTTACAAGAAGAGCTTAAGGAAATCTGTCTCTTCGTACATGAAGAATTCCTTAAGTTTCATAAAGCAGGATCATGCACAACTACTGCTGACGCTATGCCTGAGGGGGAGAACTCTGATACCTCCACCTCTGAAGAAGAAGTTGATGCTCCATCCAAGGGGGAGAAACCACGAAAATACATAACTCAACCAATCCCTTCACCAATCCCAATCAGGTCCTTCAAACCCACCACTAAAGTAGCAAAGGACAAGGGCAAAGGGATTGCCACTGAGATGCCGGTTATAACCCTATACTCCTTGCAAGAGGAAGGAGGATCCACCCCCAAATACTCAGACTTGAACAAATTCAAAAGTGCTGATGAACCACCACTAACCCCAGAGCAAGCAAAGGCTTAGATCATTGAACACAAGAGGTTAGCTGACATCAAAGCTGCTGAACTAAAGAGAAAAGAGGCTCTGAATAAACTACTATCCCCAGCTGTTAAGGAGGCTCAGCTGAAGAAGCTCGAAGAGCATGAAGCAAAGAGAAACAATCTCCAAAAAAAGTATGAGAGGATTGTAAACCAAAGAGCCGAGCCTCGGTAAATCACCAAGTACACCTACTACACTGATAAAGACAAAAAGGTGGTGATGACCCTATACAAAAACAATGATATAACCAACTATAAAGTCAGCAGATACTTTAAACTCAGAGATCTGGGTCTCTCTAAATGGTTAGAAGTGTTATCTCTTGCCCAAAAGAAGACTGGGCCCGGTGCTTCCCAAATGATGAAAAATAGACAAGCTAAACTTAATTGGGTAAGAGACACTGCTAAGAAGCTGAAGCTACCTCTGCCTCCCCAACTATCACAATAACAACAAACACAAGGACAAAGAAAAAGGAAAAACCCAATGGGGCATCTAGTAGAGAAGCTGGTCACTCAAAATGTTATGGTAGATGGACTGTACATAAACCTTGTTCCAAAAGAGATTGTTAAGCCAGTGGGTGGTCAAGTCTACTCCGAACTAGAGATGGGAATGGTATTCATGAATGGGAACTGTGAATACTGCTTCTAGAGAAAAAATGAGTTACACTTGGCCTCAACGATACAACTCATCAGACTCAAACAAGGCATGCTCAGGAACTGCAAGGAAGCCAGTGACTTTGAGTTCGAGATGGAGTTAATCATCAACTCTAGAACTGATAAAGTCGAAGCTCATAGAACTGTAGACCAAGGCCTTGATCGCTGAAGAATCTTTTGTTTTTATTTTACACCTCTGGGTGTCCATGTAATAGACTAGGTTCTTTATGTTGAATAAAACTCTGAGGTATGTTTGTTAAAATTATGTGTAAGAAGAAGTTGTGTACTCACTTACGATAATTCTAGACTTAGTATAATTTGTAAACAAATAGGGGGAGATTGTTGGTTGATAGGTGTGTAAACACCCATCCTTTTTACCACTTAGTTACAATAATAACCGAGCCAAAACGTGTATTTTATGTCATTTATGTCGGAATTATGCGTGGTTTATGTTTTTGTTGTGATTTAGGACGAAAAGGTGAAAAGTGGAGAAAACACGGGATTTCACGGGCTTTTATCGAAGAAAAAAATGAAAGACGAAGTCAAGAAATTAAGAGTGGAAAAAGAACGGAAGTCCAAGACCAATTCTGAAGATTTATCGAAGAAAAAGTCAAAAGACGGAAGTTTACTAAAAGTCGAAGAACTCAAGTCTAAATTATTGAAGAATTACAAGACGAGTTCAAAGAAATCCCGAGACAAAGTCATTAAAGTCCAAGATTTAAGAAGATTAACAAAGGATTAAGAAGATCAAGGACTTAAGCTTGCAATTAAGGAAAAGAAGAAAGAGGGAGGAAGCTTCCACTAAGTACCTCCCTAAATCCACTATATATAGTTTCATTGCATTTCATTTTAGAGTTGTTGGCTACTTGACAAATAGCTTTCCACCATTTTCATTTCTTGTAACTTTATTTTTCATGTCATTTTAATTAGTTGTCTTGCACTTTAATTCCTTTAATTCAAGTAAGTGTTTTTAATTTTGTTGTTGAATCTTCACTTTTAATTAAGCTTTTCTTTATCTTTCTCATCCTACTTTTCTTGTTTTTGGTTTATCTCAATTTCGGATTAAGCAAGATATTGCTTAATCTATTTGCTTATTTGATTAAAAAGTTCACCTTTTTATTTCTATCTAAGCTTTCATACGAAATAAGCTATAAGTTTGACAATCTTATTAGCTTATTTTGTATTTAGCTTATTTACTTTTTAGTTTTCTTAAAAAGTTTAGTCTTTTTAAAGTTTGTTTATTTCGTATTTTAAAGTTTTCAAATTTATGCTTATTGATCTTTTAATGTTTGATTTTTATAGCTTAAAGTGTTTTAGTGCTTATTGTGTTAATTTTCTTATTTTTGATCAAGTGCTTTTTAGTTAATTTTTATAAAAAGTTGTTTTTAAATATTTTTATTATTTAGTATTCTTAAAAGTTTTTAAATTTTGGTCTATTAGCTTTTTCTTAAATTTGATTTGGTTAAGTTTTTAGATAAGTGCTTATTTGGTATTTGGTATTTGCTTATTTGCTTATTGTATGCCATCGTAATGCTTAAGGGTTTTACCAGTACGATCCAGTAAGTGTGATCGCATAAACCCCAAGGGTTTCTACTTGCGATCCATTACTGCGATCCATAGTACGATCGTCACCACGATCACACTCCATAATCCTCACCACGATCACTTGTTGCGATCGTGGGTACGATCGTGGGTGCGATCCGTGGGTACGATCCATGTTACGATCCAACATTACGATGGATTCAACATGCAGAGTACGATGGAAATGTATAGTACGATGGAATATACTATAAGAGTACGATGGAAATGCTTAATGTTTTAGCGCCATTTTCATTTTTCACCTAGTAGGCTGGCTGCTTCCAGCAGCTAGCCTGCTAGCTTGTTTATTTAATAGTATTGTTCCGTAATTGTTTAGTTTTTGTCTGAAAGTTGCTCCGATTTTATTTTTGAAAGTTACGTATTTTTAGTTGAATTTTTCGTCGATTTTTAGTATTAATATTTTTTTTCGTAAAGTTTAAGTTTTATCTTTTATTTAGTACCCGTTTTAGGTTTTCCCTCGTTTAGCTTTAATGTACCATTTTAGTTTTATTCTCTCCTTTTTCATTTAGCAAACTTTATTTTCGAGTCGATAGTTGATTTCGTCCTTTAGTTTTAGTTTTATTAATTGTTTCGCTTTAAATTTCGTTTTATTATTTGTTTTAATATTCGTTTTAATATCGTTTTAATTTTTAGTTTTTAATATTCACTTTGTTTTACTTTTATTATTTGTACTTGTCTTTAGTTTGTTTTTAGATACTTCTCGCATTTACTTTTTAATTAGTTATAGATAATCAACTTCCCTTTTTCTTAACCAAAAACAATTGAGTCGCACTTTGAGCCGGATATCAATTCGAAAAGACACCGAGAAAACGAACTTTTTCAACAAGCAAAATCTCAATTTCAAATGGCGCCGCTGCCGGCTCTTTTCGTGAGGATTTACGGTTTTTTGTGAGAGACGCGTTGGCTTTTGGGATCCGTTCACTCGTGAACGTTATTTTTCGTGTCAAAAATTTTCAAAAATCCAAAAGCATTTGAAAAATCATAGAAAGCATTTCTTTTTCAAAGTTTTGCACCAAAAATATTCTTCTTGCTTATCTATTTTTCTTTATGGATTCTTATGTCCATTGCGTCGGGTGTGGGAGACGATTATACGGGAACGACTCTTGTCAATGGTGTACATGTGAGCGGTGCGGAAACGATATCGACAACACACAATTCGGATTTTGTCCCTTGTGCAACTCGACTAATTCGTCCTTTTTGAATCCACCTCCTGTTCCCCCGTGCATCTATTGTGGAAGCGATTCTCATTGGCATGTTTCGTGCCCGGTTCGATACCCGTATGGTCACGAGCAAGAACCGGGGTACAATTATGACAATGATAATAGCTATCCACAAGACGCACCCAGTCTTTCTCCTTACCCGTTTTGCAACAACTGTGGGGGTCCTCATGATACCGTTTATTGTCAACCAATGAATTATTTTGAGCAAAATTCGTGTCCTCAGTTTTCTTCACCAATGGATTATTATGAACCAAATCCGTGTTCTAATTCTTATCAACCGATGAACTACTATGAGCCACACCCATGCTATAATTCAGGTTTTCAACATTTGGAGCCCCCACATCACACCCTCAATCATCAATCCTCTCAGCAAATCAGTCTTGATCAACAACTAACTTCTTTGAATGGCATTCTCGCAAGTATAGCTCAACTCCGAGCTTACCTGCATCAAGAAAGGCAACCGTTGCTTGATGTGGACGAAACCTTGAAAACCACCGACACCTTTTTGAGCCAATTTAGTCGTTTTCCCTTCTTTTCTACACCAAAATGTTTAATTACGGCGTGGATAGAATTGGTGAAATTGAACATACTCGGGGAGATGAATAACAAAAATTGCTTCATGAGCTTCTTAAAGATGTGGAGGTTATCAAGGAAGAGTTAGCCGACTACGTCACTCCTAACTGGACTCGTCCCATCTATTATGATGATGACGACGACGATGATGTCTACACTTTCAACCAATCTTCTGAAGTTGTTGCTCCTACTCTCGATGTTCCTACTGCGTCTAAGGATCTAGATTCGTTGAATGAGCTTAGTGATGTTGGTCTCGACAAATTATTGGATGATGAGGTTTGTGACTTACCTGCTATGGAGCCTGAGGACGACGTTGCTCTTACGGAAGAGGTCGATCCTAGTGATGACGATTCTTCTCCCCGCTATGAGAATTTCACTTTTGAAACTTCTCCTTCTCTACCGGGAGAGGCGGGCGATGACGATTTATTCTCTCCGGCTTACGAGAAGTTCACCGATGAACTTGATCTTGTGGATGAGGTGGAAGACGTGATTCTCCGCGACAGATTATGGAAAGTGCATCTTCTTATTGCTCAAATCGAAGAGTTGACTTCTCCTTCTCTCTCCGAGTCTTTGCCTCCATCTATTCCTCCCGTTGAAGATAATGACCCATTGCTGGAAGAAATCGACATTCACTCCATACCTCCAGGTATTGATGACGATGACATGGAGGGGGATATTATTTCTGATAATTTGCTGCAGGAAGGTATTGTCCCAAGTCCCCCTCCCGAGCACCTTTCATCCTCCCCTTTAGCCACTCTTACGGAGGATGAGTGCTTTAACCCGGGAGGTGACATTGATTATGCAATGATTGATAACAATACGGCTTTGCCGCTTGCTCAGCATCCATTGTCTTTGGGGGAGGACAATGTGCTTACTTTACCCACCCCACCTCCCGTGGATCTTGAATTCACATACTTTTCGTATGTTGAAAGGACTTTTCTCCCATTCAAGACTTATCCCCCCGCCTCTCTTTTGTTGATGTCAACCGGGAACGAGGACAAGGTCTTTGATCCCGGTATTACATTCGAGGCTTCCCCATGGACCATTTAATTCGGGGACGAGTCAGGCTCGTGACTTGGTTAATATAAACAAGCGCTTTTTGGGAGGCAACCCAATTATCTATCTATCTTTATCTGTTTTCACCATAAGTGTAGGGGGAGCCCCGTTGGTGTTTCTTGCTTTCTTATCATGTGCAGGGATTAGAGCTTTAAAGACACACTCTTGATGATTTTTGACGACCCGTGATTCCGTGTACCCTTCATCCCGGTTCTATCCTAAACTCTTTTCGATTCACTATTTATATTTCCCAATATTAAAATAGGAATCTCGTTAGTTGTCTTTTTCTTAGCGAGATTTAAACAACGTGCACAATGTCCTAAGTGTAGGGGAGTTTACTCCCACATGCTTAAACATTGAGGACAATGTTTATATTAAGTGTAGGGGGACTTCTATCGAAGTTAAGTGGCATTTTCCTTGTAATTGTCCTCATTTTAACCGGAAAGTCAATTTTTCGACATTTTTCAAAAATTTTTGATCTATTTTGGCCTATTAGTTTTTACCTTTGTATAGTTATTTTCCTTCTTTTCTAGAATAAATTCTTAATAAAGTGGTTTTAATTTTCAAACGTTGTGAATCTTTTGACTCATCTCGAGTTTACTTATCTAAGTTCACTCTAGCTAGTATCCTTAACGTGTTTAAGTCAAGTTTTGCTAGGCTTTTATATAGGGAGCTATAAAACGCGAAAGTCTTAACTCTCACGGGTTAAGAACAAGAACTTTTCGCAAGTTCCTATAATTGATCCTAGAGAGTCGTTTATCAAGGGAACTTTAAAATGCGATTTCTAAACTTGAAAAAGTCTAAGAGTTTGCAAGATCCTATAGACGACTCGAAAACCTAAAACTTTGATTTAATAGGCTAAGCATCCACGAGTCTCATTCCTTGAGATTTTAAACTGTGGAGAACGAGAGATGATAGAGTCAATTATAAGTTTGGTATTCTTTCGTGAATTTGTGTGAGTTAATTATAAGCCTATTCTCCCATCGCTTGCTAATAAATTTATCTGCAATAAATAAGGTTGTACGATTTGAAAAGTTACTTAGCTTCTAGCCCAAGATCGTTTAAAAGTTGCTCGGTATGGATTAGAGTTCATAGCCAAGGCATAACTTATTGACGCGGGATGCGAAGATTGGCGAGTCCAAAAAGGTCCTAACAAGGCATGAGGGCTACATTTTGTTGCTAAAGATCCCAGGTGATGTGAAGAATCATTTATCGAAAATCAATATGAAGGATCGAGACACACGACGAAAAGAAAGTACTCCCAAAAGATCATGGAGAAGTCTATCCAAAAAGGCCCTAACAAGGTATGAGGATAAATAGATCCAAGTCCTAAAAGGAGGCGGATCGTTGTATATCAAAGTCCAAAATAAAGATTGGAGAAAAATTGAAGAAGTCGTGGTCCAAGTATGAAGAATCTCTCAAAACTTAAAGTGAAGAAATTCCTATTATGAAGAGAAGGCCATTATTTCATGAACGTCTCTCAAGATTTGAAGTATGAAGTCGCTGCCAAATATCGGTCCAAGAAAGGTCTCAAATTGCGAAGCGAGTTATGCCAAGATATGAACTTTATGAGGTCCCGAGAAGCAGTTTTAAAAGATCTTGTCCTTTAGCTAACTATTGATTAAATCGTTCACTTTATTTTCAGCCTAAATAACTATCGAAATAAGTCAACAATGTATCCTCGTGATCATTCAAGACAATAATAAAATATAAGAGATACACCTAGGAATAAGGGAGTCTAATTGAATAATTGACCCACATGAGTTCGTATTAGTTTGCTAACTTATAATAACAATGATCTCGTTTTTAAGCTTGGTTTGGAGAAAGTGAAAACTTGAGGATGATGATCATTCATGACATTTTCAAAACCCTAAGGTATGTTTTTGATTTCTTTCTTACTTTGAATGTTTATAATTTTCTATCTCTTTAATAAAGGCCAACGTGGATTGATTATGATGAAAAATGTAAACGTGCTTTGTAACTAATGCATTGCATGAGGACATTGCAATGGTTAAGTGTAGGGGATTTGATAGGTGTGTAAACACCCATCCTTTTTACCACTTAATTACAATATTAACCGAGCCAAAACATGTATTTTATGTCATTTATGTCAGAATTATGCGTGGTTTGTGTTTTTGTTGTGATTTAGGACGAAAAGGTGAAAAGTGGAGAAAACACGGGATTTCACGGGCTTTTATCGAAGAAAAAGACGAAAGACGAAGTCAAGAAATCAAGAGTGGAAAAAGAACGGAAGTCCAAGACCAATTCTGAAGATTTATCGAAGAAAAAGTCAAAAGACGGAAGTTTACTAAAAGTCGAAGAACTCAAGTCTAAATTATTGAAGAATTACAAGACGAGTTCAAAGAAATCCCGAGACGAAGTCATTAAAGTCCAAGATTTAAGAAGATTAACAAAGGATTAAGAAGATCAAGGACTTAAGCTTGCAATTAAGGAAAAGAAGAAAGAGGGAGGAAGCTTCCACTAAGCACCTCCCTAAATCCACTATATATAGTTTCATTTCATTTCATTTTAGAGTTGTTGGCTACTTGACAAATAGCTTTCCACCATTTTCATTTCTTGCAACTTTATTTTTCATGTCATTTTAATGAATTGTCTTGCACTTTAATTCTTTTAATTCAAGTAAGTGCTTTTAATTTTGTTGTTGAATCTTCACTTTTAATTAAGCTTTTCTTTATCTTTCTCATCCTACTTTTCTTGTTTTTGGTTTATCTCAATTTCGGATTAAGCAAGTATTGCTTAATCTCTTTGTTTATTTGATTAAAAAGATCACCTTTTTATTTCTATCTAAGCTTTCATACGAAATAAGCTATAAGTTTGACAATCTTATTAGCTTATTTTGTATTTAGCTTATTTACTTTTTAGTTTTCTTAAAAAGTTTAGTCTTTTTAAAGTTTGCTTATTTCGTATTTTAAAAGTTTTCAAATTTATGCTTATTGATCTTTTAATGTTTGATTTTTATAGCTTAAAGTGTTTTAGTGCTTATTGTGTTAATTTTCTTATTTTTGATCAAGTGCTTTTTAGTTAATTTTTATAAAAAGTTGTTTTTAAATATTTTTATTATTTAGTATTCTTAAAAGTTTTTAAATTTTGGTCTATTAGCTTTTCTTAAATTTGATTTGGTTAAGTTTTTAGATAAGTGCTTATTTGGTATTTGCTTATTTGCTTATTGTATGCCATCGTAATGCTTAAGGGTTTTACCAGTACGATCCAGTAAGTGTGATCGCATAAACCCCGAGGGTTTCTACTTGCGATCCATTACTGCGATCCATAGTACGATCGTCACCACGATCACACTCCATAATCCTCACCACGATCACTTGTTGCGATCGTGGGTACGATCGTGGGTGCGATCCGTGGGTACGATCCATGTTACGATCCAACATTACGATGGATTCAACATGCAGAGTACGATGGAAATGTATAGTACGATGGAATATACTATAAGAGTACGATGGAAATGCTTAATGTTTTAGCGCCATTTTCATTTTTCACCTAGTAGGCTGGCTGCTTCCAGCAGCTAGCCTGCTAGCTTGTTTATTTAATAGTATTGTTCCGTAATTGTTTAGTTTTTGTCTAAAAGTTGTTCCGATTTTATTTTTGAAAGTTACACATTTTTCGTCGATTTTTAGTATTAATATTTTTTCGTAAAGTTTAAGTTTTATCTTTTATTTAGTACCCGCTTTAGGTTTTCCCTCGTTTAGCTTTAAAGTACCATTTTAGTTTTATTCTCTCCTTTTTCATTTAGCAAACTTTATTTTCGAGTCGATAGTTGATTTCGTCCTTTAGTTTTAGTTTTATTAATTGTTTCGCTTTAAATTTCGTTTTATTATTTGTTTTAATATTCGTTTTAATATCGTTTTAATTTTTAGTTTTTAATATTCACTTTGTTTTACTTTTATTATTTGTACTTGTCTTTAGTTTGTTTTTAGATACTTCTCGCATTTACTTTTTAATTAGTTATAGATAATCAACTTCCCTTTTTCTTAACCAAAAACAATTGAGTCGCACTTTGAGCCGGATATCAATTCGAAAAGACACCGAGAAAACGAACTTTTTCAACAAGCAAAATCTCAATTTCATTGGTCCAATGAAAGTTTTAACTATGGCCCAGTATAGATTTGTTTAAATTAGACTAAGTGTTACTGGTCGCTGAGAGGACAAGCGATAGAGACCAGACCAGCGGGAGGCAAAGCCTCAGCTGGCACACTAGGAACATTCAAGTCAATGACAACGTCAGAGAAGTCGAAGACAATCTGAAGTCATACTTACCAGCGATTATGAATAGCTGGGATGTAGAAGGAATGTGCTGGTGTTCAAGGATCTCTGAGTTGACAATACTCAAAGATCACTTAAGAACCCTAGAAGTCTTATACAAGCAAAGCTTGTCTGATCCTTTTAAAGTTTAGGCGGGAGAATCTACAAAGTGTTTTGAGCGACACAAAACAAGAGATTCAAGATAAAGCCTAGTACGACCTAGTGGGACAAAAGGTGAACAGTTGGCAGAACTGTTTACCTAAAGTAGTTTAAAGGTATGTCTCGATTTGGACATGCATTTAATACGTTGTACTCTTCCACTCAGAAGATGACACGTATCAACTACTCCCACTAAGGAAGCAACCTCGTACCACTATAAATAGGAGTGAGAAAGAAGAGTTAATTAACCCTTGTGCTTGGATAAATTATCTAAGTTCTTTCTCCCATTGGAACCTCGGAGCCCTCAGCTGTCTACCAGCGACTCATAGGTTCTCTTGTAAAGTTGAGGCTCGAATCAAGTTTACTCGTTCTAGGGTTCATTTCTTATTGTCATTCAACGGGTGTATTCATAACACTTTGTAATACTTTGTTTATAATAGTTAATAAAGCATTACTCGTTTGAAAAGTATTTTGTTGTGTATTTGTGTTTATACGATTTGTAGTTTTGACAATTGTTATATTTTGGGACTTTCAGTAACAATAACAATAAGTTCACCGCACTGAGAATGACGTCAAGAGAGATATTCCTATCTGAAGGGTCAAACTTTCCAAAGCCTACTCCGATGTCCGACCCAGTAGACAAAACGGACAACAACAACTACTGCGAATATCATGACGACAAAGGTCACGCTACCGATGAATGTATACAGCTAAATAAACACATTGAAAGTCTGGTCAAGGCGAAAACTAAATCACCTTATTCGAGACTGGAGAAAGAGAGAAGAGACAAAAAAGAATGAAAAAAAAGAAAAACAGATTACCATCCATATGGTGTAAATGGGGAGGCAGACCGCGCAGTCGCGCGTTGTACAGAGTTTCTCACACAAGGAAAAAATCTCATTTCCCACCCTCACAGATGAAAATCAAAAAGAAGGATCTCTTGCGATAGAGGTAAAAATAGGATACCACGTCATTCAACACATGTACGTGGACAGAGGTTCAACAGCAAACATATTGAACGAGCATTCCTTCGTGCGGTTACCTGAGCCGGTAAAAGACGAGTTAAAGCAAATCGCACCTTTGCTAACAGGTTTTAGCGGAGAGCGAGTTAGACCACTGGGACAGCTTCTCACACTTGTAACGATTGGAAATCAAGACCATTCAGTAACCGTTCGGATGGACTTTATGGTAGTGAGATCACAATCGCCACATAGCGGCATCATTGGACAGACATGCATCTTAGCAATGCGAGCAGTCCCATCTCGGCGCATGGCATGATAAAATTCCCGGTAGAAGGTGGAGTGGTTACAATTCAAAACAATAGGGAAAACAACAAACCTGCTAACAGCCCTCGAGGAGGAGTAAAGCGAAAGAGCGCCACAAAGTTATGCGAGGAAAACAGGCCTTCGAGCGAATTACAGTCACCAGCCGAGGAGTATACCCCCGCACGCGGGGAAGGCCCATAAAAGAAGAAGCGCGCACCTAGAGTGACATCTAGGACAGCTCAAACTCCATGGATCCTGATATCTACCGGATTTATACGGAGTAAAAGGACCGAATGCCGGATTCGTCCTTACAAATCAAGGCCAAGTAGAACTATCCTGCGCCCTACGTTTTGGTTTCGCGGCCACGAGTAGCGAAGCAAATCACGAAGAACTAATAGCATGGCTAAAGTTGGCTTCACGAATAGGCGTAGATAATCTGGTAGCAGGGGTGTATTCCCCGTTACTGGTAAATCGCATACTGGGAAAAAGTGAACCCAGGGGGATGATTTGATAGAATACACGCATAGGATAAAATTGATAGCCCAAGCGTTTGGCAAATTCATAATACGAGATGTCTCAGGAGAGCATAATGAATGGGTGAAGGCCATAGAGTGCATTGCATCTATCAGTTGGGCAGATCGACCTAAACATATGTTGGTGGAACACATCGAACGTAAATCAATAACGACATGGGTACTCAGTTCGGGGGGAATACAGGGAGGTCGCAAATGGATGACACCAATCATCAATTACATAACTAGTCAGAAAACCCCATGTGACGCTAAAGGATCTAGATGGATTCGGAGAAGCGCGAGGCAATTCAGGATCCATAACGGAACTTTATACAAGCAATTTTCCCGACAACAACCATTGGAGTGTATCGAACCGCGCAGAGTGCGTAGCTTTTTAAAAGGCATGCATAGGAAATTGTGCCAGACAAGGCCTGCCCTTATGGTCAAGGAGGTCGTACACTTAAGGTACTATTGGCCGACCATGTACAAAGACGCACGCGAGCTGTTACTAAAATGTTAGTGATGTCAGAAACGTATGGGCCCAAAACATCAACCCCACAAGTTGTCATGGGCGGCGTCCGAGAGGCAGGGGAATAGACTGGAAATTTTCTCTTATTTAGCTCAAAGAATGAGTTCTCTCACCACAACTGCAGGCCACTTTGCCCAATAGATTACGACCAGGTTACTACCAGCAACCCCGAGTCAGTTGAAGAACAGGTTCGAAGGACTGAAACGCACCATCTCACCGCATCATGTTCAGATATAAAGAACATGCAAACCAGGCTGTCAGGCTAAATCACTCGACAAGCACGCGACAATACAAGCTGATATGAGGCAAACCTTGCCAGTGTGAGGAAGCTACGGACGATGACGCGTACGAACTACCCAACCAGGGGGAACAGGACTCGGAGCTATTTCGGAACAACCACGAGCCTCGAAAACATCATCTCTAAGGCATCAAGCCATATACATGGACCGCTCCTTGGCTGTAGCCAGCCCCCACCAAAGATCCATGTATTTTTTCCTTTCAGTATCATAGCTTTATTTTCTAATGTTTCCAAAATACCTGCAAAAGTATTAATAAAATGTTGCGGTCCCTAGCTAGTTCCACAGCCTCGTATCTTTATTTATTTAATATATGGTTTATGCATAGTATTTTATCTTTTATAATTCTTATTTGGCCTTTCGCGCGTACATGTACACAACGTTTCTATGTGAAATAAGAGGATCGAGTTTACCTAACAATTATACTTGTCACGTAAGAGGGATGCAACTCCATTGACCATGGATCAGGTATCCTTGTTGGACACCTTACTATCCAAGATGTTGTAGTAAGTAGGACATCCAGCACATTCCAAGTTGGGCCTGCAACAAGACATAGTGTGCACGTCTAACAACATGTCGCATCCAACGACATTGCTTATGGTAGTAATGGCACGCCACACGTAATGAAATCTCATTCACCCATAATTTCAGAGATACACTTCACTGAATGTACTCATAATAGGTGCTTGTACTCATAAACTCAAAAGTGGATACAAAAACCTAAAACAACATCTCAGGGCACACGCCCACACAGAGACTCATAAAAACAAGACATCAAAGGATGCGAAGGGGAGCTTTAATATACAAATAACATACAAACAAGTACATAAATCATATGTCTACATTATTTATAGATACATGTCGCGCACGGCGTTCTCTTACAAAAAAAATCCATATAAATAACATACAATAAGTCTCCAATGGACCTAGACCTTTTTAGCTTATGATAAAGAGGATTTGGGGAAGAGGTACGGTTCTCCTCCCACGCCTTCTTCATATCTTGAAGAATGTGAACATCGCGGGCAACAATGGAAGGCACGCTGACAGATTTCCCATCAGATCTACAGGGGTGTGCTAAACCCCACGCCAATCACAGCTTCGCCGAACATGGTACCCATTTTCCTTGCAACGCGCTTCACATGACATTTTAGTACCTTGACTAAGGGTACCTCTCTGACCGCGGTAGCAGGATCTGAAGAATGGATAGGCACTTTGAGCTGCGAAACATCAGGCTTAAGATAAAAATCATGCTCCTCATCGGCGCCTTCTTGAAGATGTCATTCAAGGGTGAGTCCCACCATAATTACGCTGATAGGGTCATCTTGATCTTTCTCGATGAATCTATCACAGGAAGAGCGCACTCCTTTAAAGCCAAAAAGCAGCATTCAGCTTGTCCTGAGCTTGAGGGTCATACAAAGGAACCTCCTCTAAAGACTTAACTAGTATGCCCTCTTTAGAAGTACGTTTTATAGCAAGGATTTTTCCTTCTACATTGGCAGCTACCAAAATATCCCAACCTGCTGCGTGAATGTTAGGACAGTCCAGCGCACCTTTGGCAGCTAGAGGGAGACCGTGGTGTATAAGCCATTGCTTCTCTACGCGTACAACTGATAAGTGAGGATACAGTTCTTCATCAAAATCCGTACTCAGACGCTTCAATACTTCGTCGCTCTTAGCCAAGTTTTGCTGGCACTTAGTGACAAAATCAACACAACTGGCAGCAAATTTTTCTTTGTACTCCTCTAGCTGTGTCGTAGCCCACCGGTTATCAGCCTCTTGTTTTTCGCGTTTCCTATGTTCTCGGGCCAGGGCATCCAGCAGGGTGGTCTTCTCATCCTCAAGATATTGGATGGAGCCCGTGTTCAAGCTAGCAATACGCTCGAGGGAAGCCAACTTTACCTTCGCACGAGCCAGCTCCATGTTTTTCTCTTCCAAAAACCGAGGGTGTTCGACATATATTTTCTCAAGCCGACGGGATAGGTCTGTAATCTTCTTATTTAGATGCGACACCACCATCACTTCATGTGTCGCACTGGAGGACAACTCCCCCATCAGTGCCTCAGGGTTTTACAGTCGGCCCTCTTACTTAAGTTGCAAGACGGGGAAAACATCCACGATGGAAGAAAATGCCAGCAGGAGTGGTGCCGGCCACGACCTCGTTCGTCTTATCTTTTACCCTACAAGTTCAAGAGGCGGTAGTTATAAAGTGAAGTAATGCCTTAAGGTATAATGTGGATACAACACGACAACAAAAGAAGAAGGGGGAATAAATGTACCTCTGTTTGGAAATATCTGCACAGGGTTTTAAGAACGAATCCCATGAAGTAACATTGGCGCAAGGCTTGGTAGTCCTTTTTCGACTCCTCTTGGGAACGATATCAAAAGGCATGTTTGACGAACTTCTTTGGGCACCAGTTACAGGTGTCACATCTTCATAAACGCTCGCGAGTGTTTCGTCCTCCGAAGATAACTTTGTCTCTCCTATGGTTGCGATATTCTCTGACGATGATGTCTCCGTGGTCCCCGGGACGCTGCGGATGAGAGTTGCGTTAAGTGCAACTATTCCTTCGGCATTTATCGCAATACTAGGGGAGGGTAGCTCCAAAGGGAAGGTTCGTCTTCCAGCAATCAACCCTAGGGTAAGTTCTTCTGGAGTGCGCGACCGAGGGCGCATCATCACGGAACACGGGTGTTCTCGTCTCACGAGTTGCAAAAAGCTCAGCGCTGCGGAAGCATAATTAAATTAGGTTTATAAACCTGTGTTTATGCACTAATAAGGATTAGGTTTACACGTTATAGATATTTTACCATGGCCACGATCATCGTAAAATTGAGGTAGTTGATCGTCGGACATGGAAATATTACAGCTAAATCCTAGAGCATATAACAGCGACTCTGGATATTCTTGCATAGGTATGCGATGGGCATATATTTTTTTAGCATCTTCTGTGTTCTATGTGCCAGGGATGGGTCGTTCATCCTTTATCATCATGTCTGGAGTAATGAAGTCATACTCAAAAGGGAAGATTCTATCATCTATCCAAAAAAAAACTTGTTGTTCCACTTCTTCAAGGAGTCCAATTTGGTCTCATAGCACTGGAGTTGACCGGGTTGTTTAGCGAAGGACATCCACCCATTAATCCAGGATGGGCGGTATAAGGCATGAAATAAGTTAATGGTTGGAACTACGTCTTGTATACAACAGTTGATCTCAAAGTTTGATATTTTAGCTGCTCCGATACAGTGGAGCTGAGATAAGTGAATACCATAGAAGCTCAAGACATCCACTAAAAATCGGCTAAGTGGGATACGATTATTAGCTAAATCGAAGAATCTAGTATGCACTCCTACCTTTCTTGGGGGGAAGCTCCCTATATGGATTCAGGATCTGGGATCTCAGGGTGTAGATTGGTAGGTATAATATTTGGTGGTGAAATGTGTAAGCTCTTGTTCAGTAATACGGGATACTACGTCGAAAAGCTGTTGGACCATTCTTTCTTCGTAAACTAACTGAGGCTCAAGTTTTTCTGGTAAAGCAGACGGATTCTTCAAAGGTTTAACAATGGTGGAAAGTGAAGAGGTAGAAATGAGGGGCCACATTATTTAAGGGTTTTTAGGTGTTTAACGAGGCGATACAAGAGCATGCTCCGCGTGTCAAGTATTTCTTTGATCTAACGGTGGAAGTTGGATCGTTAAAAATGACGTGTCCTGTACTTTTCCCAGATTCCAAGGAAAGTGGTGCAAGTAGTTTCTGACATTAATCGTTCTAGGCGGGAATAGTTGTAATTCGTTTGGCATCTTTCGCAAACAAGCTTACCACTGTTAGCAGCTTTTTATGGTACGACACTAGTTGATTAGCCACGGCACGACGTGCGACTATCAGGCTAGGGGAATGCATGTGATCTTGGTGGTAGAATTTTGAATCTCCTTTGGTGTTCTTCTTAAACACTCTAACTACCAATGGCAGATTTGTTATGCGACTTAGTTGATTATAGTTTAGTAGTAGCGGCACGCCATGCGACTACTAGACTGGAGGGACATGATTACATATAGTCCCTAGTCGGGTTGGATAGCCCAACCCAGGGTACTACCCGTATCCATTACGCATGGATCATACGCAGATGGCGCCTAAGGCCCACGAGGCCTAATAAGCTGCTGTCGCACGCGGTTATATCTTAACCGTGTTTTGGTCGCACTGCGACAGGATCAAACATAATATAATCTAAATCAACATTATATTCGCCTAAACCAAAGAAATATACACCATCTTTATTTACGTGATAATGATCAACTTATATGCGGTCATTATCTCTTGCTTAGGCCGTAAGAATAGGAAATCCCGAACTAGGGTTTCCTCGGGTATAAAAGGAACCCCAAAGATTCCACAAAGGTAGGAAATCCACAATACTATAACCCTCACATATACTCAATCCGATTACTTACTCTCACGCTGGAGTCTAGTCGTAGGACACGCGCCTACGGTAAGCCTAACGGTGTCTGTTATTTAGTGTGCGGCGTCTCAAACAAATTCACTTGGTGCAAGAGCCGAAGTCCACAAGTCCCCGAATTAAGCCTAATTTGGGTCAAGCGCGGTCCATCTAACTTTTGTATCAACAGGACGTTTATTAGCGGCCGTCTTGTATTCCGCATTAGCATCTTCACTCTTGTTCTTCACATCTTCAAGTCCTTTACCATATTTGTAATTCAGTATATATTAATACATATGATGTTTGAGAACATTACTTATATTTTTCGAATTATTTACGTATTGATTATCACAAAATGTAAGAAAATTATACGTAAATTAAGCTTAAACTAGTTATTAGTCGTAAAGTACAATTTTAACAAATATCACTTAACATATGAACAAACAAATTATTAACTTGCTATGTGATCAAACGAATAAGCTAGTTTTGTAAGAGTTACATTTTATAATTATTACAAAAGTTTTACACAAATTTAAAGTAGACAAAAGTTATTCTAATTTAAAGAAAAGTTTTATTAGTAAATTAAACTTGAAATTCAAATAATTCCTTCTCTTAATTAGATAAAATTGTCCTAAAAAATACCTCAACTGAATGGGCTAAAGAGAGAAACGTCTAGTCTAAAATAGTTTGATGTTCCCTCTAATAATTAAGGAACCAATATTCTTAGACTAGCGATCCTTGATAAGCGGGCTTCAAAATATATATTATCCACTGTTTTTTCATTCTAATTATCTTTTTTCACTTCTAAAGCCTTCTATTTACACCAATTTACATATCTTCTCTTTCCTTTGATCATATCACTTATACTAATTTATTTAAAAGTGATCTAATCTTTCATCTACAAGTGCAAGAGAAGGATACTTCTGTTTATCATGACACAAAGTATTATCGATTAGTTGAGTGTTCATAGTTTCAATCTAATTGTAATTCATTATCCAAGTCTTGTGTATTTGTGTGTGATTTTGTGAGATCTTGTGTAATAGTTAGATCGGGTAACAGTGATAATATTTTATAGTGACAAAATACGTGTGTGATAGGTTAGTATTTTAGTCATCACAATACAAGCACGTGTGGTAGTTTGATTCTAGCTAAGATTAAAACTCCACATTTGTGTCACACCCACAAATTCACAGCAGCGAAGGTTTGGATTTGGGTTGTGACTTCATGGTGTGAAGAGGACTTGATACTCGAGAACGACCTCTACGTGCCAATAAAACGATTCATCCACATAATTTAGCACCTGAGAAAAGATTGGTAAAATGTCAACATAAAGTTGGTGAGTTCATAGGTTTATTTGTATATATCTTTTAATGAACCACAAGATTTTTACACTTAGTGAATGTAATAAATCTACTATTCACAACAAAATCATTTACTATTTTCTAGGTTCATGACATCAGCGCGTTAACACAACAATCGTAACCAGGCCCAAACAAATGTCCAATGCACGCCATTCTTATTCGACTTCAAATCAAAAAGTACATATGTGACTAATGTTAGTCCAACATAGGCATGGTTGTCAACCCCGATAGATCTATCCATAACATTTGTGCTTACTTTGCTATAACCTAGCTAAGTAATTAATGATTCATGATATTTTGTGCAACTAACAACTTGGGTTGAATCGGTACCTAGACCTAATAGTAAATCATTTTACGCGCTTGTGTTCATTCGTTAAAATCAAGCAATGTTCTCACCCTAAAAGGTAATAGATCAGTTGCAAAGCGTAGTATTTTGTATAAAATCAGTATGTTTGAGATGTTGGAACTTGGCATGTTACGATAAATTGTCTTGTCAGTATTTCCCCGCATGGCAGTCCTACAACGATTCCCGAAAAGTAAGATATGGTCAAAATACTAAAATGTGGTCAAAACATGCCTATTGATTTGATCGAATATTTTCTCTAAAAATTTGTATACGAAGACCTAATTATGCAATTAGACGTTGTAGATATACTTATGTACAATCTGTAAAAATCGCATGATTTACCCACAGATTAACGACTTGAAAATGGCGTTCGAAATACTAGAATTATGAACACTCGAATTGTTAGGCGCCAAAGATCAGTCAATGGCATCTACTATTATATGATGAGAAAAATCCATCTTCAACAGAGTATCATGAGAAGCTGTATTGGTTGAAGGATCGACAAAAATCTGTATATGCCTAAACGTCTTTTTATTATTTATTAAAAGAAAAAGATTATGCTTCATCTCATTGTTTACAGTCTTTTTGGGTTCCATGTACACTACTACAAAAAAGGTTAAATAGAACGGTCGAAACACATTAAATAGATCGGTGACAATCAGCTCTATACAAGGGTGATCTTCATGAGAGGAACTAAAACAGATCGGTTGAAAACAGATCTTATTAACATCATAATTAGAACAATTACTACCCAAGAACCGTTCTGTTAGAGAAATTAAAAAAAAAAACAACTTTTCATCGGAATGCCTATTCTTACAGATTTCAATTCACTGGTAACAAGAAATACAAGTATATTAATACAAATGGCTGCAACAAAAACAACACTCTATTATTTAAAACCAAATGGCTTCAACAAACATAATATCAATAAACTAACCAAAAATAAATTCGATTGAGCAAGATGTCATAGTTGATGACGAAATTGACCTGTTCTGAATCGATACCCCTATGAACCAAATTTGATGCCATTAGAATTCTTTTGCGCCTTTCCTATAAGCTCTTGTATCGACTTGCAAAAACACACTACTTACATCATAAATTCAACACAATCACCATTAGCTGCTGCTTGATTATAGATACTCATTAAGATTAGATCAATATGATATTCATCATGCACAAATAAGATCAACTTGGCTTAATCGGCTAAAAATATTGCAATAGGGAGTTGGTAGAAACATGGTTTTACATTCTAACAAGAGAAGTTCGGTCATAGAGATGTTTAAACGCTTCATAGCTTGTTAGGTAATAGTTTTATTTTGTTATAGTTAGTTGAATTGGGTCAAGGTCTAAAGAAGCCCACAAAAGGCCCAAAATGATTCATATAGGGCCGACCACTCATTAGCTGCTGCTCTTATTTTTGCTCCATGGTTAAATAGTTGTAAGTTCAAAATAATTCTTCCATTTTTTTTATTCTTTCTTATATTTATGAAATGATATTCATTGGGTAACCTAAAACTGGTATCAGAGCCTACATGGTTTCTTGTTTGATTTTATTTGATTTCGTAGTGTACAATCGTGATCCATTCGCCCTAGTTTACTGTATATCAATTACCATCACAACTGTGTGTTTGCTCTTGATCCACCAATTCGAAACACTATGTTTAGTTGCCCAAGAAAACTTAACTCAAATCAAACTCATAATTCATAAAAAGATCCATTTATCATTCCATAATTCTGACAAGATGTCAAATGATAAAGAATCGAGTGTCGAGGGTACGGATAATCGGGCACCCATGTTAGAAGAAAGTGATTGCGAATCATAGAAAATTCGTATTGAGAGGTACATAAAAGGTAAACCTCTTGGAAAGCTAATTTGGAAGTCAATCCAAAATGGCCCACTCCTCCACCCCAGGTGACTAAAACCACTGATGTTGGTCCCAACCTCGCTCAATCCACAAGACCGAAGAGGGATGAAGAGTTCTCTGATGAAGACAACAAGAGAGAACAAGCCGACATTCAAGCAGCCAACATTCTTAGTCAAGGGCTCCCAAGACACGTGTTCAACATTCTGAACTAAACTGAAACTGAGAAAGAAATTTAGGACAATGTGGAGTTACTAATGAAAGGATCTGGACTCACTGTCCAACGGAGGAATGAACAACTATGTGATGAGTACGAACGATTTCGTGCAATTGGGAACGACTCTAATCATGAGTACTTTATTCGTTTCCATAAGCTGGTGAATGACATGAAGATCACTCAACTTGTCATACCTTCTCATCAACGGAATACCAAGTTCCTGAACAATCTTCCACCTTACTGGGGCAAAGTATGTCACAAATGTGAAGCAAAACAAGGACATCTCAGAGTCGAATTATGTTGAGCTTTACACGTACTTAAAATCCTATGAACCACATGCCCTAGAGACGCTCAAGAAACAAGAGCAGTCTTCAAGCAGTGTTGATCCATTGGCCTACCTTGCTCAAACCTCAAGGCACCATGCACCTACTCAAACCATTGCTCAATCGCCACCCACTTCCTCATACACCCAAACCCCACAACAACCAGCTCAATCAACCAATGATGCCATGTTGGAAACAATGAATCAGTTACTGAACTTGTTGAGCGGGTTTCAGAAACAGTTTCCACCAACAAACAACCAGCTCAGAACGTCGTCCAATTCAAGGAACCAAGCTACGGTGCATGACGGGAAAATAGTCACTGAAACAGTTCAGAGACGAGCCCCTGGTAATGTTGGTAATACAGGTACAAATGGAAACCAAAGTTTTGGGAAGATGGTGGACAATAAAGGGAAACTGGTGGTATGCTACAACTGCCACAGAGAAGGACATGTAGCTAGGCAATGCAAGGAACCAAAGCGTCCAAGAGACACCCAGTATTATAAGTACAAGATGATGTTGTCAGATGCTAAAGACAAAGGAGTTGTATTGGACGCTGAAGCTGAAGCATTCCTCGCCAATGTGGAATGTACTGAACCATATGCTGAGCCCCTAGCTATCACTACGACAACAGCATTCCAAGTGAGTCATGAGGATGCATATGA
Source organism: Glebionis coronaria (assembly GCA_025667525.1). Classification (NCBI taxonomy): domain Eukaryota; kingdom Viridiplantae; phylum Streptophyta; class Magnoliopsida; order Asterales; family Asteraceae; genus Glebionis; species Glebionis coronaria. Next base: position 279,408,563 of record CM046880.1, on the reverse strand, counting down.
CTCTGACGTTGATGAAGAACCTCATGCTGCCGCGGCGTTCATAGCAAACTTATCACATATTGGTGGAACTAATGGTGCTGGATCACGTCATGCCAATGAGGTATAAACCGATGATAATTACTTATATGATAATCTGGATCATCAGGCATCACATGATTTGCATAAGGTAGAACAACTTGACTCCGTTGTAGAATTGGATCTTGATGACAATACGATCTCGTATCATCAATTCCAATTAGACAACGAAGCCAAAATTGCTCCTCCCAATGTATCTTCTGTCATGCCTAGTGATATATCTATGAGTATGATAACAGACATGATAACCCAATTTGAAGGACACATTAAGACTAACCAGGAGTTAAACCTAGCTAATGAATCCTTACTAGTTGATCTAGACCAATGTAAGATAAAAATGAAGAGTCTAGAAAAAAATAAGGTCAAACATGAGTCTGATCAAGTCATTATTCAAAGGAACAAACGAAATGCTGAACTTGAGGAGGAAAATGTGTTGCTAAAGGTTCAAATCTCACAACATGTTGCCTCTATCAAGTCTTTGACAACTGAATGTGAACAAGTGAAAACTGAGAAAAAAGAGCAAGAACACAAATACCTTGATGAAATAGTCAGCCTTACAACTGCTAACAGGGTTATGTCTGAATTGCTACAATCCTATCATCAGCATGTTCACACTATTCCCATGTTGTCAAAATGACCTAGCTTTAAACCAAAAGATTTGCATAAAACCATTCTAGGCCGTACAATCCGCGTATTGCTCACAGATATGCACAAAACCAACCTGCCTTGTATGTAGCGAGTGCGATCTTAAATCCCAATCATCTACCCATTAGCTATGAGAGCGAAGAGGACAAAGGCGACACTAGTTCCCTAGAGCTAAGGAGTTAGAAAATCAAGTGACTCCGGTTAACTATAATGAACTTAATAAGTTGTATAGTCACTTTCGCCCTCAACAAGTGTTGTCTGAAGAACAAATGTTTTGGTTACCTACCCAGGAAGTTGCTAAAAACCCTTCTACATCAACGACCCATTATGTTCATACTCGTCCTACTAAGAGCCAAGTTCTAACCCAGTTACAATATCTTACAAGTGTCTTTCCAGGATTTGTAACAATCATCAAAGAACGCACAACATATAGATCTATATATCTGAGCGAAGCGTGCTTTGAACACACAAAAGAATGTTTTGTCAATCAAATCATACCATACTTTGAATCAATCAAACGAAATGCTGAAATGGTAAGTAACACTTTTTTCAAAGAAGTAACTGAGTTCGAGCAAGTCTTTGACGACTTGGAAAATGAGTATGAGTAGTGTTTGGTTAAGATTAAGGGTCTCGAATTAGAGAAGAAGCATCTTATCATTCATAGTGAAGGGCTAATCACTGCTAGTATAGCACAAGATGTGTGCTCTATTGTGCTTACCTCTGATAATGATATACCCCTAACCACTGACGTTAGATATACTTGCGTTAGGGATCACTCGAAAGTTCTTGAACTTGAATCTGAGGTTATACAGAAACAACAACTGCTTGGTGACTCTGAGAAACGTTATGCTCTTCTTGAAAAAAATCATCTTGATTTACAAGTGAATTTTCAAACAAACAAAGTGTGTCTTGCGTCTCCACGGACATGTAAGAATTCTCATTCACCCGAATTTAACGCATTTTTTGAAATAAATAAGTTGAAAGATCAGCTTGTAGCGAAAAACACCACCATCAGGGAGTTAAAAATACAGCTCCGTGACATGAAAGTGTCAACGGTAGGCTCCACTACAGGAATCTTTGACAAACAAGCCTTAGAAACTGACTTGACTCAGTTGAAAAATGAGCTTGTTTCCGTTTGGATTAAGCATGATGGCTGTAAGGTTGAAAATGTGAATATGCTGAAACGTTATTTAACGAGTTGCACAAGTCAAATAGTTTTTCTAGTACTCAACTCAAGGAACATATCACTACCCTAACCATCGAGAATGCAAAACTAAAATCTGAGCTCAAGAATAAGATAGGCAGTGGACCTAAAGCACCGGCGAAGGCCCAAGTCCTTGCTCCAAGGATGTTCGCTATCAATTCTAAGTACATCCCTCCACCTAAAAGAATGAATGGGACTGAACCAACACCTTATTTTCACAAAAAGCAAGTATCTTTTCAGGAGCCCCCAAGATATTTAAATAAACCCACAAAACAAACAATTGTGCAGCAAATTAAGAAGCCTAACGTTAGTGTGCATCTTTCTACATGAGTAAACCCTGCCACTGGAGCTAGCAACCTGTGTAGACCAGCAGTGAGAGAGCGAGGAGAGTAACATATCACTCTAGGAATATGAATAAAAAGAATCGTGTTGATTCTCATTTAGACATTAAACGTACTGGCTATGTTTCAAAACTTTTCTCTGTTTGCAAAACTTGTCAAAATGTTTATTTTCTGGAAATCATGATGATTGAGTGGCTAAATATTTAAAGTCTGTTAATGCCAAACCCAAAAAGGTCATGAATGTTGGGAATTCTGTCAACAAATTGTGGAAGCCCACTGGCCGGTGTTTCGTCTTATATGAAAATTATCCTTTAACTAGGATAGTGGAACAGATGCATAAACCTTTAGAACAAACATTAACTGTTGCTACTCACACCAACACGATTGATCTCTAACTTCTCACGAGGCAGAATTAGAGATTGAAAGGCTGGCTCTGAGGGAATATTTTGTTTGCTTATATGATAACTAACTGGAACCCCGTCAGGGCATCCAATCACAGTTCATGTTTATTTTTTTAAGGTGTTACAGATCGTCCTATGATATCTAGATTCTAGATGTTCAAGGCACATGACCGGTGATCGTTCGAAGCTTATCAAATACGTGGATAAGTTTATTGGAACTGTCAGATTCAGAAATAATAAGTTTGCAACCATCGTTGGTTATGGCGACTACAAGTTGGGAGATACGTTAATCACACGAGTCTACTATGTTGAAGGACTCCGTCACAACCTTTTTTCAGTTGGACAGTTTTGTGATGCAGGTCTTTAAGTCGCATTCAGACAACACACTTGTCACATTCGCAATGAAGAAAAGGTTTATCTACTTCAAGGTACGCGTACGACCAACCTGTATTCTATCTCCATAAATGACTTGTTGACAGCCTCTCTAGTGTGTTTGCTATCTAAAGCCTCTTCAACGAAGTCCTAGTTATGGCATCGTCGATTGAACCATCTAAATTTCGGGACGTTGAACGAATTAGCCTGGAAAGATCTGGTCCGAGGCTTACCCAAGTTAAAGTACGACAAGGGACATTTATGCCCATCGTGTCAACTAGGCAAAAGCAAGAAGTCATCTCATCCACTAAAGACACTCAACTCCAATACTGAAATTCTCAACACCATACACATGGACCTCTACGGACCTATGCGAGTGGAAAGTCTGAACAAGAAAAAGTACATCTTGGTGATCGTGGATGATTACACCAGATTTGGTTGGGTTAGATTCCTAAGAACCAAGGATGAAACTCCTGAGGCAATTAAGAAGTTTATTATGACAACACAACGTGCTCTCAATGCCACTGTTCGTTTTGTGAGAACGGACAAAGGAACGGAATTCGTCAACCAGACACTCACGGTCTTCTATGAGAGTGTTGGGATAACACACAATACCAGCGTACCTCGAACTCCACAACAGAACGGCGTAGTCGAACGACGCAACCAAAAACTTATGGAGGCTGCTCGTACTATGCTTATCTTTGCAAAAGCTCCAATGTTCCTATGGGCTGAAGTTGTCGCCACTGCGTGTTACACACTCAATAGATCTCTCGTCCACACGCTACATGGAAAGACCTATTACGAACTGCTGAGGGGAAAGAAACCTGAGTTGAAATAATTCGGAGTATCTGGCTCCTTATGCTATCCCACCAATGATTACGATGACCTTGGAAAATTGAAGGCGAAAGCCGATATCGTTATCTTTGTTGGATACGCCCCCACCAAAAAGGCGTACCGAATCTACAACAAACGAACAAGTAAGATCCAAGAAACCGTTCATGTTACCTTTGACGAGCTCACCGAAGGGATGACGTCTGTTCCAAACACTTCTGGGCTCGCACCTCAACCACAGACATCTGTAAAACATAGTGCAGAACTCGAAGTCTCTGCTCTACCATCGGGACGCACTCATTCTGAGCTAGTAACCGATCCCACAACACCTAGTATCCCTCCGTCAGAGAAACAGTTAACAGAACTGCTCAAACCGTTGTTTGATGATGAGGAGGATTTTCCACCGGCTGGCTACACACCCCCGGTTACTATTGCTGCTGTCCCGGCACCAATATATCAAGGAAGGTGATTTGTATAATTTCTAATTAAGTTATGATATTGATAAATTGGTGCCGAGGAACATTTCATGAAGATAGGAAACGCCGAGGTTCTAGCAGAAACGCTAAGGGAAACGTTTCTTGGGCTTTTAACATGTTTTTGGGCCATGAAACATTTTTTTGGCCCATTTATATTGTGTATATATATATGGTAGGTTGCCATATCTTATAACAAATTTTTAAAAATTGACTATCAGTATTTGTTTAATGTTAAATAATATGTTATACTAACAAGTTTGTTCTTAATGATACCTTAGATTAGATTGGTAAAAAAACCAGATCGGCAAATAGTTTTTTTTGTGTTATGAACACTACAACTTGGCAAGTTGGCAAGGATTAAATTTTACTAATGGGTTATTGTATTGTTAAGCTTTTTCTTTATATATTTGATATATTTTTTTATCAACAAATATAATAACTTTTTCCTGTGTGTTTGGTGCTCAAAAATTCTAATACATAAATTTTATATATTATAATCAATATTTAATTACACAAATGTACAAGGCAAACGAACAAAAAGCTACAAATGATATTTGTTTTTTCTTCATCACCATTTATCGGGATTCTAAACAAAGAACTTTGGAAACTGACAATTCTTCCTCATTAACAAACAATATATTGATGTTGTGTTTGGGCATAGGTGATTTGTAAGGGATGAATAAAACACAATATTTATATAGATTCTTCATTCTCTCGCGCTCCTTCTTTAGCATAAATGACCCTCAATATCTCAAGAATGTGAGCCTCCATTTCAGTCCTTTACGGATCATGAAACGCCAAGACTCATAAGTTTTTTTTTTTTTTTTTTTTGAAATTCATTTCATTAACATAATACATTAACGTTGTACATCAGATTTAAAAGCAGAAGCGTGAATACTACAAGTGTGGCGTTAACCAAACACCCTTGTTTTGACCCATAATTAAATAACATGCTCTAAATCATTCAACTTGACACTAAAACTGGACTAATACGAATGACTTCAAAAAGACTTGTATTATAATTTGAGGCGTTAACAAGCTGAATAACAAAGAAGTGGTTGAAATGCTCGTAACCTATAAACACGAGCATTGTTGTCCCCTCATATCATCTTCATAATCTACAAGCCCCAACATCTAAATAACCTCACCTGCAAAGCATGAAAGTGAGAACGGTAAGTCATGATGACTTAGTGAGTAAACGGGTCTAAGTCTGTAAAGTAAGTCAGAAATTGTAACTCTATTAATGTGAGAACGACTGAAGGATTAGACAGTTCTGAATCGAATTAATAATTGAGTCTGGGTCTATTTGTATCTCTATTGAAAATGGATCTTTCTTGTATGGGTGAAATCTTAGTTTCTACATGTGTGCAATAAGCACGATTCTGGGTCTAAGGCTATATCTGAATTAATTAAACAACATATTGTATTGCTTTCAACTATGTATCGAACTCGCTATTAAAACATGTATGAAGCATGATGTTGAATGAGTACATATAATACTAGTCTGACTACATGAAACTATTACTGAGTGCATAAGTGTGTAACTAACATGAGTACCGATTGTGCACTCACTGTGTGCGTAGCCACAAGAGTGCATAAAGCACGATACTGTCTAAGTACATAAGCACAATATTACCTTGCCTGATGTCTGAGTGCATAAACACACAATACTGTCTGAATGTATAAGCATAACACCTTCTGAGTGCATAAGCATAATACCGTCTTAGTGCAGAAGTACAATACCATTTGAGTGCATAAAGCACAATACTGAGTGCACAAAGCACAATACTGACATAATGCATAAGCACAATACTTGTGCATAAAGCACAATACTGACTGACTAAGTGCACAAGCACAATACTGACTGACTAAGTAGCATACGCACGTTACATGGCTGACTCACTACGTAAGGCACATTACATAACTAGCTAAGTGCGTATAGCACATCGCATAACTACATCACATAACTGGTTGAGTACTAAAAGTATGTTATAACATGATAGTGAAGTTCACCTATGACATAATACTAAGTATGACCAGGTCCACGTGGACCACGTGACACTAAAAGATGACCACACGGGCTAAAATGATACAAAAGATGACCACACGGGCTAAAATGATACAAAATATGACCGCACGGGTCAACATGATAGTGATTATGACCATACAGGCCAACATGATACTATAGATGACCACACGGGTCAACATGATACAGAGTATGGCCACACGGGTCAACATGATACTGTATATGACCGCACGAGTCAACATGATACAAAATATGACCACACGGGTCAACATGATTCTAGATATGACCACACGGGTTAACGTGATGATATTTATGACCACACGGGTCGACATGATATTAAATATGACCACACGGGTCAACAGGATACTAGATATGACCACACGGGTCAACATGATACTAGATATGACCACACGGGTCAACATGATACTAGATATGACCACACGGGTCAACATGATAGTAGATATGACCACACGGGTCAACATGATACTAGATATGACCACACGGGTCAACATGATAGTAGATATGACTACATGGGTCAACGTGATACTAATTATGACCACATGGGTCAACATGATGCTATTTACGACCATATGGGTCAACATGTTACTTGACTTGCATATTTGACCACTAAGGTCACGTGTATACGTCTTTCATATTACTCGTGTCATAACAAGGCATATAGATATAGTAAACACCCTTAATTTACTAGCACCTTGAACTAAACATGAATTGCTTCTATATACGGAGCTTAATTAAACCGTTACTCACCTCGGTTGGCTTAGGCACTCCTCGGACATTCATGGGCTTAGGCGATCACCTAAACACATAAAGATATCATTACTTGGTCAATAGAACATGCTATAACATCCTTACACATAACTTATATCATTATCACTAACATCATGCAAAAGAGGTGTTTGCTGATTTTCAGATAGTCTACTTTAAATTACAGATCCGACACACTTAAACATGGAATTAAGGCTTGAAACCAATTTCATCATAAAGTAGACTTGTTTGCCTTTCCGAAAATGTATAGCACACCTAAAACCGAGTTACGGTCGATTTTCTACAAATTTTCAAAGTTGATACAAATTTCTGCATAACATACTGTTCCGTTTTTGTACTTAACCAAAACGACCAAAACTCGACCTGAACCAATGTCTATCACTTCAATAATCATAAATCAGCTTGCTATACATGTTTAGGATTATTTTTAACATTATGAACACATGAATCATATCTTAATTCATTAAAATGGCCTTGTGCCAAACACCACTTTACAAACTATAAATTAATCTTATTATCATCATATGCATAAACTACTAATGGTTTCTAACCAATAACTTCATACTTTCTGTAACATAATCACTTTATCACAAAAACATGCTAATCCCTTTGATCATAAAACAAGTCCCTAACATCATGTGACTAACTAAAATTACCTTTTACATGCTTTAACATCAAAATCCCAAAATTTCTACCATAATCATAATCATGAAACGTAAACTTGTATTAAACATTTACCTTGATTTGGGACTTGATTTAGGACATGATAAGTAAGCTTAATACATCTTGTAACAATCATAGTCTATCATCATAATCGCCTCAAATCATCATATCAATGATTTCTTCATGTTTAAGCATTCTTACTTTTCCCTCCATTCTTTCTAGGCAATCACATAGCATAACACGTGTGTTATGATAAGATTTATGGAGTTTTGACTTATCTAGACATAAGGTTAATCATGTAATTACATTCCATAAAGGTGAAATTTGCACCGTTAGTCCCTGCCATTAAACCTTTTGCATAGTTAATCCTTTCTGTTAACTATTTGCGTTATGAGTCCTTTTTATTTATAGATACTAATGAAAAGACTTATCTAATAATTTAAAAGAAATATTATACATATTTAACTAAAACTATTAAAATTGGGGTGTTACAGATCAGCATGCTAAACAAAGGGGAGAGTGATACAACGAAGAATATATATAAGATGATTGTATTATATTCATCCCTTACGGATTTGTACCACATAGCTATCAATATTTATTTTTCTTGCTTTATCGGTTAAAGATTCATGTTTATTAAATATATTAATAAATATATATAAAATATAAAAACGTTTCCATCCGTACCCGTTTCATGGATTTTGGGACATTGGTGTTTCTAAGTACCCGTCCTCGTCCCTGTTTCCGTTTCTGTATCCGTCTCCGTGCAACATAGGTCATACCAATCCTAAGGCCGGTGGGAGTGGGGTGAAACCCACTCGTGAGTTACCGAAGCTCACTCGCAGCCTCCATTCCTCCACCTAAAGTCGCGCGCGAGTTAGTCTCTAGAAAAAAAAACAAGGGCCAAACTCACTCTGAGTGAGTTAAACTTATGTGGGCCCAAGTGTTTTTATTTTTGGGTTAGGTTTATTTGTGGGTGTTTTTTGTGAGTGGGGTGTGTTTAAATAATAAAAAAATAGGTATGAAAGGTGAGTGTGGGTGAGTGTCATTATCTTCGTGGGTGAGTTTTTGTGAGTTTGTTAAAAACTGAGGTGGCGCTGACGTGGAGGCGAGTGGGTTTGCCTCCACTTTCACCGGCCTAAAGTTAAGGTTTATTATTCTGATCTCAATTGTCAAACTGTATTATAAATGTGAAAATGGACATACTCTATTATTATATGCATACTTTTGGATATGCTCCTACTTTATAGCTCCTCTCTTGGTGCATAACAAAGAAATTAAAATGTGGTGAAGGATTCCAATAAACACGATAGGTTAAGCTTACTTTGACAATCTTGGTGCCCGTTGACATTCCCACGATTAATTGGTAGTCGTTGCACTCAGCCTTTGATCGGTACCTCTGTACGTGCAATGGCAGCAGTTTAGAAAGTGTGAGTATGATATAAAATGATGATTGTATGACACTTGGCAGAAATACCCACTGACAACATAGTGGTACTTATGTAATATGACGTTTAGCTTTTTATATATGAGATATAAACTTATTATATGACCTCAAAATAAAAGGTGTTTGAGATTTCTCATCTACTTGTCTATAATTATACTCGAGCAAATAAGCATCTTTAAATTAAGTAGTGTGGTACATTCTTAATAAAGTAATACGTATAGAGTCAAACTAAAAGTTTATAAATGTGAAAAGAAAACAGAAATTGGAGAATAATCAGAATACATATCCATTGTTGATACAAAAGTTGGATGGACTATGCTTGGCACGAATTAGGCTTAATTCGGGTGTTTGTGGACTCCGACTCTTGCACCAAGTGAACTTGTTTAAAGACCCTGCACACTAAATAACAGACACCGTTAGACTTACCGTGGGCGCGTGTCCCACGATTAAACTCCAGCGTGAGAGTAAGTAACCGATTTGAGAGATAGGTGAGGGTTTTAGAGTATTGTGAATGTCGTACCTTTGTGGAACCTTTGGGTTTCCTTTTATACCTAGTGAAACCCTAATTGGGCTTCCCTATTCTTGCGGCCTCAGCAAGAGATAAATACCAAATATAACCAGATCCTTATCGCATGAATAAGGATAGTGTATATCTTCTTAACTAGGCGAATCATAACCGGATTTAGATAATGATTATGTTTGATCTTGTCCGCGTGCGACCATGACACAGTTGAGATGGAACCGCGTGTGACAGCGGCTTATTGGGCCGCGTGGACTTTAGCGCTGTCTGTTTATGATCCATACATAATGGATACGAGTACTACTCGCGGGTCGGGCTATTCAGCCCAACTAGGGACTATAAGTTATCATGTCCCCCCAGTCTAGTAGTCGCACGGCGTGCCGCGACTACTAGACTATAACAAGCTGAGTCACACTATGAAATCACCTTTAGTAGTATGAATATCATGAAGAGTATTTAAAGAGATTTTAAATTTCCCCGCCAATAACTAGCCTCGCCATAAATCACTTGCACCTACTCACTTTGGGAGTCGAAAAAAGTAAAAGACACATCATTTAAACAATCCAACTCCAACCGTTAGATCTTACAAACAATAGACACGCTGAACGCGCTATGTAACTACAACAGTAAAACCTAAAGGTTTTAATAACGTTAGCCTCCACTTCCATGTCTTCATCTTCCACTAAACCTTCAAAAAACACTATCACTTGTACCATAAAATGCTAGTGTTTCTCCACAAAAAAACCAAAATGGTTCAACAACTTTTTGACATAACCTCTCGCATCACCGATCCAAAGCTGTTCCAATTTATCATGAAATACCATATTCCTGAAGACCTTCATACCAAAGTTCCAAAGCCTCTATCCCACATTGGAAGCTTTCCACTTGGGAAAGTAGGAGTGTATACAAGATTCTTCGAGTTTGCCAACAACCGTGTACCATTATTCCGATTCCTAGTTGACATCTTAAGTTTCTACAATATCCATATATCCCAACTTCATTACATCGGTGCGACAAAAATATCAAACTTTTAAAGTTAACAGCTGCCTGTGTGACGTAGATCCAACAATAAATTTATTTCACGCCTTTTATCGTCCATCCTGGGTTAATTACTGGATATCATTCGCCAAAGGACCGGGCGCGCTCCAATGTTATGAAACCAAACTTGATGCGCTAAAAAAATTGGACCAATAAATTCTTTTGGATAGACAATGCTATTTTCCCATTTTAGTATGACTTCATGACTCGCGAAACAATGATGAAAGACGAACGCCCTAAGCCAGGAACCTACATCGTGGAAGATGTGGAAAAAATCGATACCTATTGCCTCCCCATAAAAGAGTATCCCGAAGCTTTATTATACGCCATAGGGCTTAGTCATAATATCACTATGCGCAACGATCACCTGCCCTAGTTTTATGATGACTTTGGACATGGTAAGGACCATCCTTTCTATATCGTACTGTTTGCACACTAAAGTTGTAGATTACAATTGTTTCCCTAACTTCTATCGTAGAAATGAGCTTGCCTCAATTAGCGAGACGCGAGCACCGCATGAAGTAGTTATGCGACCTCTTCCCGGTACGTCCAAAGAGCTCTCACTAAGGGTAACCATAGGCGGGCGTACAATACCCTTAGCACCTCAAGAAACCGGCGTCCCACCGCATGCTAAGAACATTATCACACTGAATGCCACTCCCATCCGCAGTGTTCCAGGAGATATTAATACATCGTCTTTCGAAAGGAGACAAACAGACAATCAAGGAATAAGGTTCATTACCTGAAGAGGAAAACCCTCCACATGATCATGATGGCATGGATACTACCTTTGCCCATCTTCATAAAAGATTACCGAACGCGTGGCACTCTATACAAAAGACCTTTGACAAAAAAATGTCAAGCCTCGCCGTGGTTCCAACACATGGGGCTCAACGATTAAACCTTGCACAAATAATACAAAACAAAGGTATGTTTGTCTCCTCGGCTACCTTCGTTGCTGATTACATTTACATGATATCGTAGGACAATTTTAACTCTACCATTTTTTATAATCGTAGGGTGAACGAAAAAACAAGTGTTGCAACCACCAGCACCGCCCCACCAGGCGTATTCATCCCCAAATGACAAATTCCTCTTTCTTGTGATGTAAGCAGGATCCCAGATTGAAGAGATTTTCTGGACAACCTCACTTCCTTCGGGCGTGCCCAAACACTAGACCTTCTTCCTGATGAGCTACTAATTAAAGAATTGATGTTGAGTGTGACTCGTGAAGTACTGCTAATAGAGCACCTAAAGAAGAAGATCATATAGTTATCGCATCGGTCTGAAAATATGACCGCGGAGCATGCCTGGACTCTTGAAGAGAAAAACATGGAGCTAGCCCGAGCCAAGGTAAAACTCACCCTTGTTGAGGCCACCATCAGGTTAAACAGGAACTCCATCAAATATTTGGGGGATGAGAAGATCACACTGTTGGACTCCTTATCCCGGGAGCGCAGACTACTTGAGAGACGGGAGTCCAAAAACATGGGCGAGACAGCAATTGGAGGAGTGTAAAGAGAAGTTTTTCGCTAACTCTTCTATTTTATCATAAAAATGCCAACAACAGCTGGATGAGCACGGTAAGAAATTCCAATATCTTAATACAGACTTTGATGAGGAGCTTTATCCGCATTTATCAGCCGTACGAGCCGAAAGACAATGGTTAGTCATGCATAGCCTCTACCTTGCTGCTAAGGGTGTACTGGAGTCTCCCAATATACGTGAGGAAAACTGGGACGTTATAGTTGCCACTATGGGAGAAGGCCAAAGCGCCAGTATGAAGCGTGCATCAAAAGAAGGTTTACTGACAAAGCCCTTGGAAGAAGTGCCTCTATACGATCCCCGGGCGCAAGATAAGTTGGACGTCGCCCTTAAACCTGATGTCTCCCAGCTGGAGGTGCCTATTCGTACCCCTCCTCATATTGTTCCGAGATCTACTACCACAACAAGAGGAATCCCTTTGGAAAGGGTTTTGAAACGTCATGTGAAGCGCGTTACGAAGAAAAAGGGGGCTGAAGCGAGGGGTGCTGTAATTGGTGTGGGACTAGCGCATGCATGCTGATCTGGTGGTGTTGCTGTCAGCGTCCCTACTTTGGCCATCCGAGATGTGCGTATTCTTCCTGATGTGAAAAACGTATGGAAAGAGCATACCATCTCTTTGTCCAACCCTCTTCCTCATAACTTAAAACGATCTTGATCAGAAGGAGATTTGTTGTGAATTTTCAATTATAGTAAGGTTGTGCCTCCCAGCTTCCACAACTTGCTTGTGTGACTTTGACATGTTGTATTCACCTTGTATTTGTATATAGTATGGACATGTAATTATGCCTCTTTTTTATATTGCTTTGTAAGTATTCGTTTAGACGTTGTCTTATAGTTTTTTAGGTTTCTGATGCGTTCTCTTGCGATTACACACGTTTTAAATTTATAACACGGATTTCCAAATAGGCTAAGAACACACGGGCAAGTATGAACCTTTCGTTTGTAGCTAGCTTGTTGTGGTAAGCCGAGGTCGTTCACTAGGATTTGGGTATTTTCCGTTGTAAAGAATGTAAGTAACAATGTAACGCTAGTGGTAAAAATGGTTGTCACTCCCAAAATTACCATATAAGTAACAATTAAGCAATAAGCAAACAAGTAACACAAAAATGATGATTAAGCTAATAAGATGAGATAACAAATAATAATATTAAAGACAACACTTGCTTGGATTGATTCTTTGTAGGATATGTTAATCTTGCTTATGTTTTTAGAGAGAGAAGAGATAGAGAGATGGTGGAACACACACTTCTAGAGAGAGAAACAAATGTTTACTATGTGTAAAATGAAGAACCACACACCCTCTCCATCTAAGGAGAGGGTTTATATACCCAAGCCCTTGTCATGGGCTTGGGCTTACATTTGGGCCGGCCTACGCATGTTGTAGGCTAGGCTTGGTCTTGTTAGTTAAATAAAGATAAATAACTAAACTACGAGCTATTACATGGACTATTGTTGGAGTGACCGATCCTTCTTAATACGTAAAATGTATTTCCAACAATCTCCCCCTAAGGGAGGTCACTCCAAACAAGGGGATTACCCAAGTTACAATAATAAGATAAACCTAGCATACTATGCTTGTCTTGAGCTCGTAGTCTTCGTCTTTCTTTTTCTTTTCCTTTTCTGGTGAACATGTTGATGTGATCTTTGATATCAAACTTGAGAGTTAATCTCTTGCCTTGATCTCGTGCATCCATCACTTGTGATCTTCGCCTCTTCGTGACACCATGTCCCACATAATTATACCTTTGTAATTCTTGAAAGCTTCAGAGTTTGATACAACGGAAGACTTGACTTTTAGGCTTTCTTAAATTAGATGAGGTATTAAGTACATAAAGTATAAGCATGCGGGAACGACTTCTTCTTGGATTCCGCAACGCCACCGTCTTCAAATGCCGCAACATAGGTAGACACGAACGAACTGGCTTTGAACATTTCATTCTAATTCGGTAGCATTTTACCTCCGGTCGGTGAAGACCGTTGGACGATATAAAATATCGTACTTGTGGCAGGTAGATCTAATTAAAAATCTCCTTGACAAGATTTCGCGGGTAAACCCGTTCTCTTTACTCGACCGTCCAAAGCTAACTGCGAACGTAAAGAGTGAATCATTTGGATAAATTTATCCGCATAATTGAAGCCGTCAATTCTGATTCTTGGAACAAGTTTGATTCATTAAAGAATCGCACCATCGTTGCTTTCCAGTTGTCACGAGCTTGATTCATATTGAATCTTGTAAGTTACCTACCAAGTGCTGTTTGATGTTAACACTAGAAGGATTTCCACTCATCACTGTGAACACTGAGGTATCACTCTGAGTGTTCTGGCAAGATCACTGAGATTTTGCGTAGAGGCCTGGAACGTGTTTAAATTCAGTTAAGAATTAAACCACTGTTGCTTTCCAGTTATCACAAGCTTGATTCATAAAGAATCGCACAAGTCACCTACCGTGAGCTTTTTGATATTCGCTCAAAAAGGATTTCAATCTTCATTGTAAATACTTCCGTATTACTCGGATGTTCAGGCAAGATCATGAAGATTTTGCGTAGGACTCTTAAAATCTTTCTTACTTTTCACAGTGTGTGAAGAAGCAAGGAATTATGGAAGTGTGTCCTAATGAGATATTTGATGATCTCAAATGGCTCTAGACTCGATCGTGCACTTTGGATTTTAGTGATCGGAGGCTGGAGAGGAGTGCCACCATTTCAATACCAATTTATTCGGAGTGAATAAATCGATAGATAACGTGTTGTCTCCGTGTGATTAAAACAAATACCTTTTAAGAGATATCTGAGTTAGTTGGGCTGGGTTGTGCACTGCATCACTGGGTCCATGATGTCTATCTCCAATATCGAGCATCATTTAAATGATCTCAATAGCATATGTGTTGACCCGGTTTCTGCCTAAAGTTGTAAGGAGGGCTTCTTTCTTTACACCCTTTATCTTTACAATTCTTTTTCATTTTTCAACCCCTTCAATGCTTACCAATACGTCATAACTGGCACCTTGTTGTGATTGTTCCAGTGCTAACTTAAGTACTTGGTCGGCATTCAGCTACGTTCATAATCTTTCTCCATCTTTCCTAAGGACTACTATTTCTAGCTATGGAATGTCCTTGGGAAGATTCCTCTGGTTCTAGAAGAATCATAGGACTTAACTTATCCTACCATCCTTATGTCACTACAATCTTCTTCGTCGTGAAATAAATGGGTTGTGGGTAAGTATAAATCACCATGAAATCCATTTTTGATGTGCAAATCCGTTTTGCTCCCCCTTAACATATGCCACGATATTCGAAAACATTTCACATATGTCGGGATAAGCCAACACATTAAGTCAAACCATTTGTGATAATTTCCCATATTAAATCATATTTTCTCCCCCATATTAAAAATATTAACCCAATCGATGTTTTTAATATCAATTGATTTAATGAAGTTTTAACAAAGGTTTTGGGAAGAAAAAATGCAAGTCCGTATTATCTTCATGATACCAAATGTATGAGATATGATACCGATTTGTAACATGATCACATATTCACCATAAAAAAATTGACAAGGTTGGACCTGATTGATGAGAACATCATATGATAAGATCAAATGGTTCTTGTTGGCATATGTTGGTCGCCTCGTCACGTCTGAAGTCATCTCTTGACACCACGTGTACGATTGGTATTGTTGTCTTGACACCAACTTGTGAACTTGGCACGTTCGGCATCGAAGATTCTGAAAGCTTGACAATTGCTCCCCCTCAATTGTTGACCCGTGTTCTATTGAAAGAGTTGTAGTCGTCGGTTGAGTAGTCGCATCGTCGAGTATGTAGATACCAATTGTAGATTGCTATGGTTGTAGAGATGATAGCTTCATAAAAACAAGATTTCTCTTGTTGTGACAAATAAATGCATTGATGCGTACATAGATTTGTGTGAGACCAAGTTATAAAGTAAACTTGATCCCTTACAAGGTTTTAAGGTTAACCTTGCCTGAGAAAATTAATTCTCGTTGAGAGCCAAAGCTTTCATAAGAAATACTTGACTTTAATATGAAAACCGGGTTGCAGTCAGAAATAACTACAAGCCATATTGGCATGTTTTATGAAATATTTACAACTTTTGTACGAACTCTATTTATGGCGCCGTGTCAATATTAATCGACACTTCTAAGGCAGTAAATATTATCGTACCAAAAGACATGCCTTTGAAAAATAAAATAAAAATATTTTTGGATTTTTCTGAATTTTTCAATTTTTATGGTTTTTATATGGTTTTATATTTTTGTATTTTGCTTTTGTGGATAAAAAATATAAACAATATATACAAATGATCACCAAGGATACGGAGAATAGTTTACCACCACTATTCTTTCGCTTCATCTGCAAGTTCCTTTAGAGTCTCAGGCGAGAAAGTTCTCATTCCTAGCTTGTCGGCCAAAAATTTAATTCGAGCGCGATCTAAAGCCTTCGTGAAAATGTCTGCCATTTGATACTCCAATCGGACAAAGTAAAGCTCGATCACTCCATTTTCCACTTGCTCCTTGATGAAGTGGTAGCGAATGTCAATATGCTTCGAGCGGGAGAATTGAACATTGTTGCAGCATAAGGCAATTGCACTCTTGTTGTCACAGTATATCGGAATTTTGTTGAAACCTAGACCATAGTCGGTTAATTGCGATCTCATCCAAAGAATTTGAGCACAGAAACCGGACATAGCTATGTATTCTGCTTCCGTACTTGAAATTGCAGCACTTTTCTGCCTTTTCGATGCCCAACTGATTAGTCGATCTCCTAGTAGTTGCAAAGTTCCACTCTTGCTACACCTTATATCTTGACAACCCGCGTGATCCGCATCTGCA
Organism: Glebionis coronaria; assembly: GCA_025667525.1. Taxonomy (NCBI): domain Eukaryota; kingdom Viridiplantae; phylum Streptophyta; class Magnoliopsida; order Asterales; family Asteraceae; genus Glebionis; species Glebionis coronaria. The sequence continues at coordinate 279,391,346 of CM046880.1, read as the reverse complement.
TATGCCATAAGTGCAATCGAAGAGTCCTTCGAATACCAAAGTCCCCGATTAATGGTTCCTTTAAGATATCGAAAGATCCGTTTCACAGTAGCCAAGTGTAACTCAGTAGGTCGAGTTTGATACCGAGCACACATACATATAGCAAACTAAAGATCAGGTCGACTAGCTGTAATATACAGAAGAGTACCGATCATTCCACGATAAAGTGTCGGATCAATGGCAACTCCATGTGGATCTGCATAAAGTTTAGTTCGTTCCACCATTGGAGTATCTACGGGGTCGCAAGATTCCATCTTATATTTCTTAAGAGATTCAAGGGCATACTTGGATTGATTGATAAAGATGCCTCTGGGACTCTGAGATATCTGAAGACCTAAGAAGAATGATACCTTGCCCGTCATTGACATCTTAAACTTGGAAGACATGAGTGTCTCAAACTCATCCGATAAGGTTTGGGTCGAGGATGAAAATATAATATTATCAACATATATTTGTACCATAATCATATCTTTACCTCTTTTCTGAATGAACAGCGTGGGATCCACCTTGCCTTTAACGCAGCCTTGCGTAATTAGAAATTGTGACAGTAGATCATACCATGCGCGAGGAGCTTTCTTCAACCCATAGAGAGCCTTCTTAAGCTTGTACACATGATTAGGATATTTAGGATTCACAAAACCATCCGGCTGTTGAACATAGACCTCTTCCTTGATTTCACCATTAAGAAATGCCGTCTTTACATCCATCTGATAGACGATCATATTCATGTGGGCCGCATAAGCGAGGAATAGTCTAATAGCTTCCAAACTGGCAACAGGTGCAAAGGATTCCATAAAGTCGATGCCCAATAATTGCTTGTATCCACGAGCTACAAGTCGAGCTTTGTTCTTCAATATTCCGCCTAACTCATCGAGTTTCACCTTGTAAACCCATTTCAAAGTGAGTAACTGCACTTGATCCGGGCATGGGACAAGTTCCCAAACTTCAAGACGTATGAATTCGTTAATTTCTTCTTGCATAGCTTCTATCCAACAAGATTGAGTAAAAGCTTGTTGCCATGTCTTAGGTTCAACTCCAGTGAGAAAAGCATCAAAATGACAAAACATTGCATTTTCTTGTAGCTGACTTCGTGTGGATATTGGACGATTAAGGTCACCAATAATAGAATCTATAGGATGATCCTTTGTCCACTTGCTGTCATGTTCACGATTCCGTGGATTGGAGTAAACTGTATAAGGAGCTTCCTCTGAGGTGGACGACCCGACTTGATTAGGGTCGGGAATTGGTACACCAAAGAATGGAAGTTCACGCATTTGAGCGAATTCCAAATCGTGATCATCATCATCCTCTTCATCATCAATAGGCATGACATGGGTAGTTGAAACATGTGTTGGTTGAGAATTACTTGTTGAAGGTATATCTTGACCAATTGTAGGTGCAGATGTATCTGACTGTGCAACGGTTGCTGGAGCGACAACTTCGGTTACCGGAGCTATTACTTCAGGTTCTGGAGCAACGATACTTGGAGGAGTAAAGAATTCATCAAAGAACGGTTGAAACAACGTATCCCATTCAGTCCTAGAAGGTGGTGTAAATGATGATGAAGTAGGGTTGTTTGGGACAAGACCAAAAAATGTTACTGGGTCCCATTTCATGAAGTGCGGGTTCAGAGCTGCTTTGCTCAGAAGCCATTGCTGTCAGCTCATCAAAATCAACATTCATAGTTTCGAGGATCTTACGAGACTTACGATTGTAGATTCGGTATGCCTTCTTTGCGGGTGCGTAACCAATGAAAATACCAATATCAGCCTTAGGTTGAAGTTTTCCCAAATTGTCACCATCATTATTTGGATAGCAAAGAGAACCAAATACATGAAGATATGATAAATCTGGTACTTTTCCATGGAGAAGCTCATAAGGTGTTTTACCATGGTGTTTACGAATTAGTGACCGGTTTTGGGTGTACACTGCTGTAGATACTGCTTCTGCCAATAAAAACAATGGAGCCTTTGCGTAAATTAACATCGTTCGAGCAGCTTCCATAAGTGTGCGATTTCGCCTTTCAACGACACCGTTTTGTTGTGGAGTGCGTGCAACGGATGTTTCATGAGATATGCCAACTTCTTCATAATAATCACGTAAGATTTGATTCACAAATTCGGTTCCATTATCTGTACGAATGCGTTGGACAGTAGTGTTGAGACGCACTTGAATCATCTTGAGAAATCCGATGATGAATTTAGGTGCCTCATTTTTTGTTGTAAGAAATTTCACCCATGTAAACCGAGAGTAATTATCGACAATTACGAGGATGTACTTTTTGCCACTAAGACTTTCAACACGCATTGGCCCACAAAGATCCATATGCAACAGATAAAGTTTCTCTTGGTTGGTGTCTTCCATCTTGGGTCTGTATGATTTCTTGGTGCTTTTACCCATTGTACACGCGGAACACAAATGATCCTTGTGAAATGAAAGTTTAGGAAGACCACGAACAAGTTCGTTTTTCGCCAAATGATTAATAGCGTCAAAGTTAAGATGAGATAACCGTCGATGCCATAACCATGAATTAGTCTTCGAAGCTTTGGAGAGAAGACATACGGGAGAATCGGCCATCATGTCTTGTAGAGACAAAGTATACAAATTATTTCCTCGAGTACCTTTCAATAAATCAACCCCTTCCAAATTACGAATGAAGCAGGTATGCTCTCGAAAAGCAACTTCTAGGTTTGCATCACAAAATTGTCCCACAGAAAATAAGTTGTGACCGAGACCTTCCACGTAATACACTCTTGAAATTATAACATTCCCAATATGATATTCACCATAACCCATTATCTTTGCAATATGATCATTTCCAAATCTAACTGTGAGACCCCCAAAATCTGACATGGAACAACTAGGCAACAAGGGGGTAACACGTCATAGTACAAGAAACAATGAATTACAATTCATACAAAGCTGACAAAATAAAAACATGTACATTACATCATAAAAGGGTCAGAGTTTTTAAACATAGGTCCCAGAGTTTTAGAAGCGGAAAATTTATATTATTTCGTCTCTATTTATAACGTAAAGTTGCCCAAAAGATAGAATAAACTCTTGACAGTTTATATAAAACAAATCTTTCAAAAGCATCACAGAATCTCCAAGCTGCGAATATCCTGCGGGCTCCCATCCAAGCAAAACTAAGTAATAATACCTGAGATTAAACATGTAAAATCGTCAACCTAAAGTTGAGTGAAATTCATAGGTTTAGCAATAAGGATGTGGAACACAAGCATTCATTTGTAAACAAGAAAAATAGGGGAAAATGGTTATGTACAGTAACCATTGTCTGAAACATTATTATTGCTGTTTAGTTCATGAACCGAAGCTTAACTCAGTGTAAGTTCCTCTAGTTAGTATTCAGCCTAAAACTCAAGTGAAATAAACAAATATTAGTGCGTCAAGGTAATCGGGACGGGGATAGTCAATCCCGATGGATCCACCCACAACATTCGCGCTTGGTAGCATGATTAATTAGCGGTTCATGATCAATGAGAGGTAACTTAAGGCTAGACTAAAAGCAATAATATCAATGAAAATCAGTTGGAAATCCTCAAGTTCTAGAAAGCATACAATTTCTGGATAGCATACAAGTAGAGGATAACACACAGTTTTAAATGGTTGTGTTCCACCATGTAAAATCTCACCCCGTGTTTAGAAACCATGTACAAGTAAAAAAAGGGCTATGAACTCACCTTAGACACGAGGTAAGTCAATCACGGTACTCAGCAACTGAGTAGAAACAATGTAGTGAGACGATCACCGACGATATGGATGCCTGGGAAACACGAAAACCGCAACCTATCAAAATAAGGCGCGCGTTAAGACTCGAACTCAAATATAGATATGTACCAAATGTAATATGACTCAAATGTTTTCAAAGTATTCATGTTTCAAAACCATTGACACGAACCAAATGAATCCATTTAACCAACGTTACACGTTAAAACACTTGAACACTTGAAAATGACCCGTTATACGACGCCAAGTCAACGCAAGTCAAACTATCTTTTACCCTTATTTGGACCAGTAGCTAAGTCATTTATATAATGAATAAGCACTTGAGTAAGTCATCATGTCCGATGATGAATACTCAAAATCACGCAACACAAACATTGAACTACGTGTCCAAAATAAAAATCAGCAAGTACACCCCGAATGTACACACCGATCTACACTATCTAGACTTGTCCGTTTTAGATGAAAATTGGTGTCAAGGTCACTTATAACCTGTATAAGACCTCACCAAAATTTGAGCCAAAGTTTACACTTTAAAACCCATCAGCTCGACACTTTACTCGACTCCAAATTTGTAAAACCGTTTAGACCGCTTTAAAAGTACAAACTCGACAATCCAACTTTTGAAACCACTACTGGACTCATCAAACTCAGTTTTTAAACTTTAAAAACCAGTAGCTACATTTATCTAACCAAGCCTAAAGTCCCCGAGAGTCGACCCAAAATCAGCCACAATTTCGGATTGTGCCGACTTGCGTCTCCCGGTACACGAAAACTAAAACTAGCATAACTTTTGACTCGTAATGACTTAGAAGCTCTATCTTATACCAATACGACCGTCTCGGAAAACTCTACAACAATTTCAAATAATCTTAGCCTTTCACAGACCTTAAACCTACGAAACATATTGTTTAAGGCTGTTGTCCCAAATTAGCTTTTTAGACTACATGACAAATCAAATTTTCAACCAAATCCACTCATTCCCATACTCCTAGGATCACTATACTATCATACCCATCATCCAAACACTCCTAAAAACACTTGCATGTAAAATCTAACAATATCAAAGATCAAAAGTATAACTTTTGAGGATTAAAATGTGATGATCTTACCAAAAACTATACATGCAAGATGATCAAAACCAATACCCACCATAAAATCATAAGAACTAAAAAAAAATCTTGATGCATGTGTGAAATTTTTGTATAGATAGAATCATAAGATGATTTTAGAGATAGGATACTGATTAGATTTGTTAAAAATCAAATTTGAGGGGTGTTTTGAGGTGGTGGAGTGGCGGCAATAATGAGGGGGAGGGAGGAGAGAGCAAAAATCTATGTGTGTGTTTTTTGTGAAGTTAAAATGAGTAGTTTGTTTAAGAAAATGAATATATAGTAGTGTTAGGGTAGATTTTGCAAACATTGGATAGGTTTGGGCCTAAAAGCAATCTAATAGTTTAAATGGTAGAAAATGGTTATTGGTAAATATTAAAAATATTTACGGGGCTCGGGTTTCGTAAAAATACTTTTCAAAAGTTACAATGCATCATAAAAATGATTATACGATTTCCCGACACGACTTAATACGTAATTAAAACGAAATCGTCGAAAATATTAATTATCGAAACAATCGATAAATAAACGTAAACTTTTGGGCATCCGTCGGTATCGCGATCACTAGGAATTCTCGTTGTACATTGATTTTGAATAAACTCGTTGTAAAACGCATGCGGGTGATTTTAAATCAAAACATTGATTTAATTTAAATATGGAAAAATAAAATAAAATTTTATAATTCCATACAAAGTATTTATCGATGATCAGAAAAATACTTAAAAAGTATAATTTAAAAAAATCTCAGGATTTACATATAGCAATACAAGAAAACGTAATACGTTGGAAAAATTCAAGAAGCACGAATAAAAAGAATAAAATAATGCTGGGAAAAGTACGGGTTCTCACAGTCTTCCCCCTTAAGGAACTCTGGTCCCCAGAGTTCTCCTGAAAACAGTAGAATATGCAAACAAGAGGAGGTACAAAGTGTAGAACAAATTCATTGCTTCCCAGATAATTTCTGTACCACGACGAATCTTAACAATTGGAACTCACTATGCTTCAGTTTCTTAACTCCTTTTCGTATAACTTTTCAGTCTCAGATTAGAATATCGATCTTTCAATACGGAGATACATCAAGAAACAGAGTTGTTGGAAATACGTGCGATAAACTAACAAGAATGAACACAAGAATCGCTTAAACAGGCAAAGTGCGATAAAATAAACCAAGATTGTAATCAACAAGGGGTCGCAAATCATGCAACTGTAAAACATGAAAATCTTAAAATGTAAGAATCTAGTCACAAGCGAAATAGAAGGAAAAAAATAATAAAAAAATGAATAACATATGATCATTTAAAATACAAGCTGTCAAAATCAGTTGTCTGGGATTTTGTTATTACTTTAAAACTTAGTTTTAAATATTTTCTTTATTAAAAGAAAATTTTACAAGATGTAGAGATTTAAAAATCAGACTCTATATAAAAATGAGTGGGAGTGGATAAACAGTTGTCAAATCTTTTTCTTGATCAGGACTTCAAGGTAAAAGTAACTTAGTTCAAATAGTTATTTTGATCAGCTTAAGAGCTTTTCGGGTGACTACATGAAATTATCGTTAAAAACTCAGGTTTATCGTTACCATTAGGAAAAATCAGATTTTCCAAGTTATTCAGATACATTGTTTAGAAATTATAATTTAATTTAATAATTCCATTATGTTGACAGTAAAGTACGATATAATCAAATACTTTAAAAGATACAACTTGATATCCTTTGAAACACTAGGTAAATTTCCAAAAGAGGATATATAGATCCGGTACTTAACTTGATACAGTTATTTTGGTAATTTAAACATTTGATAAAATGTATAAAATGTTCTTAAAATTAATAATAATTTTAAGAAATCCAAGAAGGCGATTAAGGTATCAAATGATAAACACGTGACATTTTCTGGTTTTCAAAAGGTGACCAAATGGCAAACGATTATGAAACGAATATCGATCAACAATTTGTATACAAGCAATAGCACGGGAGAATAAAACGGAAGTCGTATCAACTCTTAACGAACATGATAGAATAGAAGCATCGATAATAAGGACAATAAGAAACAAGGATTATAGCAAGATTAATTCACGAGTGCGGTTGGCGTCACCAATAACGGCTTATTAAGTTCCCGGTGCTCGAAATACGATCGAAAGGGAAAAGCCACACAATAGATTTTCGAATTACATAAAATCCTTAAGAAGTCAATTGAGAGTAAATTCAGTAAAATGAAAACATTAGCAATGAAAGACGAAATCAACACATAATTTACACGAATGAATTTCAAGACAATGAAGTCTAACACACATAATGACAAATACACGTAATCATCGTTCACGTCCAGTCGTAAATCATTAATCGCGTCTAGAGACGTTTCAAAGGTCTACCAAAATAGATAAAGATGGTCGATCAATGTAGAAGCATAACAACGATGAAACTTTCAATTTTGGTATCAATGGTCATAATTTAGGCAAATGGTAACAAAAATTGTATCATGAGGATGATGAGGTAACAAGTAAAGCAAAGATCGCTGAGTAAGGAAATCTATGCTTGAGGCATGTACTTTGTTAAAGAAAAGATAAAGGTTCATATGTGTATGTTGCGAACTGTTGATACTCGCATAAGATGTAAAAGTTTTCAAAACTTTTATTTTATCTAACTTTTTAAGGAACAATATTAAAAAGCTGATTGTTGGTCAAATATTTAGGGCGACTACTATTTGGCCTTGCATGGCTCCTTCTAAATTAGGCATAGGTGATCAGGCCATGCATGATTTAGGACTAGCAATGCGATGCTAAACTTCGTCAAACCAGTATTACATATCATATGATTTAAAATATGTATATAATAGCCTTTCTAAAAACAGAAATCAAAATAGTTTATGAAACTATTCACCAATAAGTTACGGGCTAGATATTTAATTCAACAATTGAAATGTTACAAGATTCTTTACAAGACCCAAGGTAGAACAATTTGTGGAAATACATTGTAAAATTAATATAAATTAATTTTATAAGATAGCATTCAATTATTTAAGAAAGCCCAAATGAAACCTTTTGTAAAATGATTTGTAAACAATATCTGTTTGAGTTATATGGTAACATGACAATAGTTTATAAAGTAGTGAGTGGGTTACAAGAGGAAAATAAGGAGTAGTTCAAGATAGTCAACGAAATGGTTACAAGGTGATAAGGTTTCAAGAGGTTTAGCTGAAATCGTCAAGAGACACGTGTCAAAATGATAACGAACGTTACGAAAACAAGATCTTCAAATCTCGGCCCGAATCGGTGGTACGATAGAAGGAAAGAAAGACAATATAGAATGACAAATAAGTCATAAATAAAAGAAAGGATAAAGGAATCCGTATGTGCACATCGTGATCAATTTGACAATAATATACTTTAAGAAAGTAGAACATCAGTTTATCAAATAGTACAATCACTCCGAAAAGTTTCTATATTAGGAAGTTACCGAATTTCAAAAGTTCAAGATCTATGTATATGTATGACCAAACTCAAAGTTACTATTTTATACTTGTTCAAACGCAATCATTGTTCTTAGTTTGTAAAATATCATTAGTTAAAGTTTTACGAGCTCAAACAAACTCAAAAACGCTTGAAATCATATTTTTAAAGTCTATCAGTTTTGACCTTTGGGTTTGACTAGACCAATTAACTCACTAAACGATATTCTAAGACTCAAAGTCTAATGCATTTCGATGTAAAATAATGTTTTGAACAACTTTCTAGTTTTACCTGAGACTTAAAACGGAATAAAAATGGACAAAAATGCCCTTGCATTAAATCTGTCAACAAAATGATATTTTAGCATTATTCAGAAATAACTTCTTAGATTTTTTTACAATCTCAAATGAGCGTAACTTGCTCGTTTTAAATATTTACTAACCAAATTTTATGTCTTAAACGGACGTCTCAACAAGTAGAAATATATATTTTTATGTCTAATGTTATAAAAATATTTTCTCAACACTATTAAATTCCCTATAAAGTTTCTGTACAAAGTATATTTTTCGACACAGCTTGAAATTGAATCCAATTTCATAATAACCCAGAATTAATGTACACACAAGACTTGTGGATTCTATAAAGACGAAAGAAGATAAACTGTATAATTAATCATGTAAAGAAAACACAATATAGAAATAGTTCAAGAATGACAACGGTAATCTGAGAGATAAAAAAACGACGCATATCATCCGTGTCTTCGGCTGCAAGATGCAATGCGGGAAGGTCTCCTGGCGGCGTGATTTTCCAAAATCACAAGACATACCGAGAAAGAAACAAAATATTATCAAGTCACACTCCTGAGGCAAAGAGGTTTAATGAAAAAGGGGGGGGGGATACAAGTAGGATCGTATTCCAAACAATCGTCACATAATAAATGATGATCATGTGTTCAAGGTACAACGGATGTTGTAAGTCGAAGTCAAAACGTAGAATGGTCAATTGAAATAAAATGTAATCCATGTACAATTGTCGTGTAAAACGGTGACGTAAAGGTAAATCAAGATTATGAAAACCCACGATATTATTCAGGTACTGATTTAACGAATGCTTCGAGATGTGTGACTCACATGGTGTCCTTTAGTCTTTTCCGGAGACACATTGAGCTACACAATGGTCTATAGACTAGACATTCAATCACGAACGATCGGAAAGAAAATCTGCGTATCTAAATAGATATTTTAAAGGAAATAAACAATGGAAGCAACATCCACGGTAGTAGAATGAAAATCAGAAGTTCATCGAAAACAACACTTATTCAATCCCGAACAATGGTATCGCGAGAGTATGCACAACATGTAGCAGCGAGTCGAGAAATACAGATGATTAAAAACGAACGAGCATATGAAGTCAGTCGTATCACGCGTAAAAGAAATACCAATAGTACTCAGAAAAATGAGTATGAAAAGTCGGCAGCATACGCGCTCTGAATACAAGTATGTAACGTCATAACGATATAAAATCATTGCAATAAGATCAATTCACAAGAACAAGAATTCAAGAAATACAGTAAGAGCAGATGTAATCACGGTAACATTCAATGATAATTCATGAAGCACAAGGCTTTGAAAAGACATAGTAATTATCGTCATTAAAGTGAAGTAATATTTCAACATGAAATCAAGAGATGAAATACTATAACGATAATTAAACGTAAGTAATAAGGATTAGAGAGTTACCCGCACAGATATCGAACAACATTGGCAGATTCTGTGGTTGACACTTGAAACATGAAATATTTGAGCTTTCGGTTATAGACTAAGTTTTTGAAAAATGACTCAGTTCCCTATAACCATCGCTCTGATACCACTCTGTGAGACCCCCAAAATCTGACATGGAACAACTAGGCAACGAGGGGGTAACACGTCATAGTACAAGAAACAATGAATTACAATTCATACAAAGTTGACGAAATAAAAACATTACATCATAAAAGAGTCAGAGTTTTTAAACATAGGTCTCAGAGTTTTAGAAGCGGAAAAATTATATTATTTCGTCTCTATTTATAACGTAAAGTTGCCCAAAAGATAGAATAAACTCTTGACAGTTTATATAAAACAAATCTTTCAAAAGCATCACAGAATCTCCAAGCTGCGAATATCCTGCGGGCTCCCATCCAAGCAAAACTAAGTAATAATACCTGAGATTAAACATGTAAAATCGTCAACATAAAGTTGAGTGAAATTCATAGGTTTAGCAATAAGGATGTGGAACACAAGCATTCATTTGTAAACAAGAAAAATAGGGGAAAATGGTTATGTACAGTAACCATTGTCTGAAATATTATTATTGCTGTTTAGTTCATGAACCGAAGCTTAACTCAGTGTAAGTTCCTCTAGTCAGTATTCAGCCTAAAACTCAAGTGAAATAAACAAATATTAGTGCGTCAAGGTAATCGAGACGGGGATAGTCAATCCCGATGGATCCACCCACAACATTCGCGCTTGGTAGCAGGATTAATTAACGGTTCATGATCAATGAGAGGTAACTTAAGGATAGACTAAAAGCAATAATATCAATGAAAATCAGTTGGAAATCCTCAAGTTCTGGAAAGCATACAATTTCTGGATAACATACAAGTAGAGGATAACACACAGTTTTAAATGGTTGTGTTCCACCATGTAAAATCTCACCCCGTGTTTAGAAACCATGTACAAGTAAAAAAAGGGCTATGAACTCACCTTAGACACGAGGTAAGTCAATCACGATACTCAGCAACTGAGTAGAAACAATGTAGTGAGACGATCACCGACGATATGGATGCCCGGGAAACACGAAAATCGCAACCTATCAAAATAAGGCGCGCGTTAAGACTCGAACTCAAATATAGATATGTACCAAATGTAATATGACTCAAATGTTTTCAAAGTATTCATGTTTCAAAACCATTGACACGAACTAAATGAATCCATTTAACCAACGTTACACGTTAAAACACTTGAACACTTGAAAATGACCCGTTATACGACGCCAAGTCAACGCAAGTCAAACTATCTTTTACCCTTATTTGGACCAGTAGCTAAGTCATTTATATAATGAATAAGCACTTGAGTAAGTCATCATGTCCGATGATGAATACTCAAAATCACGCAACACAAACATTGAACTACGTGTCCAAAATAAAAATCAGCAAGTACACCCCGAATGTACACACCGATCTACCCTATCTAGACTTGTCCGTTTTAGATGAAAATTGGTGTCAAGGTCACTTATAACCTGTATAAGACCTCACCAAAATTTGAGCCAAAGTTTACACTTTAAAACCCATCAGCTCGACACTTTACTCGACTCCAAATTTGTAAAACCGTTTAGACCGCTTTAAAAGTACAAACTCGACAATCCAACTTTTGAAACCACTACTAGACTCATCAAACTCAGTTTTTAAACTTTAAAAACCAGTAGCTACATTTATCTAACCAAGCCAAAAGTCCCCGAGAGTCGACCCAAAATCAGCCACAATTTCGGATTGTGCCGACTTGCGTCTCCCGGTACACGAAAACTAAAACTAGCATAACTTTTGACTCGTAATGACTTAGAAGCTCTATCTTATACCAATACGACCGTCTCGGAAAACTCTACAACAATTTCAAATAATCTTAGCCTTTCACAGACCTTAAACCCACGAAACATACTGTTTAAGGCTGTTGTCCCAAATTAGCTTTTTAGAAAACATGACAAATCAATTTTTCAACCAAATCCACTCATTCCCATACTCCTAGGATCACTATACTATCATACCCATCATCCAAACACTCCTAAAAACACTTGCATGTAAAATCTAACAATATCAAAGATCAAAAGTATAACTTTTAAGGATTAAAATGTGATGATCTTACCAAAAACTATACATGCAAGATGATCAAAACCAATACCCACCATAAAATCATAAGAACTGAAAAAAAAAATCTTGATGCATGCGTGAAATTTTTGTATAGATAGAATCATAAGATGATTTTAGAGATAGGATATTGATTAGATTTTGTTAAAAATCAAATTTGAGGGGTGTTTTGAGGTGGTGGAGTGGCGGCAATAATGAGGGGGAGGGAGGAGAGAGCAAAAATCTATGTGTGTGTTTTTTGTGAAGTTAAAATGAGTAGTTTGTTTAAGAAAATGAATATATAGTAGTGTTAGGGTAGATTTTGCAAATATTGGATAGGTTTGGGCCTAAAAGCAATTTAATAGTTTAAAGGGTAGAAAATGGTTATTGGTAAATATTAAAAATATTTACGGGGCTCGGGTTTCGTAAAAATACTTTTCAAAAGTTACAATGCATCATAAAAATGATTATACGATTTCCCGACACGACTTAATACGTAATTAAAACGAAATCGTCGAAAATATTAATTATCGAAACAATCGATAAATAAACGTAAACTTTTGGGCATCCGTCGGTATCACGATCACTAAGAATTCTCGTTGTACATTGATTTTGAATAAACTCGTTGTAAAACGCATGCGGGTGATTTTAAATCAAAACATTGATTTAATTAAATATGGAAAAATAAAATAAAATTTTATAATTCCATACAAAGTATTTATCGATGATCAGAAAAATACTTAAAAAGTATAATCTAAAAAAATCTCAGGATTTACATATAGCAATACAAGAAAACGTAATACGTTGGAAAAATTCAAGAAGCACGAATAAAAAGAATAAAATAATGTTGGGAAAAGTACGGGTTCTCACACTAACCGTACCTAGAAACTTGCTGACGAAATTTCTGAGCTGAGAGCGATCTCCGGTCATATGCTTGGAGCAACCAGAGTCCAAATACCGGAGAACAATTTGAACCACTTGTTTTCAATAACAACAGTAGGCAATGCATTGGAAACTATTGGTTCCGGAGTGTTAGCAGATAGAGATATAAGATTATCAGAATTGCTAGCATTTATGAGACCCTTAGATTTCCTGCGTTTTCTATTGTGAGTTTTAGCACTAACAGGTTTTACTGTTCCAACTTTCTTAGGTTTTGGATTATTCGCGGGCACTACAGTGGGAGTAGACCTATTTAAAGGGCACTTGGTTCCTACAGTAGTGTCAGTGTTCCTAGTTAAAGGACATACTTGTGTTTTGGTAGCCTTGGTACTCCTAGTCAAAGGGCACACTTTCTTCGCTTTAGTGGGAGTGATCCTAGTTAAAGGGCACACATTTACTACTATCGTGAAAGTTCTACCAGTGGGGCGCCACAACCAACCAACTTGGGTTAACACTTTCCCAGTCGGTTTCCATTCTAATCCATTTTTCCGAGCATGCATCTCATTCACATGGTCAATAAGGCAAGAATCATGACGACTAGAAAACATACACTTATTGCAATTCCAACATTTCAAATTAGAATTCACAGTAGGCTTAGAACGCTGCACAACCGCAGAGCCTTTAGGTTTAGCTACATGATTCTTTTTATTCAAAACAGAAATAACATTCCTAGGATGGGCTTCTACTTTCTTCTTCACTTGACTACTAGATGGGGGCAAGATCCTATCATTCTTCTTGTTTCTTTTAAGATTAGATCTTTGAGCCTTAGTAGTGGTGCTTACTCCTATAGAAGGCAACATGGGAATATTAGAAGCTGGTTTTGATTCCGCCTTATCTTTAGTGACCAAAGTTTGAGATGGTTTAGTCCCAGGGCCCTTATTAAATGGTGTGACGGCTATAAGGTTCTTGTTGATTGCACTAGAGGACGATGCTGAGACAGTGGCTGCGTTATCCACGACATTCTTACCTTTTAGAGTACGAAGTGTTTCCTTTAACTCAGCCAAGACCAGATTCTTATCATAAATTTGTTCCCTCAAATCAGATATTTCCACCGAATTTCCATTTATTTGTTCAATCAATGATTGATTCTGTGTAGTGGTATCAACACATGCGGGCTTTACTGAATCGAAGAGTCGTGTATTTTTCTGTTTTAAGTTATTAACTTTGGACAAAATTTTGGAAACTCGATTATCTAGATCAAGTTTAAAATTCTCAGCGGCCTCAAGTACGTTCACACAGTTAAGCTCCTTAGATTTCTCTATGTCTATCGGCAAAGATTTAGTAACTTTGTCACTTAGCTGACGCTGTTTTGATTGTAAATTCAATCGAAAATTCTTTTCAAAGTTTTCATCATCGATATTAACACCTTCGAATGACGTTTCAAAGATTTCTTGAATAAATTGTTGCTTGCATTCATGCGAAATACAATGTGTTTGAATCTCATCAAAACGTTTTGAAAGCGAAGAATATGAATCTTGAAGCTTTAAAAATTCAGCGTCAGATTCGTGACAATTACTATCTACCACATTATCCACAGATTCAACATTATGCACAATAGAATCATTATCAACACTTTTATTCACACAGACATAAACTATATCATGAGACATCACTTGCTTCAGAAGCTGATCATTTTGGCGTGAAACCCGTTCTATTTCAAGTAAATGTTTTCATAAGCATCATCCATTTCATTGAAAACACGTCTAACTTCTTCTATTTCCAAAAGAAAATCTTGATCAAGATTACTAAGACAAGCTTTAACATTCTTTACAAACGGAACAATTTCGTCTCGAAACGCAGCTCTAGTGTGCTCAAAGTTCCATTCACCTTCCGTTATGGCCGAAGTCGTCGTACGTTCCAAAATGACCTTGTCAAAATCGGCTAAGTGTTGGTGTACCGCATTTAAGTTAACGGACGCCTTACTTACCGGTGGAATTAACTTCGTTAAATCCGTTTTGACAAGTGTAGGAGACATACTAGGAGGGTTTTCATTTGACAAACTTTTAGGCACAAGAACTGTCAATTCAGCTAATTCCTTTTGTAAGCGAATGCAGGTCTTTTTTAAAAAGTTGATCTTTATTATACGTATCATAATCAATTGTATGGAATTTTGAAAGCATTTCAGAATGAGTTTCTTCCGCAAGTGATTGTGTCTCCTCGGTACTACGAACAAAAGGTGCTTCTTTCGATTTGCCAATTATGGTCATATCATAAAGACCGGGAATACATTCCTGAGCTTGTTTTGCATAACCGGGATTAGGTGGTAAATCTTGAAGACGCTTAAGTTCGAGTTCTTTAAATGATTTAGTTAAAAGATGAACCTTTTCTGTGGAAGCGTATTGTTTTAAAAGCTGTTGTTCTTTGAATTTAAGAAGTTTGGTAGCATTAATTTCCGATTCAAACTTTTTAGACTCGAGAGATTCGAAATCCATTTTAAGTTTCTGAAAGTCATTGACAACCGACTCTTTTGCTTTTAATTCATTGGAAAGATTAGCTTTTAATGATTCTATTTCTTTCAAGTGTTCAATCTTTTCAAAACGAAATTGGTCAAATTCAGAACATTTTATTTTCGCTGCTTGAGGGACCATTTCAAAAGTTTTGACCTTTTCTTTATGCAACGCAAGCTCAGCAGTTAGGGTGGAATTGGTATCTACGGATTGTCTGAGGGCCCTATGCATTTGATCAATAATATGTTTAGGTACCATGACCAAATTATGTTGAGCATAAGATTCCATACCCGTCGTAGCATTTGGTTGAGGTTCACTCAAATGTGTAGGATTGGATACCACATCATTTGAGTTACTAGTTCCCGAATGCTGTTCGAGGATGTCATTTTCATGCCCAACTTGATGTTGGTTATCATCAATATTATTAGATGTGGTTGGTATCTCACTGACGACATCAGAACCATAGTGAGAGAGATTAGCAACGAGAGCAACTTGGGCAGAGTGAATGTCATCACAATCCGAATCATATGGGTCAAGATCATCTGCTTGATAAGCTGCATTAGAAGTAGAAACGACTGCAATGCCTTCAGTATCTGCTGCCCCTGGGTCTGCAAGAAATGCTAACTCCTCTGAATCCAAAATCTTCCCCTTAGACTGAGCATCAACCAAATACATCTTCTCACGAAACCATGCATCATCCCTTCTCCTCTTCGGCTGAGTGCATTGCCTAGCTATATGACCTTATCCTTGGCAATTGTAGCAAGTCACAACCTTTTGAGGACCAATGGGGCTTCCATTTCCATTAGCTTGAGAATTCACAGCTTGAGCATTCACAGTGCTTGTAGGAGGTCCATATGAATTTTGCCTTCCCTGAATAGGTTGCACTGTTACTTGAACATCTTGAACAGTAGCTTGTTGTCGAGGATTTGAAGAGGTGCGGAGCTGATTGTTTG
The DNA here is from genome assembly GCA_025667525.1 of Glebionis coronaria. Taxonomy (NCBI): domain Eukaryota; kingdom Viridiplantae; phylum Streptophyta; class Magnoliopsida; order Asterales; family Asteraceae; genus Glebionis; species Glebionis coronaria. The sequence continues at coordinate 279,374,786 of CM046880.1, read as the reverse complement.
TTGGTGGAAATCCTCTAGTTGCAACAAGTTTTGACAAGTAGGCTGTGAGATGGTTTAGTACATCAGCTGGCGTATCATTTGGAGTAAAGACCGGTGCTTGGATTGGTGGAAGTTCATTAGAGTAGAAAGCTTGTGTTGGTTGTGCTTCTATTGGAAAATATCCTTGCTGAGGAGTATAGCCCATTGGAGAAGTGTTGGCTTGTGATGGTGATGTCTGATATGGTGGTTGTTGTGGAAAAGATTGTTGATGAACACTTTGTTGATATGCTTGCTGTGGCATCATTGGTGGTTGATAAGATGGTTGTTGTGGTTGCTGATAGGTGTGTGGTGGTGGTTGCTGCAAGTATGATGGTTGTTGATAAGTATAGGCCATGTTTTGTTGAGAAGCATACATGGCAAGTGGATCATGAACTTGAGGTGTAGACAACCGAGCCTCGATCACATGGCATTCGTGTTGTTGAAGAAAAGCTTGAAGTTGATCCACATTGGTGTTATGCAAGTCCTTAGCCAATTTAACATCCGTCACGTATTTTTTCCATTCTGAAGGAAGAGTGTTCAAATACTCGGTGTTCAATTGAAAGGTAGGAATTTCCATGCCATAGATATTGAGCTCATTCAACAATAGGGTAAATCTTAGATAGTAATCATTGAGAGTCTCCCCTGGCACATAGGCAAACTTATCAAAAGTATCATAAAGCTTACACTCTCGTTCTTGTTTAGTTAACGAAGTGCCTTGCATTAGAACATGAATTCTATCCCATAACTCTTTGGCAACTTTATGCTTGCTGACGAGTTTGTAGACATCTGGAGGAAGGGCTTGGAGAATGATATTTGTAGCTTGTTTATCACACTTGTCTTTTAACTTAGCATCTCCAGTTAATTCACCTGTTGTGCGAGGACGAGTAACAGCACCTTCCGTCACAGTACCATATACCAATGGTCCATTGAGCACCGATGCCCAAATAAGATGTCCATTTTCCTTGTTCAACATATAAAGTTCCATTCGGGAAGCCCATTCCTCATACATAGTCTTCACCAACATTGGTGGACGATTATCCGTACCCGAGAGGATGGACTTATCCGTTAGAGATGTGTACTCCATTTCAATAAGTTAAGATTTACAAAGTTGATCGGTCAATGAAAGAAAGTAAATGTATTTGTTGTTGTGTGTTAAAGCCGAGAAATAATGTTGAAATCCCCTAAATTATGTTCGATAAACCAAAAAATCCAAGTCAAAATTGCACCCAAAAAATGTTGGATCGCAACACCTGATCGCAGTGGTGATCGTACTCAGATCGTACTCACTATGATCATACTCAGATCGTAGTTGTGATCGCACTCACTATGATCATACTCAGATCGTATTGGTGATCACACTCACTTTGATCGTACTCTGATCGTATTGGCGATCGCACTCACTTGATCGTACCCAACGATCGTACTCAGATCGCACTTGTGATCGTACCCAACAATCGTACTTGGATCGCACTCGTTTGATCGTACCCAACAATCGTACTTGGATCGCACTCGTTTGATTGTACCCAACGATCGTACTCAGATCGCACTCGTGATCGTACTCAACGATCGCAATGTGTGATCGTACTCGTGATCGCAACGAGTGATCGTATTATGTGATCGTGCTATTGGATCGCAAGTAGAAACCCCAGGTTTATGCGATCACAATACACAGATCGTACTATCAATCCCACTTTTCTCGGACAGTAAGATTCTAAGCCAAAAAAATGAATCAAACACCCAAATTTTTTGTGTTTTTAACCCAAATAACAATACCAAATCACTAAAACAAGTAACAACATGAAGTATATCAAGATTAACTCATAAAAACACAAAAAATTTTTGGTTCGTGTGATACTGGATCAAAAATGGCGAGAGAATCAAGAACACAAATACAAAAACCAAACAATCATCCCATGGCTCTTGATACCATTTGTAGGATATGTAAATCTTGCTTATGTTTTTAGAGAGAGAAAGAGATAGAGAGATGGTGGAACATACACTTCTAGAGAGAAACAAATGTTTACTATGTGTAAAATGAAGAACCACACACCCTCTCCATCTAAGGAGAGGGTTTATATACCCAAGCCCTTGTCATGGGCTTGGGCTTACATTTGGGCCGGCCTACACATGTTGTAGGCTAGGCTTGGTCTTGTTAGTTAAATAAAGATAAATAACTAAACTACGAGCTATTACATGGACTATTGTTGGAGTGACCGATCCTTCTTAATACGTAAAACGTATTTCCAACATTCATAACATTTGGATTGTTCATATGAGGATGGTTTTGATAAATTGATTACAAGTAAAGAAGATGATGGTCACAAATTCCAATCTTTGATCTTAAAGGTAAATAACCAACGCGTATTATTATAACACAATCAAATCAAGCATTAAGACAAATCAACCAATTCAAGACTATGTTTAGTTTAACAAGTTTGATTCACGGTCGTTTCACATAATCATTAACAATCACACTTAAGTTCCTTTGCATAATCATACCACTAAAGAAATGGTCAATACAATAGATAATCATCCATAGACAAAACGATTATAACTAGTTGGTGAATGATAACCCTTTCGACCTATGAAATCATCAACAACTAATCAAGTATGATAAGCAAATGGAATGGAACTTAAGCACAATTGGATTTCAAACATAACAAAATTGATCAAAACAATGATAAAACATAAACAATCTTCATATTACAACATCATCCAAACAAGTGTAAAGAAAACCACTCCATGATCATATTAATCAACAAACATTCAACTTATGACATAGAGTTCAACATAATAAAAATAACAAGAGTTTACCCAAAGTATGAATACAATAAGTAAATGAACGGATTTAGAGCAATCCTTAGGCCTCCAATTGACTATAAGTTTTGTGGTCTTTCGGGTTATGCAAATAAAATTGGTATTTGAGACTTGAGGCAGGTTTAGGAGAGGGTTTGGTGAAGGTTGGTGGTGATTTAAGTATCAAGAGACACTACCAATGATAAGGGTAATTATCCCTTAGAGTTTGACAACGTTATTTTGATGATTAGAGCTTCAAAAACGTCACTTTTTGGCACTCCAATATTAAATCCGAGAATGGGGTTCTTCACCAAGGTTGGGAGAGTTTCTTTGGTGAATAACGAAGTTGGTAATGAATTACATTCAAGGGATATGTTACAATTACCCCCAAGGGTCTTATTTATAGTGAAACTAAGGCCATCCCATCAATGCAAGAACTTGGAGCTAAAGAAAAATACTTGGAGCCAAAGGTGTATGCTTGGAGCCAAAGATAATTTCTTGGTCCCAAAGTAGTTCTAGAATGCTCCAATAGAATGTTCTTGTGTCTTTCAAAGTTGCATGAATGTAGACATAAAATCTGCCAACACAAATGTGGGTGGCAACTTGAATTCTACTGGTGGCAAATCAGCTGCATTTTGCTGGTGGCAACTTTGATTCTGCTGGTGGCAACTTCATGCTGAGTGACTTGTATGCTCCTTGGAAAAACATGTTCTTGTACCCGATATAGATCTTCAAAGTCTTGTAGCTAGTCGGGATTCCTTCGTATATGCATGAATCGTCGTTTATTCTTTCTTTTCTTCTCTTTCCTTGTTCTTGGCTATCTAACAACACAAAACACAACTTCACACATATATGAGCTAAATAGCTCATTAGTATAACCAAAATCCATGTAAAATATACGGATAACGCTCCAGAAAACATGTTGGATTTGGGCGTTATCAGTTTTGCATCCGTATTCTGAGATTACGGTTTCAAACACCTAATGCGAGTAAATTCAGCGAAGTGTATCTCTATGAAATTATGGGTGAGTGAGATTTCATTACTGTGGCATGCCACTACTACCATATGCAATGTCATTGATTTTGACATGTTGTTAGACGTGCGCACTGTGTCTTTTGCATGTCCATCATAGAATGTGTGGAATGCATTACTTACTACAACGCCTTGACTAGTAAGGTATCTAGCAAGAATACCTGATCCGTGGCCACTAGGGTTTCATCCCTCTTACTTGACAAGTTTAATTACTAGGTTAACTTGCTACTCTCATTTCACGTGGAAACGAAAGAGTACATGTACATCGGAGGGCCAGATATGAATATGAAATGTATAACATCATGTGTATAGATAATAATAATATGATAAAGAGAAAAAATAGAGGGCCACCGTGACATTTTTTAACGCTTGCAAGTTTTTGAAATAAAACAAAGTAAAACCTAATACGATATTTAAAAAAAGTACATGGATGTTTTATTGACAATCGATTGCATCTTAAAGAGGTATCCATGCATAGGCGATATCCTGTAAGGACGACACTTTTGAAGCTCATGGTCCTTCCACAGACGCCCTGAGTCCCAACCATCCTGGTCGCATATCCTATATGCTCCCCGTATTGTCACTGCTGTGACTTTGTAAGGTCCTACCCATCCCAGCTCGGCTGACTTTAGGCTATGCAGATGCTCTGACTCTGGGATGTGGAATACCAATTCTCCTTTGCTGAACGGGGCGTACTGGAACATCGTGCTCGTTCCTTCTTTAAGTTGCCGTAATGGGCCTAATAATTCAGATTCCATCTGATATTATTGAAGGTTTATTATTCATAACAATTATCAAAACCCTAAACAATATCAAAGCACATATAGCGGAAGCTATTTAATAAGATCATAATAACACAATTATAATTAATCGAATTAGGGTTATGTACCTTTTAGCTAAAGCAAATTCACAAAACAAAGGACGGATCACCAATTAGGCTTTATAACGGACACCACCAGGATATAGTCTAAAGTAAGACTATATTACGTTCTTGTACACACGTAGTACAACGAGCTAACCGTGAGTCTAGCACGTGTAAACCGAGCTTCTACGCTTGTGAAAAATCTACACAACAACCCTAGAGAGGTGCTAGGACTAGATTATATTCAAAATCGAAAACCAACCGAAACCTTTTGTGTGGTTTGGTGTTGCGATCGGCTAAAGAGAAGAGAAGGGAAGGGATAAAAATTATGAAGGGTATGGGGTTGTTTATATAGGCTTAAGAAACTTGGTTTCCAAGCAGAACAAATAAGGCAATAAATCTTTCTCCCCCCCTGTATAACTGACGGTCGAACATCCCCACATGGGGTGTTCTGGAACCTTCTTTTCTTCTTCCTTTTAATTCCACAATGCTCGTTAATACTTAACTCTTAATTATTTAACGGTCGTTAAAGTTATAGCTCGATTTAATTTAATAAATATAATAAATATATTTATTAAATAAATTAACTCTTTACGTATTGGGTGCAATCCCGTAATCTCGAGTTCGAATCCTATCACACGACTATTAAATACAAGTCCATAAACTTTCAGCTCCCACTTGGACATATTTCGAATATCGTGATTCAATTGACTAGCGTCTAGTTACACTAGCAATGTCTCTAGTACAACTCGAGTATGGACTCCTGGATAGAACCTTTTAATAATTCATCATTATTAATTATCCTTTTATTTCTAATATAATATTAATAAGGATATAGATCTCAGTCATTCCTTTCATTAACCATTATATTTCTCGTTCACAAATTAAGGAAGATTACCAAAACAAATTTGGGTGCGGCCACACAAACATTTTACTAATCCCACGAGGGGCCCAGCTGTATTATACTCTAAAAAAACTTGGAGGAAATAAGTTCCATATTGAATACAAGCAAAACCTATGAATTTTGCAATACTTTTAAATCCTTATAGCTACCAGTTACATTTAGTGTTAGATTATTTCACAAAAATGCACTAGATTCAAAACAGTTTTCTAGTATCTCGGGTCTAAGGATAACTATTTATGATTTACTTGATGACAAAGATCCATAAAGTAAAATCATATAGTTGGGATAAGTCCAATATTGGATTCGTCGAATATTATCCAAAATCGATAAATATACTTTCAAGTATACTCTATCGCAATTTTTATTTGTCTTAATTTAATAATATTCCCATATTATTAATCGACAACGGACATTTAGCATAACAATTTTATTCAAGGATTTAAAACATGTAAAATAGGATACAAAATTAAGTAATAAGAATAAACGAAACCCAATCTTTATTTTATTAAATAATAATGTCTTAACGTCCTTATCCAAATACTAATCACAGATTTATTGCATGAGTTCGCCAGCTAGTTGCAGCCCAATAGCCTTGGCATGCTTAAATACCTTTGGTCTAGGCAAAGCCTTAGTAAAAGGATCATCTACGTTAGCATCTGTGCGAACTTTTAATAATTTGATTTCACGAGCTTCAACTAGTTCTCGCACGTAGTGATATCTAAGTTTAAAGTGTCTGGCACCCTTCATGACTCTAGCATCATTGGCAAATATGATTGCGGCAGAATTGTCACAATGCATATTTATTAGGTTCTTTTATTGAAAGCATCACTCCAAGATCTCCAATAAAACTTCCTAATCCAAACCACATTTAGTTATGTATATGGCTTCCTTTCGAACACAAAAAACATATCTTTCGTACTCCTCAAATACTTTAGAATATGTTTAACAGCAGTCCAGTGGAGCTTCCCTGGATTCTGTTGGTAACGACTGACCAAGTTTTGAGCAAACGCCACATCAGGCCTTCTGCATCTTACAACATACATTATAGATCCTACAGCCGAAGCATAAGGCACCTTCTGCATGTATGCCTCCTATTCAGGAGTTGATGCATCCATCTCATGACTTAGATTATGCGTAACTTCCATAGGTTGAAAACCTTTCTTGGTATTATGCATATTATACTTCTTTAATATCTTATCTATATAAGCATCTTGACTAAGACCAATTAACCGTCTTTTCCTATCTCGGTAGATTTTAATTCCCATAACGTATGCAGCGTCATCTAAATCCTTCATAGAAAAACATTTACCAAGATAATCCTTAACAGCTTTAAGTCTTGGAATGTTACTTTCCATGATTAATATGTCATCAACATATCGGACTAGAAATACTACATCACTCCAACTAGCTTTACGATATACACATGGCTCATCACGATTTTGAATAAATCCAACCTTTTTTATTTCTTCATCAAATCGCTTATTCCATTGACGTGATGCTTGCTTCAAACCATAAACGGATCTTTGAAGTTTGCACACGTGTCCTGGATTCTCAGGATCAACATACCCTTCTAGTTGTTGGATATAGATGTCTTCATCTAAGCGACCGTTCAAGAAGGCGGTTTTAACATCCATTTGCCATATCTCAAAGTCATAGTATGCTGCTATAGCTATGAGAATCCTAATAGCTCTTAAGTCTGCTACAAGAGAAAATGTCTCCTCGTAGTCTATGCCAAAAGTTTGAGTAAAACCTTTTGCTACTAAACGAGCTTTATAGGATTGTACTTTTCCGTCCATGTCAGTTTTCTTCTTGTATATCCACTTATGTCTCAATACTTTAGCATTTGGTGGTGGATCTACAAGAATCCAAACATCATTAACTTTTATGGATTTCATTTCTTCATCCAAAGCCACCATCCACTTATCCTTCTCACGATCAAGCATGGCAGATTTATAATTATCAGGTTCTCTAAGATCCCCTATTTCATCATCATCCTCTATATTAAGACATATATTGCTATTTTCATTTTTAATCCTTTCGGATCTATGCAGAGGAACTAATTCTGTTGGAACATCCAGACTTTCTGGTTCTACAAGAATTATTTCGCTAGTGTTTTCAGGATGTAATGTATCTATATGGCTCTCTTCAAGATCATAATTTCTCCCACTGAATTCTTGATTTACAAGATCACTTTCAAGGAAGTCTCCATACCTAGCAACAATTACTTTGTTCTCAGGTGGATAATAAAGTAGTAACCCATAGTTTCCTTAGGGTATCCTACAAAGATACATTTCACAGATCGTTGTTGGAGTTTGTCACCCGAGTCACGTTTCACATATGCCTCACAACCCCAGACCTTTAAATAAGACAAATATGGCTTTTTGCCATGCCATAGTTCATATCGTGTCTTATCAACCTTCTTTGTGGGAACCATATTTAAAATGCGAACCGCAGATTCTAAGGCATAATCCCAAAAGGATAGTGGTAAAGTTGTAAGATTAAATATAGATCGTACCATATCTAATAGTGTACGATTTCTTTTTTCGGATACACCATTTTGTTGTGGAGTATAGAGAGAAGTAAGATGCTGAACAATTCCATTCTAACTTAGATAATCTTTAAACTCTTGACTTAAATATTCACCACCTCTATCAGAACGAAGAGCTTTAATCTTCTTTGCTAGTTGCAATTCTACTTCTGCTTTAAACACTTTGAATGTTTCAAATAACTTATGTTTATGTTTAAGTAAATAAACATAACCATAACGGCTATAATCATCCGTAAATGTTAAGAAGTAGCTAGCACCTTTCCTTGACACATGTTTAAGTGGTCCACACACATCAGTGTGTATTAAACCAAGTAGATCAGTAGCTCTTTCAATATTGCTATTAAAATATTTCTTGGTCATCTTTCCAGAGATACAAGAATCACATTTATCAAATTATTCATCATTGATATTTTCCAAAAGACCTTCACGTTGAAGCTTTTGTATACGATTCTTCCCAATATGGGCAAGTCTACAATGCCAAAGATAAGAAGAGTTCTTGTCAAACTTTCTCTTCTTACTCATGCTAAAGACATAATTATTATTATACTTGGAATTATCATGCATGTCTATTTCAATCACACCATTCACAGAAATTGCATTAAAATAGAAAATACCATTTTTCCAGACAGAAATTCCATTATTATCAATAGTTTGAACAAATCCAGTATTCAACAAACAAGAAAGAGAAATAACACCCTAAAAATTGTAGGTTCATAATGACAATCATTTAAAATCAGTACTAAACCCGAAGGTAAAACTAAATTACAAGTTCTCATAGCTTCAACCGTTGCTTGTGCGCCATTGCCCACTTGCAGAAATTGTTCCCCTTAGGATAGCTTCCTTTCCAGATTAAATCCCTGCAGCGTATCACAAATGTTAATACTGCATCCCGTATCATATACCCAGGAATTTAATTTGTATGTCAAATTAAATAATTCAGTTATAAATAAAGTACCTGAAGCTGCAGCGCTCTGCTCAGACTTCTTCTTTATTTCTCGTAACTCTTCGAGGTAAAGAGGGCAGTTCCTCTTCTAGTGACCACTTGCCTTGCAATGGTGACAATTCTCATCCTTCTGAGATTGATTCTTCTTGACAAATTTCTGCTTAGGTTTCGAATAAGTTGCAACTTGTTTGCCCTTATCACCCTTGCCTTTGCCTTTCTTCTTGTTCGCTTGTGGTTTTGGCTTACTCACTCTACCCTTTTATATGGTTAGTACAGGAGGAGTAGAGGTAGATGCCTTGTCCTTTAACCCCTTTTTGTAGTCAATGAGCATTGCATGCAAATCATTAACTGTCTTCCCCGTGCAATGCATATTATAGTTTCTAACAAAATCATTGAAGTCCTTGTTAAGGAACCTATTGATCAAGTTAATATCCATATTATGATCGTAGGGTTGTCCTAGTGCAATGAGTTGTTTCATATAACCCCTCATCTCCATGTAATGTGCACTAACAGACTTTCCAAGAGTTTGCTTGCAACTATGCAAAGCATCTACTAAGTCGTAGATCTCCACAGCTTGTGGCTTCTCGAACATAGCCTTAATTTCATCAAGCATACGCTTAGGAAAAAATAGCTCATACTTATTTTGAAGTGGAGGGGACATTTTCCCTAGCATTAAGCAAGCCACATCCGAGTGCTTCTTAATAGTAGCAGCGTGTTTAAGCCTTTCGGCTTCAGAAGCTCCTTCAACAAGATCCTCCGGATAAGGAGTGGTCAAGATATCAATAGTATCCGCTACTCTCAAGACAATTCTTAGTGAGCGGTACCAATCATTGAAGTTAGGGCCAGTAAGTTCAGGACGATGAAAAAACGTTTTGAACGCAGAACTTATAGTGTTATTTTCGAGTTGAGCCATTTCTACAGAAATAAGTTCAAATATTAGTATTTTCGATAAAATACATTCAAGAAAATAAAACTATCCTGGTATAAAACCATAGTATTTTCCTTGAAACTAGAACCTATATTGACATAAATCCATTACATCAGTTGATCTGCTAGTAATGAATGTATTTAACATAGTAACTTGTCGAACAATTTATTAACAAACAATTTCTAATTTCTAGCTATTTGAAGGGATTTACATTGCCAAAAAACGTTTTGCTTTGTAAACATGATTCATCCCTTCTGAATGCCTTAAGTTTCTAGATCTCACTGAGTAACTTAATTAAGTCGTCTAATCTGAATAACGTAAAACTATCACGCGAATTCTCATTCTATGAAAGTTTTCTTTCCATCACACCGTCGTCCAAAAATCTCATATGACGACGTAGTAATTTCAAGTGTTCGTCAATTAGATAGCATTCGACTTAAATTTTAAGCGTATAATTTTGAAGTCAAAGTCAATGTATGGAGAAGCATGCATACAACTCCATAGAATAAGTTTAATAAAATATTTAGTAAACTTTTTCACGAGACTAAATTTCTACATAAATTATGTTGGAGGTATTGGTTAAACCAATCAAAGAATTTTACCCACAACTATTCACAACGTACTTCTTCTAGAACACGACTAAAGTACAAAACAATAACCTTATATTATTATTTGGATGTGAATTTACGGTAAATCAATATGAAGGTATTATGCAAGTAATAATCGTAGCTAATTTCAATTTGACGCACAGGCGAGCCGAGAATTTGGTCAGCGACTAATGGCATAACACCTCCTTCATTAAACGGGTACATGACCAACGGTGCGTTATACCCACTTTATAGTTTGTCAAAAAGAGTGGGTCGTTAAATTATTATTGCAATTCACCAATAAACGTAATTCTATGTAATTTAGATCTCAAACAAATCTTAATTTTTAATATGATTTAGTCCATATTTTTTTATTCCAAAAAAACCCTTGTTTACAACAATTCAAACAATTTAAACATAAACAAGTAAAAAAAACTAAATCATAAACACATAATAACAATTTATATGTGAAATAAATAAATAAAATAGCCACATGCATACCATTTATTCAATAATCATCAAATCTAGGTTTTTATATTCATATACAAGTCTTCCCTAATTCAAGATTTATTGAATCAAATAAAGCAAGTAGCACATAAAATCATATAAACATACAATTTTACGATCCATGAAAACATGCACGTTCATCATGGATCCACCCTCAAATCTTAACAATTAAATCTCTACGGATCGTAACCTTTAATCTACATGACATAACAATTAATCATGTAATTTAATATAAAATTACACAACATGTAATTTAGGTTTTCAAATTTTTTATTTTTTTTAATAAAAAATTCGGCCAAACCCTATTTTTTTAAAAAACAAAACTCTAATTTTTAAGAAAACATAAAAAAAACATGTAGTTTTAACTCAAAACAATTATTAGTTAAAAACTTTAGTTTTTCGATAATTATAACATGTTAAAACGGCTCTGATACCACTGAAGGTTTATTTTTCATAACAATTATTAACACCCTAAACAAGATCTAAGCACATATAGCGGAAGCGATTTAACAAGATCATAATAACACAATTATAATTAATCGAATTAGGGTTACGTACCTTTTAGCTAAAGCAAATTCACAAGATAAAGAACAAATCACCAATTAGGGTTTATAACATACACCACCAAAATATAGTCTAAAGTAAGACTGTATTACGTTCTTGTACGCACGTAATACAACGAGTTAACAGTGAGTCTAGCACGTGTAAACCGAGCTTCTAAGCTTGTGGAAAATCTACCCAACAACCCTAGAGAGGGGCTAGGACTAGATTATAAGCAAAATTGAAGACCAAGAAAACCAACCGAAACCTTTTGTTTGGTTTGGTGTTGCGATCGGCTAAAGAGAAGAGAAGGGAAGGGATAAAAATTATAAAGTCTATGGGGTTGTTTATATAGGCTTAAGATACTTGGTTTCCAAGAAAAACAAATAAGGCAAGAAATCTTCCCCCCCCCCCCCCCCCCCTTGTATAACCGACGGTCGAACACCCCTACATATGGTGTTCCAGAACCTTCTTTTCTTCTTCCTTTTTATTCCACAACGCTCGTTAATACTTAACTCTTAATTATTTAACGGTCATCAAAGTTATAACTCGATTTAATTTAATAAATGTAATAAATATATTTATTAAATAAATTAACTCTTTACGCATTAAGTGCAATCCCGTAATCTCGAGTTCGATCCTATCACACGACTATTAAATATAAGTTAATAAAATTTCAATTCTGCCATGGCGGATGCTTTATGTCCACCCTTGAACGTCCCTACCGTAGTTCCCTTTTCCCCCCGGTCTGCGTACTGGTTGACTCGTAGACGCAAGTAGTAATACAGTTTTCATCTGCCGGGCCAGAAAGCCTACGACTGTTGTAATGGAACATATCCTTTGCGCAAGGGAAGAGAAAATTCCTTTTCCCGTCAGTCCCTTCCACGATGAGTTGCGTGGAAACCTTTGGTGTTGGCGCCTTGACCTTGTCATGCGACCTTGAGAATGCTGACATTTTAACGACATGTCCCGTGCATCCTTATACATGGTTGGCCACTAATATCCAGAGCGAACGACCTTGCCAACCATAAGTCGAGGGCCCGTTCGGATCTGACACATCTTAGCATGCACGCCTTTCATGATGTTCCATGCTTGTCGCGGTCCCACACATTGTAGCTATCGCTTGGTTCCTGATTGCTTGCACAAGGCTCCGTTATGAATACTGAACTGTTTTATGTTCCTCTGGATATGTCTAATTTCCCTATTACCTCTTGGACGTGTCTGGTTAGTTAAGTGATTGATGACCGGATTCATCCATGTCAACCTTCTCCCCGGTTGCTAAAGTAAGTACCGTTTCCTCTACTGACTTATGTGCGACAAACCCGACGAGCACTTCATTAGGTGGATCTGCCCAGTTAACAGTTGCGATGCGATCCACGACTTTCGCTATCTCATTACACTCCCCTAAAATCTCAAGTATTGTAAATTTGTTAAACTTCTGGGCCATCAATCTCAGCTTGTGTGTGTACATGATCAATTTGTCCCTCCTAGGATCACACTTCCTAGCAACACGATTTTCTAGCAACATGGTGTATACCCCCGCCACCAGGTCCTGAATGCCCCTTCGCGATGCCAACCTAAGCCCTGCCATTAATGCTTCATGATCAGCTTCAGTGCTCGTGGTTGTGAATTCGAATCGCATGGCATAAGCGATTTGTATCCCAGCTTTTTCTATAAGGATGTAACCTGCATCCAGTCCTTCTTTCCGTATGACTCCTGTTGACACCAAGATCCACGAAGCTTTAGAGAAATCGCCCCTCCTTGGAGCGCACTCGAGTTTATCTGTTTGCCTAAATTCCCCATCAAACATTGCTTTTTGGTTACTGCTGGTCGTTTGCTAGAGATACCATTTTTGGTACGTGACTCCCTTTCATTTCTCCGCTTCCCATTTCTGAGGGATGCATAGGTAGCTGCTTCTCCTTCGTCTGTATTGTGGATTTTGCCCACCTCATTTTCTACCGGGAATTTAAGCATGTCGTGCGCCGTAGATGGTATAGCAACCAGTGCGAGGATACCTGGCTGAACAATAATGTCGTTGTACGACAATCGTGATCGTACTACCATGAAATCCATCTACACTGTTGTTGAATGGCTATGACTTCCTACCCTTACGGGTGTACGGAGCTGTCCCAATGGCCGAGTTTTCTTTCCATTAAACCCTGTGAGTAGAGGTGCAATTTGATTCAGCTCGTCCTTTATTCCTTCTGATAGTCGTGCAAAACAGTGCTTGTACATGATGTTTGCCGCAGATCCCCCGCCAACATACATTTTATTAATAGCATGATCTCCCAGATTTATTATATTGCTAGGGGTCCTTTTCTATAGTTTATCTTGGTTAAGGTAGGGAACGATATTTCCGGTTCGCACGAAAATTCGTACCTGATTTATTTTTGTGGGCTTTTCCCCTCCGTTTCCACCATATAGATGATTATAGGTTTTTCCTTCTCCTTTTTGTTTTCGGCCTTATTGGGATCTCCCCCTTTTCTCCAATCTCTGATTAGATGATCCAACTTTCATGATTTAACTAAGCTATCGATATGTTTCTTCAACTGTATGCACTCATCTGTCCCATGACCTTTGGCTCCGTGATATTCGCAGTATTTACTGTTGTCGCGTTTTCCACTAGACGAGTCATCGGAGGAGGTTTTGGGAAATTCGAACCCTCGGACAGGAATATCTCCCTTGAGGTCATCCTCATAGGAGTGAATTTGCTGTTGTTATCTCGTCCCGGCTTCTGAGTTCCCCGGTAGTCTAGGCTGCGACCACTACCCTGGTTATTTGGCTTTTTTTTTGCCGATCTTGAAACCTGTGTCTGTACCTAGAGTTAGTTTATCTGCTATTTTTTGCTGCCAACTCTCCTTGGATAAATTATCTGACTCATCGCATTACTCCATCGAAGGTTTCGGGAGTCCTATCATTCAACTTATTTATTAAGTTTGGATTGGTTATTCCTGCTACGAAGCCTAAAATTTTAAAATTTCGGGGCGTTCTCTAACTTGGTTGCACTCAGACTCAAAGCGTTCCACGAAGTCTTCCAACGACTCTCCTGGTCGCTGTTTGACTCTTGCGAGTGAGACATGGATTTTTTCGCACTTCTTTTGCTGGATGTAGTTTCTACGGAAGCCTTTTCGTAGTTCCTCGAAGCCGCCGATGCTCCGTCGTGGGAGCCTGTCGAACCAATATTGTGCATTGCCTATCAACTTAGAGTTAAGTGGCACTATACGGGATCAGGCTAATGTTCAATCTTGTGTGGGATTCGAACACTTTGAGGTGATCGTCTGGGTCAGTCATGCCATCGAAGGTCTTGACGTTAGACAGCATGTGCCTTTTCTTATCTTCCGTGTAGGTCATGATGCGCTTTGTGAACGCATTGCCTTTTTCACGACGCCATGGGAGGGACCATTCCTCATCATTACGCCTTCTTGGTTGTCTCAATCATCTGCGACGCTTCCTTTCATTTTCAGACGAGTCCTAGGACGAGGAGCTGGTCCTGCGACGCCTAGTATGGTGATCGCTAGAGTCGGAGGTTGTTGAGTTGTCGCTTGGAGATCCTTTCCTTCCAGTTTTGCTCATATTGCTCTTTTTTCTTCTTTTTTCGTACCTCTGGGGAATATCTCTCTCCCTTGGTCCTAGTCGCTTGAGAGCGCTTTGGCGTTGTTCAGCTTGCTCTGGTGCGGAATTCCGACTCTGTGGAGTAGGTCCTAACTTGTCTTGGATGCTTATGCGCTGTTTGGTATTATTAGGAGTAACTAGAGCTTTTCGTTCTCTTGAATCATCTTAATCGTCTGAGGAGGATGCGTCCTCGATAATAAGTTAATCAGGGTATGTGACCCGCCTTGGTGAGTTTTGTGTCTCTCCCTCTCTCGGTCTTTCTTCCCTTCTTTGTTTTCGCTATTCTAGTCGGCGCTCCTTATTGGAGGTGGACCCTTTTGAGGCTTGTAGTTCTTTTTCGAAATCCAAGCAGCTCCTTAGATCACTCACTGGGTTACTTTTTATTCGTGCGATCATGAAAGGAATTAAGGCATCATAATTCCTTTCGACGTAATCGTTCACGTCGTCACTCTTCCCAGTAGGGGTTCCAGTTTCGGCTTGTAGTACCATCTCACTGTTCAGTTATGCTTCTTTCTAGGGCGCGTCGGGGGCTCCTTTCGAAGTCAACATTTCCTCCGCAATTGAGAGGCACAGTGGGTATGAACGGGGGAATTGGCACCTATGGTGACTTCCCCCCATTTCCTTTGACAAAATTGTTAGTTGTTTCATGGAGCTGTGTTTTCTTGCTGTCCCCCTATTGCTGGAAAAGGTTCGTACCGCCCTTTGTCATGCTTAGTGTTTAGTGTAAGGTCCCACGGATGACGCCAACTTGTTGATACAAAAGTTTGATGGACTGCGCTTGACCCGAATTAGGCTTAATTCGGGTGTTTGTGGACTCCGGCTCTTGCACCAAGTGAACTTGTTTAAAGACCCTACACACTAAATAACAGACACCGTTAGGCTTACCATGGGCGCGTGTCCTACGATTAGACTTCGGATTGAGAGTAAGTAATCGATTTGAGAGATAGGTGAGGGTTTTAGAGTATTGTGAATGTCGTACCTTTGTGGAACCTCTAGGGTTCCTTTTATAACCAAGGAAACCCTAATTTGGCTTCTCTATTCTTGCGGCCTAAGCAAGAGATAGATACCAAATATAACCGGATCCTTATCGCATGAATAATGATAGTGTATACCTTTTTAACTTAGGCGAATCATAACCGGATTTAGATTATGATTATGTTTGATCCTGTCCGCGTGCGACCAGGACACGGTTGAGATGGAACCACGTGTGACAGCAGCTTATTAGGCCATGTGAACTTTAGCGTTGTCTGTTTATGATCCATACGTAATGGATACGAGTAGTACTCGCGGGTTGGGCTATTCAGCCCGACTAGGGACTATGCGTCATCACCCATCTATTAGCAATAGTTTATCCCATGATATACGAACAACCTGTTTGACAATGATTGTGCCATTTATGTTCTGTATTGCTTCCTTTACGCTGCTTCTATAATACAAAAAGAAAAACATGAAAACAAGCTCCTTTGATTAAGAAAATAAATATATCACGCTTAAACACATATATTTAGGTCCATAAACATTACCTGTTAGTAACTTGAACAAATATCACATCCTTTTCTTACAGATATTTTAACATATAAGATCTCACCAAATGTTTGCCTCTAGTCTTCGATATCTTCATAGTGACATCAAAGTCAAGTCCTACAACAAAATCTATTAATGGTACTATGTTAGATAAGTAAATTGTGGCACTTGCGGTACATGAACAATAATACTAAGAGAGACTCACAGTTGGTTTTGGAAGAATCTCTATCAAACTATTGGTTTTGCGAATTAGCAAATGAACCATTTTCGCCAGTCAATAACACAGCTAAAAATGAACAATAATATATATGTAAGTAGTAGAAAGTCACTAAAAAGAGGCAATACAAAAGGATTTATAGATGGAATCGTTGTTATTAACCCTCAATGAATCCTTAAAGAAAATTTATTTTGTCAACATTTTTTTTTTAATTTTGTCCTTAAAAAGTTGATTTATAAATGGAATCCTGGTAATCAACCCTCAACCATTCATTTTGGAATATATATATTCTTAAAAAATACTGTGTAAAATATCTCTATGATAAAATTTAAGCAAGGACCAGAATGACATACCTTGAAAAGAAAATTAATTTTGTCCACATTGTTGTTGAGTAGGTGACTTCTTGGGAGTTGCAACACTGATATGCATAGGTTTATTTGAACAAAATTGACCATTCATTTTTGTTGGTTTTGGGGTTTTAATTTTAAAAAATGGAAGATTATTGTGTGATTTACGACGACGGCTGCATAAGAGAAAAACAAGAGGGGAAGGTTGGTAGGTAGGGTTTTGTTATTTTTTCTTGTGTGTGGGATATGAAAAATCAAAACGAAAGAAAGGAGGGACAAATCCCGCTCAATTTGTTAGAACGTTTTTTTGGTAAACCCTCGATCTATTGGATTAATTGGTTTGTGTTGCTAAGTATTTGTTTTGATTTGCATGAAATAAATTGTCTCAGTATTTCACGTGGATATTGCATGGGTACATTTGAAGACAAAAGCATTGTTTAGTTTTTACTTTTGTTTTATTAACTAGGAAGTTAATTAGAATTAGTATTCTCATTTGGCCGAGTCTTATGAAGGTGAACGTTGAGGAGTGGGTCATTAGGTCTACCAGTTCTCTAGGATTATTAGTAGGTTGGAAGTGTTCCATGTTTTCCTTTGTACTGGCTATAAATAGCCTAAGCCTTTATTCAATAAATTGTACCATCTGTATTTCATTCTTTGTTACAATTCATATAACAACATTTCGTCCCTTTTGTATTTGCTTTATTCTGTAACTTGGACTGATAACCAACATTTGGTATCAAAGCGAGTTCGTTTGTAAGGGCCCGATCAAAAGTTGAAGAGTTACTGATTTAGCTTCTACTCTTGATCTTCCTGTTCATGATAAGAGTCTATCAGATGGAGGTGCGTGAAAAACGAATTGAAAGATCCGTCAAATCAGGTGGCTTTGGATTTTGTTCATTTAGTAGGTTAAAGAAAACGGTAATAACGGGAGCTTGTTTTCTTTGTCGGGTGAATAGTGCTCTTGGACGGGTTTGATCGTAAAAAGAGTCAAAGTTGTCAAAGGAAGGAAAATGTCGTTGGTACCTGTTAAAGAGCCTGGTTTGATGTCGTACCAAGTTCCAGTCTTAACCGCAACAAACTATCCGGTGTGTACAGTCAATGTTAAGGCCATTATGGATGCTAATGGCGTATGGAGACTGTCGAATCAGGGCGTTGGGTGTAGAACCATATTCGAAAAAGAAAAAGCAAGCTCTTGCATTTTTGTTTCAAGCGATTCCCGAAGAGATGGTGTTGCAAATGGCAACTTACACCGACCCAAAGCAAGTGTGGGATATTTTAAACACACGATTTTTGGGAGTTGACATGGTGAGAACGACTCGACTTGCAACGTTGAAAAAAGAGCTTGATGGTTTGCGCATGAAAGATGAAGAAAGTGTCGATGATTTTGCAACCAAGTTATCCGGTTTAACTTCGAAGGCTATGAGTCTCGGGTTTGAGCGTGAAGAATTCGACTTGGTGAAAAGGCTACTTGATTCGATGCCTAAGTCGTTCCTTCAAATTTTGGCTTCGATTGAGCAATGTTTTGAATTGGACACGGTGCCATTTGATGAGGCAGTTGGTAAACTAAAGGCTTATGAGGAGCGGATAAAAGGAGGTGAGAAAAAGGATTGCATTCAAGGTGATTTGTTGTTGGCAAGTGACGGGAAGTCACACGGGTGTAAGCGTTGTGGTGGTGGAAGCTCGAACCGAGATGACTTTGGGCGTGGTCGGGGAAGAGGCCGTGAGTCCGTGAGAGGTCGAGATGGTAACGAGCGGGTCCGAGATAAAATCCACGTAAAATGTTACAAGTGTGAAGATTATGGTCACTATCATAACGAGTGTCCCAAAAATGATGAAGCAAATTTGATTGAGGAGGAGCCGACATTACTGTGAGCAGTATGGAGAAGAAAACCAATTAAGGAGGTTATTATTAGATTAATTGGTTTGTGTTTCTAAGTCTTTGTTTTGATTTGCATGAAATAAGTTGTCTTAATGTTTTACGTGGATGTTGCATGGGTACATTTAAAGACAAAATTATTTGTTTTAGTTTTTACTTTTATTTCATTAACTAGGCAGTTAATTAGAATTAGTATTCTTATTTGGTCGAGTCTTATGGAGGTGAACGTTGAGGAGTGGGTCATTAGATGTACCAAATCTCTAGGAGTATTAGTAGGTTGAAAGTGTTCCACGTTTTCCTTTGTACTGAGTATAAATAGTCTAAGCCTTTATTCAATAAATTGTACCATTTGTATTTCATTCTTTGTTACAATTCATACAACAACATTTCGTCCCTTGTGTGTTTTCTTTATTATGTAACTTGGATTGATAACCAACACGATCTTTTTGTGTTTATTTGTACAATCTTTTGATCCGAAATAAGTTTAGCTTTTGAAGGCCTGCCTATTTTTATTAAATAGGTCGGATATTTTAAAAAGTGATCTAATCTATTGTGTAGTAGTGGTATTCTCGAAAAATGATTGGATTGTGTTGTCCCTTAGCCTGTAAACTTGATGAAGCATAAACTAGTTTCAATCTATTAACTCATTTGATTGTAAAGCTTGACAGCTCTTATGATTCTACTTATATGAGTTTAGATAGAAAGAGGACTAGCCTATATATATATGACATTAAAGTTAGTATGTTCATCGATACCAAAATTAATGTACTTGACCATAAACCATCGAATATAATAGTAACATATGATACAATCATATGATAGAAGTGCCTCGATGTCCTGTATTCGAACCATTAAAAAAGAATTAATTTCTCATTGGCCAACGGAGGTTCATCACGGTAACTCCTAGATATCCAAAGAATCGAGTAATCGTGATGGCACTACTTGAGAGCAGGGGAGTAAAGGAAAAAGTGAGAGACAATTTTTTGGAGCAATTTTCTGTATATCCTCAAATGCAAGACAACACTCAATTTAAACATGCTGAGAATGTGGGTTCATCATCCATATTCCTTATTTTATGCCACTACTTCTAAACATGTGCTAACTTCCTATCATACAGTAGACTTCTTCAACTAACAAAAGAAATAACAATGCAGTAATGAAAACGTGGAAACATGCACTTGTGATTCAGTTCCTGTATCTCATGGGCTTCCTGATTTCTCTTGCAGGCCTTATTTGGATATGAGCAGCTTGATGTGGTGGGCTAAGTGACTGACTACGTTGGGCCGTATCATCCCTCTCTCCATAAGAAGTTACATTGTCCCCAATGTAATCAAGATCTGGAAACTGTAGCTTGAGGGAGTTTAAATTTTCCCAAGTAGCCTCTTCGAGAGGATGCTTTTCCCATTTGACTAAAACCTCTGGATCGTCATGTGAGTCGGTACGGGAGTTGATGATGGCTTCTGGTAAAAATGCTAAGTCGTCCTTTAGATCAAATGCATCCAGGTTTTCTGTAGAGTCTGAAGTGGTACCATAAGATGGTTTCAATAATGAAACATGAAAGACGGGATGGATTTTGGACCCAACAGGTAACTCTAGTTTGTAGGCCACGTCCCCGATTCGCTCGATTATCTTGTATGGTCCATAAAAGAGTCTTGAAAGCTTGTGGTTGGTACGCTTATGGACGGAGGTTTGCCGATACTTGTGCAAGCGGAGATAAACATAGTCACCAATCTTAAACTGTTTGTCAAGGCGGTGTTTGTTCGCTTGCGTGACCATTTTCTGTTTTGACACCTCGATGGAATGCTGTAAGGAACTCATGATCCTCTGATGTTCGAGTAAGGAACTCTCGATGGACCCCGTTGTGGTTGACCCCGGTAGATAGTTGTGTATTGAAGTGACATCTCGCCCATACACCGCTTTGAAAGGGGACATGTTGATAGAGGAGTGATGACTAGTGTTGTAGCAAAACTCAGCTAAGTATAACAATTGTGCCCATGTTCGCGGTTCATCAAACACAAAGGCACGCAAATACATTTCAAGGCAGCGGTTAACGACTTCGGTTTGGCCGTCCGTTTGTGGATGGTAGGCGCTGGAGTGCAACAGTTTAGTACCCATGAGTCTAAATAACTCTTTCCAAAAGCGACTGAGAAATAACGGGTCTCTATCCGAGACAATAGTTTTTGGCAAGCCGTGTAAACGATAGATTTCATGCATAAAAAGCGAAGCCAAAGTAACAGCAGTGTAGTTAGGAGATAAAGGAAGAAAGTGTGCATACTTTGAAAGGCGATCGACAATGACCCAAATGCAAACCTTTCATTTTGACGGTGGTAATTGGGTGATAAAGTCCATTGATATATCATGCCATGGATGTGATGGCGTTGGAAGCGGCTGAAGAAGACCATACGGTTTATGATTGGGATACTTGATAGCTTGGCAAACTGTACAATTTTTGACAAATTGTGCAACATCCTTTTTCAACCCAAGCCATGTAAAGGTGCTGGAGAGCCTCTTAACCGTTGCATTGATTCCCGCATGACCACCGATAAATGATGAATGAAATTCAGTTAGGAGTTGCTCGCGAACATTAGAGATTGGTGGTATAAACAGTTTGCCCGATATGAAAACCAAACCGTCCCGTAAAACATGGTGAGGAAAACCAGCTGGGTCGGCTGTGACACTGGCTGCAAACTCTCTGCCTTGTGGGTTGGTGGAATAGTATGTGCGAATGTCTTCGAGCCATGAGGCTGTTGGGTATGAAATAGCGAGCATGGAAGGAATATCCACCCTGCTCAGTGCATCAGTCACGGTGTTTTCCCTACCTGGCTTGTATAAGACTTCGAAGTCATAGCCCAAAAGTTTTGTGACCCACTTCTGTTGCTCTGGTGTTTGGATCGTTTGTGTGAGGATATGTTTGAGGCTATGATGGTCCGTATAGATACGAAACCGACGACCCAAAAGATACTGGCGCCACTTTTTTACTGCTTCTGTGATAGCATAGAATTCCTTAGTATAAGTAGACTGACCTTGCATGGTGTGGCATAACTTTTTGCTAAAGAAGGCAATTGGTCTGTTCTCTTGTGATAGAACCGCTCCGATAGCCAACCCTGAAGCATCTGTGGTAACATCAAATGGTTTTGTGAAGTTAGGAAGCGCAAGAGTGACAAGTTGCTGCATTTTTTGCTTTAACTCTTTGAAGGCTGCCTCCGCTTCGACCGTCCATTTGAACTCCTTCAGCTTGAGAATGTCGGTTAAGGGGGCTACGATTTGTGCATAGTGCTGAACAAACCGTCGATAGTACCCGGTAAGACCCAAGAATGCCCGTATCGTGGTGAAAGATGACGGTTGGGGCCACTGTTGGATGGCTGCTATTTTCTCAGCTTCTGGTGATACTCCTTGACCCGAAATCCGATGACCCAGAAACGAAATATCCGTTACCCCGAAAACACATTTAGAAGACTTCGCATGAAAGTGATTTTGTTGTAGCTTGTGAAAGACATAACGGAGATGTGCGTAATGGTCTTTGCGGTTACTGCTGTAGATGAGTATATCATCAAAAAAAACTAGCACAAAGTGGCGAAGCACGGGGCGAAATAGGTCGTTCATGGCTGATTGAAATGTGGATGGTGCATTCGTGAGGCCGAATGGCATCACAAGGAACTCATAATGTCCATCCGATGTACGAAATGCGGTCTTGTGGATGTCGGCCTGAGCTACGCGGATTTGGTGGTAGCCGGAACGCAAATCGATCTTGGAGAAGACTGTTGCACCATGTAATTCATCCAGGAGTTCGTCGATTGTTGGTATCGGAAATCTATCTTTGACAGTAACTGTATTCAAGGCACGGTAGTCCACGCAAAAACGCCAAGAACCATCTTTTTTCTTTACTAACAAAACTGGAGATGAAAATGGGCTTTGGCTGGGCCGAATAATACCGTCCTGTAGCATTTCTGTGATAAGTTGCGTCATAATCTGTTTTTGGAAGTGGGGATAGCGGTATGGTCTCACATTGACTGGCTCGTTGGTGAGTAAGGGAATGTGGTGGTCATGGTATCTGGTTGGTGGGAGAGTGTGTGGTACCTCGAAAACGGTGTGGAACAAGTCTAATAGGGTTGTAATGTTCGGATCAGGGATGGTGTCGGTTGGGTTATGGATGTGTGGTTTTGGTTCCATGGTAAGTGTATGGATGGAGGCAATAAAGTCGTGTTTGAGCATAGTGGATAACGAGCTCGAGGAGACTTGTTGGGTTCGCGGTTCACCGCGCAAGGTACATTGGTTACCATCCTGAACGAAAGAAATTTGTGGTACCGAGAAGTCAGCCGTTATAGTTCCGAGTGCACCCAACCATGAGATACCTAAGACGACATCGGCACCTTCTATTGGAAGCACAAAAAATGGGATTTGAAATTTCGTTTTCTGGAGTTGGAGATTGACATCCGGGCAATACTCCGAGCACTGAATGAACTGGCCGTTGCCGACCATCACTCGGAATGGTTCCAGTGGTTTGGTGGAGAGGTTTAATTGTTTGGCTATTCGTGGTTGCACAATATTATGGGTGCTGCCACAGTCGATTAACACCGTGACTGGGCATGTGTCAATGAAGCCGGTGATCCGTAAGGTTTGGGAAGATGACATACCAAAATATGCAGCATCGGATAAGGACCACAATTGAGGTGGTGGTTTTGCATCCTGTGGAACAGCGTCTAAGGAGTTCGTCATCATTATCCACAATGATGAGGAACTGGGGTGGGTTACACTTGTGGCCGGGGACAAATTTTTCTGGGCAACGAAAGCAAAGGCCTTCTTTGCGGCGTTGCTGTAGAGCTTCGGGTGAGAGTTTTGTAAATGGTAACGGTTTTGGTGGGTGATGAGGGGGGTTTAGTTCTGTATTGGAATAGGGTTTGGTGGAGGCTGATTGAGGTATAGTGGAAGAAGGGTTTGATGTGGGGGTGGTGGAGAATGGTTTGGGGAAGTATGGGCTTTTAGGTTTAGGTTGGTGTGATATTTTGTCTTCCACAAGTTGGGCCAAGCTACATGCGTCGTGAAACGTAGTGGGTTTAAGGATCGCTAGTTCAGTTTGGATCTCTGGTTTAAGACCCGATATGAGGCAATTTTTGAGGGTTTGTGGAGATAACCCGGTGACTCGGTTACTGAGTTGTTCGAACGCAGTTTGGTAGACTCGAACCGTCGTTGTTTGTTGTAATTTCAGGAGTGTTGCTTCATGGTTTTCATATGAGGAAGGACCGAAACGGAGTTCAACCTGTCGTTTAAACATGTCCCAAGTTCCCAAGAGATGGTTGCTGTCTAAGTGTTGGTACCAGGCTAGAGCATCACCGGTAACGTGGAATGCTACTAGTCCAATTCGTTCGTCTGGTGGAATCTTGTAGTACGAAAAGAAACTTTCCGCTTGAAAAATCCAACCAAGGGGGTTTGTTCCATCGAATGATGGAAGCAGGATTTTGGGTGATCTGGGGTTGTTCGAGTAGGAAGAGGAGGGAGGGCTGGTGTCCTTCGGTTTTGGAAATTTTATGGGTGGAGTCTTGCTGTTGTCCGTGGTTAGGCTGTCCGAAAGGGTGGTGATGTGGGTAACTAAGTTTGCAGTCGTTGCTGTTTGGGAGTCGATTTTGGTGGTTAGGGATTTGGTAGCTTCAATTAAAGCCGTAAGCTGGTTTGTGTTGCGGTCTGCAGCGGTGTTGGTGGCTGAAATGAGTTGTGTTAGGAGATCAGTGAGTGGTGGTTGGTTGTCATCACCGGTGGGATCCCGGCGAGGCGGCATGGCGGCAGGTGAGTTGAGAATGAAAGCACCAAATGATGGCACTACTTGAGAGGAAGGGAGTAAAGGAAAAAGTGAGAGACAATTTTTTGGAGCAATTTTCTGTATATCCTCAAATGCAAGACAACACTCAATTTAAACATGCTGAGAATGTGGGTTCATCATCCATATTCCTTATTTTATGCCACTACTTCTAAACATGTGCTAACTTCCTATCATGCAGTAGACTTCTTCAACTAACAAAAGAAATAACAATGCAGTAATGAAAACGTGGAAACATGCACTTGTGATTCAGTTCCTGTATCTCATGGGCTTTCTGATTTCTCTTGCAGGCCTTATTTGGATATGAGCAGCTTGATGTGGTGGGCTAAGTGACTGACTACGTTGGGCCGTATCAAATCGTTTCAGAGCTACTGGGCTCGTATCATTTTCATACCTTTCCGAAAGCCATGAACTTCTCAAATTGACCAGGATGTATGATTGTATATGATTTGGTGTATTTTCTACTTAAAAAACGAGTTAAAGAAGAGAAATGAAAGTCCATCTCCTCAAAATTAAATACGGAGTATGCAAACTTCCTGCCTCCAAAGAGTTGTTCATGCCTCATGCGTGACTACGAGGCACCAGTAAATATGTCAAATGAATCACCACGTTATGTCGTGTCTTTACGACGATTGGATAATTAAAAACCACGTAGTATCTATTATTATATTTAGCCCAATCTATACGATCTTCTGACTCCGAAACGACATCTTAGGTACATGCACGCTACTGCTCACACATACCTCTTCTCAAAGTTAAGCACGTATACACCACGTGGCAAAACCCAAACACGTAAACACTTTCCATGCATAAAAACCTAGCTCAATAAACTTTCTAAGAAAAGACCATAACACAAAAAAAACTAGTACCAAAAACATGTCAGATCAAAAGCCAAAGCCACAAGAGGGACAGAAATCACAAGGATTGCCTGAGCAAGTGAAAGATAGTCCATATACACAGTATAAAGATATAGAGGACTATAAGGAGAAGGGTTATGGCATTCATGGCCACCAACAGCCACAGCCGGGGCGTGGAGCAGGCGCTTCTACCGACGCCCCGACTTCTGTCGGTGGCAGTGATTCTACCGCTGCCGCTAACGCCTCCACTGACGCCCCGCTTTCTGTTAGGGTTTGGTCAATAGACTGATTGGTCTAGAATCGAGTTGCTCTTCAATGTTTTCTGTATTTGTTAATGCTTTTTTTGGTGTGTGTTTTTCGATACTTTATATAATAAAGACGGGCACTGCTAAGGTATAGGCCTTTTTATGTTACGATTTTATTTAAGTAAGATCTTGCTACACTCCTGCACGTTTTAGTAAGTTAGGATAGTAAGATTTTACTATTAACATGGCTATTTTCATAACCATCGTAGTCGCCATCATCCTTGTTCATGTTGTTACTCTTGTTGATGTTTTTTGTTTTTTACATCAATGCCTTAAAAATAACAGACTAATTCGATCAGGAAACGAATTAAAAAAGTGATGTGAGTTATTCGCTTCAATGTTTAACCAAGACTATACGGACGTTATGTTGTGATCTGAAAATCTGCCGGAAAAGGAGATCACAAAATTTGAAGTTCGTATATCATGACAAAGTAGTAATAACATGTTCGAAAAAAATCAAAATTAGAAAGAATTACACTAAAATCTCAAAATCTCGTCTTGTCGGCTTGTTCGGCTAGCCATAGAGGCTGTTGCACCTTATACTACAAAGACCTATACTACAAGAGTGGATCCGCCCCTGGGCGAATACTAGTGACGACCAGTGATTTCTCGTGTAACAACTTGAAGGAAATGGTCTTATTTTGTCGACACCATACGTATGGTTAAAAAAGCAAACTTACCTTTGATTTAGTGGTTGAAGAAGCCCTTTCAGAACTTCGAAATCTTTCAATGAAACTGTCAACAAGAACCAGTCAGGCCGTCAAGGAAAGGCTTCATACTTGTGAATG
Source organism: Glebionis coronaria (assembly GCA_025667525.1). Taxonomy (NCBI): domain Eukaryota; kingdom Viridiplantae; phylum Streptophyta; class Magnoliopsida; order Asterales; family Asteraceae; genus Glebionis; species Glebionis coronaria. The sequence continues at coordinate 279,347,783 of CM046880.1, read as the reverse complement.
CTAAGATAAATTCTTTCTTTTGGTTTAAACATAGATGGAAAAATGTTCATGTAAATTAGCTTGATTGGCTTCACTAACCATCATACAATCCGATTCTCTCTTGGCAACTGGCAAGTCTAAGCATTTTGCCGGTTCTCTCCTTGAAAACACGTCGCTGGTTTCATTGAAATAATGTCCTCCAAGAAAAGTTCTTTCATAACATGAGGTGTTGATTGTTCATATCAGTCCAGAAGTAAATAAACAGAGATTGCACGTTTAATTAACAAGCCGAATTTAATTAAGTACCACAAGGGTCGAGCTCCACATGACTACTGAAACTTGATAGAATTCTCGCCTATACATTGAAAACGAAGGTTTATGAAGTTCATATATAACAATTACAATAATAGAAACAAAGATCAAAACACGTAATGACGGAAGCGATTTAAAAGATCATAATAATAACATATTTATAATTAATTGAATTAGGGTTACATACCTTTTATCTATGCGATTCCAATAAGCAAGAATGAATCTCCAATTAAGGTTTATGACGGATCAATGATTAACCCCTTACCGTTTTGTTAATCGATCCAAGATATAATATATAGTGAGATCGTATTACTTTCTTGTACACACGTATAATAGCGAGTTAACCGTAATACTAGTACTTATAAAACGAGCTTAAACGTATATTGGAAAATCGACCCAACAACCTTAGAGAGGGGCTAGGACTCGATTAAGAAAACCAAACGAAACCCTTTGAGGGTGTTCGTCCGATAGCAAGAAAGAGAGGGAGAGAAAGATTTGTGGGTGAAAAATTATGAGGCACCCCATGGGTTTATATAGGTACCAAAACATGGAAACCAAGACAAAACGCAAATCAAGAAAGGAATATTTTTCTTCCTTTTTCTCTTGTCCACCGATCGGAATACACCATAGGGGGTTCTAGATCCTTCTTTTCCTCTTCTTTAATATTGCATGTTAACCGTTAGTCTTTAACTCTTAAAACTTAATGACCGTTATGTGTTTAAAACGCGATTTAATTAATAAATATATTAAAACATTTATTAATAAATTAACTCTTTACGTATTGTGTGCAATCCTGTAATCACGAGTTCGATCCTAACACACGACTATTAAATTTTACGTCCATAAAACTTACAGCTCCCACTTGGACAAATTTTAATAGTGTGGTCACATCGGTTAGCGTCTAGTTACACGTCGATGCCTCTAGTACGACTCGAGTAAAGTCTCCTGGATAAAACCTTTGAACGATTCATCATTATTATTATCCTTTCGTTTCTAATACAACATTAATAAGGATATGGATATTAAGTCATTCCTTTCATTAACTATTGTGTTTCTCGTTCATTAGATTCAGCAAGATTATCAAAACTTCTAAACATAGTTTAGAACGACTTTGGTTGCGGCCACACAAACATCTTACTAATCCCACGAGAAAAGTCTCCTGGATAGACTTTGGTTGCGGCCAGAATCATTAGTAAACTCTAAAATGAATTTGGAGGAAACAAATCTCATATTTACTACAAGCAAAACTTATGAGTTTTGCAACACTTCTGAAAATAACCCTTATGTCCACCAGTTACGTATAGCGTTAGATTACTTCACAGAAATGCATTAGATCCATGACAGTTTCCTCGTATCTCAGGTCTAAGGATAACTATTTATGATTTACTTGGTGACAAAGATCCATAAAATATAATCATATAGTTGGGATAAGTCCTATATTCAATTCATCGAATATCATCTAAATTTGATATGTAAACACATCAATATACTTTTAGGTATATTCTATCACAATTTAGATTTGTCCTAATTTAATAATACTCCCATATTATTAATCGACAACGAACATTTAGAATATAATAATATTCATGGATTAAAACATGTATAATAAGATACAAAATTAAATAACAAAAATAAACGTAACCCAAACTTTATTTCATTAAATAATAATGTCTTATATACTTTATCCAAATACTAATCACAGATTTACATGAATTCACTAGCTAACTGAAGCCCAATTCTTTTGGCATGTTCAATGACCTTTCCTCTAGGGCAAAGCCTTAGTAAAAGGATCAACTATATTATCAGTTATGTGAACTTCTATTAATTTGATTTCACGAGCCTCGACTTGTTCTTAAACATAGTGATATCTACGCTTAAAGTGTCTTACGCCCTTCATGACTCCAGAATCATTGATGAATATGATTGCAACAGAATTGTCACAATACATATCAATAGGTTCTTTGATTGACGGCATCACTCCAAGACCTTCAATAAACTTCCTAATCCAAGCAGCTTCCATTGTAGCTTCAGAAGCAGCCATGTACTCAAATTGAGTAGCATGAATTGCAATCGTTGTCTGCTTTTTGCTTTTCTAGTCAATTTCTCCTCCATTAATGACAAACACGTAACCCGTCTGAGACTTCGTATCGTCTTTATCACATTGCCAGAACGAATCACAGAAACCTGTAACATTCAGTTCCGTGTCTGGTTTTCCTCCGAACACCAAAAATATATCTTTCGTACTCCTCAAATACTTCAGAATATGTTTAACAGCAACCCAGTGGAACTTCCCTGGATTCTGCTGGTAACGACTGACCAAGTTCTCAGCAAACGCCACATCAGGCCTTGTGCATCTTACATCATACATAATAGATCCTACAATCGAAGCATATGACACCTTCTTCATGTAAGCCACCTCTTCAGGTGTTGATGCATCCATCTCATGGCTTAACTCATGCTTAACCTCCATATGTTGAAAACCTTTCTTGGAGTTATGTATATTATACTTCTTCAATATCTTGTCAATATAAGCATTTTGGCTAAGACCAATTAACCGTTTACTCATATCTCGATAGACTCTAATTCCTAGAATGTATGCAGCTTCTCCTATATACTTCAAAGAAATTTTTTTACCAAGATAATCCTTAACTACTTTATGTCTTGGAATGTTACTTCCCATGATTAATATGTCATCAACATATAAAATTAGGAACACTACATAACTCCCACTAGCTTTGTGATATACACATGGCTCATCACGATTTTGAATAAAACCAAACTTTTGATTTCTTCATCAAATCGTTTATTCCATGGACGTGATGTTTGCTTCAAACCATAAATAGATCTTTGAAATTTACACACACGTCTTGGATATCTAGGATCAACATACCCTTCGCGTTGCTGCATATAGATATTCTTATCTAAGCGACCGTTCAAGAAAGCAGTTTTAACATACATTTGCCATATCTCATAGTCATAGTATGCTGCTATAGCTATGAGAATCCTAATTGTTCTCAAGTCTGCTACAGGAGAAAACGTCTCTTTGCAGTCAACGCCAAAAGTTTGAGTAAAACCTTTAGCTACTAAACGAGCTTTATAGGATTGTATTTTGAAATCCATGTTGGTTTTCTTCTTGTATATCCACCTATTTTTCACTACTTTAGCATTTGGTGGTGGATCTAGAAGAATCCAAACATCATTTATTTGCATGGATTTCATTTCCTCATCCATTAAACTAGTCCATTTAACCTTTTTAGGATCAAGATCCTCGATGTTAAAAAATAGCTTGCTTGGTACACGTATAGTCATTTCGGATCTACGGAGAGGAACTAATTCCGGTGGAACCCCCAGACTTTCTGGTTCTAAAGGAATTATTTCGCTAGTATTTTCAGAAGGCAATGTATCTATATGACTCTCTTCAAGATCATCATTTCTCTCACTGAATTCTTGAGATATGACATCTCTTTCAAGAAAATATCCATACCTTGTAACAATAACTTTGTTTTCAGGTGGAAAAGAAAAGTAGTAACCCATAGTTTCCTTAAGGTATCCTACAAAGATACATTTCACAGATCGTTGTTGGAGTTTATCAGTTGATTCACGTTTCACATACGCCTCACGACCCCAGACCTTTAAATAAGAAAAGTATGGCGTTTAGCCATGCCATATTTCATATAGTGTCTTATTAACCTTCTTTGTGGGAACCATATTTAGAATACGAACAACACATTCTAAAGCATATTCCTGAAAGGATAATGGCAAAGTTGTAAGATTAAACATAGATCGCACCATATCTAAGAATGTACGATTTCTCCTTTCGGATACACAATTCCATTCTTGCTTAGATAATCTTTAAACTCTTGTCTTAAGTACTCGCCACCTATATCAGAACGAAGAGCTTTAATCTTCTTTCCTAGTTGCAGTTCTACATCAGCGTTAAACACTTTGAATGTTTCAAATACCTCATGTTTATGCTTAAGTAAATAAACATAACCATAACGGCTAAAATCATCCATAAATGTTAAGAAGTAGCTAGCACCTTTCTTTGACACATGTCTAAGTGGTCCACACACATCAGTGTGTATTAAACCAAGTAGATCAGTAGCCCTTTCAATATTATTATTAAAAGGTTTCTTGGTCATCTTTCCAGAGATACAAGACTCACATTTATCAAATGATTCATCATTGATATTTTCCAAAATTCCTTCACGTTGAATCTTTTGTATGTGTGTCTTCCCAACATGGGCACGTCTATAATGCCAAAGATAAGAAGAGTTCTTGTCTAACTTTCTCTTCTTATTCATGCTAAAGACAAAATTATTATTACACTTGGAAACATTATCATGGATGTTAATTTCAAACATACCATTCACATAAATTGCATTGAAATAGAAAATACCATCTTTAAAAACAGAATTTCCATTACTATCAATAGTGTGAATAAATCCAAGATCCAACAAATAAGTAAAGAAAATAACACCTCTAACAATAGAAGGTGCATAATGACAATTGTTTAAGATCAGTACTAAACCCGAAGGTAAAACTAAATTAAACACTCCTATAGCTTCAACAACTGCTTGTGCACCATTGCCCACTTGCAGATATTACTCTCCATAGGATAGTTTCCTTTCTAGCTTAAACCCTTGAAGCGTATTATAAATGTTAATACCGCATACCGTATCATATACCCAAGAATTTAATTTATATGTTAAATGAAATAATTCAATCATAAATAAGTTACCTGAAGTTGTAGCACTGTGCTCAGACTTTTTCTTCTTACTTTCTCGCAACTCTTCGAGGTACAGAGGGCAGTTCCTCTTCTAGTGACCACTAGCTCTGCAGTGGTGACAAGATTCATCCTTTTGATATTGATTCTTCCTAGCAAAGTTTTGCTTAGTCTTCCTAGCAAAGGGTCCCAGAGTGTAATAAGCGGATAAATATATTATTTAAACATGGTTTTGTAACATATATGTATAAAAAATACAGAATAAACTTCTGACAGCTTTTAAAAAAACCAATCTTTAAAAGTAACACAGATATCTCCAAGCTGCGAAAATATCCTGCGGGCTCCCATCCTTAGCAAAATGAAGCATTAGCATTACCTGAGAAAAAACATGTAAAAAGGTCAACATAAAGCTGAGTGAAATTCATAGGTTTAATAAGTAGTAATCTGAAATACAAACATTAATTTTATAAGAATAGCAACAGGATATGATTTAGTACCGTCGTACAAAATCAGTTATATTATTTATTGCAATAGCTCATAACACCGAAGCTTTAACATAACTGTTTTACCCCTAGTAAGTATCTAGTCAAAATATTAGGTAATCAAATGTAGGTGCGTCAAGGTAAACGGGACGAGGATTGTTAATTCCGATAGATCCATCCACAACATTCGCGCTTGCAAAATGTGAATTAACGGTTCATGATGTAGGGGCTTTTTGACTAAGGTACTAATGCAATAAGTAAATGTATAATATGAGGAAGCATACAGTTCTCCGATAGCATACTAAAAGTTTTAAATGATTGTATTCCACGCATGTTATACTCATCCCGCAATTTGTAACAAAGTATATAAGAAAAGGGGCTATGAACTCACCTTAAAAGGGAAAAAAATGCGACAAGATAGAGAACTGACTGAATAAATGCAATAGTAATACTTTAAGAATTATTCACGACCTACAAGTGTGATCACGACCTTAGATATTCGTTTTATAAAAGTATAAAACGTTTGTATCAAAATATTTTATAAAAAATTGAGATACATAAGTAACTTGCACAAGTAACCGAGTCTAAGTGTAAACATGACCTATAAAGCTTACAAGCTGTAGGAGATACTTAAAATGGAAGTTAAGTGTCTTAGACTAAGATTCTCAAACAATTTGGAACCTAAAAACGCCAATTATACTTAAACCGCGACCTAATACGTAAAAAGTCAACAAAAGTCAAAGTAAGACCCGAGTATGACTCAATAATGAAAATTTGTAAAAATACATGTAAGTTACTGGAATACAACAAAATATGGTCATACAAACTTTTTTCATCAAGCTATATAGCTTAGAACTTATTTTTATAAATTTTGACTAAACATATAGAAAATAGTCAACTTTTGGCTTTTCCAAATTGAGGCGAATTACTAATCATTAGACCTCAATTTCACTTCAATTATGATGTTATACATCCAAAGTATCTGTATCGATCATCCCAAATCAATTCTATAAGGCTTAGGCTTGCTTAAGGGGCGTTTGGGTAATGAACTAGTCATTTACTCGCTTAATGAAAAAGTGCAAAAAACTCCTTTTCGTGAAGCTTAAAAATCCTATCAAGACTCTAGTAAAAATTCTACAAAAATTCAGAGAAGTCATATATATCATGAAGTTAATATATTGTGAATTTCAAGAAAAGTGTTGAAGTCTATATACCTTTTAAAAAACAAAAACCAAAACGCATTCTGCGCGAAAAGGTCAAACATCACTGTCTGTATTTTGTATTTTTGAAGGTCAAATGCCCACTTTAAAGCTTCCGTTTCCGTGGGGGTGAGTAAAATTATCATTCCGGAAAACTTTGTAGTTTTGTACGAAGGCTGAAAACACTTTTACAACACACTTATACCTATGACAGCAGCAATATAAGCAAAATTTTATAAATTTTCTAATTAGTCAACAATCCCCACTTATGTGTCAAAAACTTGAGGGTAGCTAACGGACACTAACCCTTTGCATCAAAAGTCATCATTATATGTTTCTCAAATGTTTCAAGTGAGAAATATCGGCTAAACACTCGTTAACCATATCAAGCACGCTAAACCAAACGCTAGTTTAGGTCGGTTGTTCCATATTAGACTAGTTTCTAAAATGCCCGCCATTTCTTCGTTATGAAGAGATAGACGATGAACCTTATACCGTCGGAAAGATATTTTCATACCCGACATTCCTAGCTATATAAATTTTTCTCAGTTTTTCAAATGGGAAAAAAACCCATCTTAAAGAAAGGTTAAAATTTTAGAAAATCAGTTATAAAATTAGCGATCACCGTTTTAGTCATAAAATTTAATTGGTGATGGCTATTAACACAAGGTCAGCGGATTAACTTAAGTTATAAGTCCTAACAAGTCCTCCTAACCTGAAATTTCAAGTTTAGGGGTTCTAAGGTGATGCAAAACACTAGATAAGTCTGCACATTCAGATTTGAGCTAAAATCTTATTTCAGCCATAACACACTCATCCGGAGGAGTTGATCGCCCATCCAAATCGCTAATAACATGTAAAAGGGTCAATGAATCCATCTAAGCTATAAAAACTCAGCCTACAGTGGGAAAATATGTGAGTTTTGGGCTCACAAACCTGCTGTCCGAATTTAACTAAGAATATAACCATCAATTCAAGGTTTTCCACTACTCAATTCACAACACCAAACTCATAAATCATCTATCAAGATAGCAATGATGGCATAAAACACAACCCATGATCAAGCCAAGAAACCAAACATGACCCAAATTGGGGTGCATGTGGCCACGGCTAGAGGGAGACCCAAGAGGGTGATCAAATAAATTTTCTAGTCAATTTAACAAGATACATTCACCTTCAACAACCTTCAATGCTTAAAAACAATGGTAACCTCCAATAACCTCAATATTTGAAAATCACAATTTCACCAAAATCATATGCATGGATGATTTTTAAGTGGGTTTAAAATTAGAATCAATCAAGGATCAATTTTGTGTACTTTAATTGTGTTATACTTGAGTTTTTGAGTGATCTTGATTTTGTTTTGGTGAGTGTTTAGTCGAACAGAAGAAAAAGAGAGGAAGGGAGAACTATTTTTGGTAACAAAATTGTATATGTGTATTTTGGTGTGTTGTTAAACCGACGGGAGGAACAAAAATAAAGGGATGGGCTTTTGACCCATCATCCATATTTCTTAATATACTTTAGCCCAAATGCATTTTATTTTTAGTCCGAATCGATTTCCTAAAACGCTAATCGTTCCGACTCGGTGCAAGTTATAATACGAAAACGAATATTTATAGAAACATAGTATCTTGACTTCATAAAGTCGAAATATATAACCATCGGTTCTCGATCCGTCGATTCGAGTAAACTTTTTGTAAAATGCGCGCATGTGCTTTTAAATCAAAACTTTTGATTTAAATAAATATGGAAAAATAAAATAATTTTTTTATAATTCCAAATAAAATATTTTCAATAATCAGAAAATTAATTAAAATATAATTTAATTAAAATTCTCGAGATCTCAGGATTTACGTATGAAGAATACAAGAAAATGTAACATATTAGGAAATTCAAGAAGCATGAATAAAAGAATAAAATAATACCGAGAAAATACGAGTTCTCACAGTCGACTCCCCTAAAGGAACTCTGGTCCCTCAGAGTTTAACTGGAGACGGAAGAAGATGCCAAAAAAATGTAATACCTAGTTTAGAACCGAGTCTTCGTTTTCCTAGGTAATTTTTTTCTTCACCACGGCGAAACTTATCAATTGGAATCCAACTATGCTCAGCTTCTTAACTCCTTTTCGAATTTATTTTAAACTCGGATTAAAGTAATAACCTTTCAATACGAGGAATTATTAAGAGGTAGAATGAACACGATAATTTCTTAAACAGACAAGGTGTGCTAAAATGAGTTAAGATTGATAATCGACAAGGAATCGCAAATCGCGCAAACTGTAAGACATGACAATCTACCTTACTAGAGAAAATAGGGAGAAATATGAATTACATATAGGTGTTTAATATACGGGTTGCCACAATTATCCGTCTTGGATTTGCTACTACTTTAAAACGCGACTTAGGTACTATCTTCATAAAAAAATACAAGGTTTGCTCGTTTATAGCGTTAAAATACTACGACACTTTCAAAATGGTGCCAGTATAGGTATAGTTAGGGTGTTTGGTGATTTGAAAATAAATCTATATATTTAGCGACTAAACAGTCGTTAAGTCTTTTTCTTGATACGGATTTCAAAGTAAAAGTAAAACAGTTCAAAATAATTATTTTGATCGGCTTAAGAGCTTTTGAATGATTGTATGAAATTATTGTTAAACTCGGGTTTATTGTTACGATTAGAGAAAATTAAATTCCAAATTATCTAGAATCATTGATAGAAATATAGATTAAATCGATATGATAAAATAAAATAGTTTAAAAGATAAGGCATGATGTCCTTTTCAAACACTAGTCATAAATATCCAAAAGAGGATGTATAGATCCGACACTTAACTTGAAACGGGTATTTTGGTAATTTAAATGCTTGATAAAATGTATAGAATTTTCTTAAAAGTTTATAATAATCTATAAAAATCCATATAGGTGATTAATGTATCAAATGGTAAACATTGGACATATCCAAGTTTTCAAAATGTGACAAGATAGCAAACGAATATGAAACGAATAATTGTCCACAATTAGTATGCAAGCAATAGCAGGAGATAATTAAACGAAATTCGAACCAATTTTTTAACGAACATGATAGAATAGATGCATCGATGAGAAAGACAATAAGAAACAAAGAATTTAGCAAGTGATTAGTTCACGAGTGTGGTTGGTGTCACCAACAAAGGCTTATTAGGTTCTCGGTGTTCGATACACGATCGAAAGAGAAAAGCCACAAAACATATTTTCGAATCAAAGAAAATTCTTAAGAATTCACTTGAGAGTAATTCCAGTAAAACGAACAACATTAGCAATGAGAGAGCGGAGTAAACACATGGTTCACATGACGAATTTGGAGGATAAAGAGTCTGACACACATTATGACAGATATACGAAATCATCGTTCACGTCCAGTCATAAATCACTATTCGCGTCCGGAGACGTTTCAAAGATCTACCAAAATAGATAGAGAAGGTTGGTCGATGTAGGAGCATAAGAATATTGAAACTTTCAAGTCTGGTATCAATGGTTGGTAATTAGACGAACAAATTAGAGAAAAGATCATTGAGTAAAGAAATGTGTGCTTGTAGGCACGTAATTCGTTCAAGAAAAGATAAGGGATCATGTGTATATGTCACGAATGGGTGCTACTTGCAAAATATGTAAAAAATTCAAACTTCGTTTTATCTAGCTTTTTCCGAAACACAAGTAAAAAGTTGGTTCTTTGACAAAATATTTAAGGTGACTATTATTCGGCCTTGCATGGCTCCTTCTAAATTACGCATAGGTGATCAGGTCATGCATAATTTAGGACTAGCAATGCGATGCTCAGTTTTGTCAAACCAGTATTACGTGTCATATATTTAATATATATATATATATATATATATATATATATATATATATATATATATATACTAGTTTCGTAACCCGCCCAACGGGCGGGTTTGGTTCGTAAACCTTTTATAGTAAGCACGTTGTTGGATCCGTTGTATTGGTTGGATTTATGCATATATTTGTCCTTTTGTTCAAACCGTATTTTCTAAAGGAATTTAACCTTTGATTATGTATAGTTTTGGCCCACCTAACTGACGGATTTTGTTTCATATTAATCTTTAGAAGTAGAGAATTAAACGTAGATCTGTTATATTGGTTGGCAGTTGGACATATAGGGTTTTGTGCTATAAGATTGTTTCTGTTAAAGAAAACTAACATTTGATTGTGTTAAGCTTGCCTACCTAACATGCGGATTATGTCCCATATTTATCTTTTGACATACACAAATAAACATGTGTGTGTTTGTTTGTATTTTCTTGAATATAACGTTTGCCTCTGTAATTGTAATACTGGTTGACATTTAGACATAGATTTGTTGTTATAAAATCGTTTTTATCAAAACAATGTAAGCCTTAAGTTCTAATGGGTTTTGTAGTTGTCTAAGTATAGAATCTTCATTCATATCTTATTTTTTACTTTGGACAGTAGGACATATAGTTGTCCGAATGAGAATATTGTTTTTGTTAAAATCAAATCAGCCATTGATAGTGTCCAATCTTAGATTTTAGTAATCGTCATTGTGAAGATGATGTCCAATAATGTTGACTACTTTGTTTGCATTAAAAACATGTGGTTCAGGTTTATAAATCATTTTTCAAAATGTTTGATGATAAGTTATAATGGTTAATATGCTTCTATAAATATAGGATCTTCTTTCTTCTATTTTTTTATTGTTGAAAGTGCTACATACATATGTCAATATGACAATTTGTCTTTGTTAAAAGAAAAACATCTTTTGATAGTGTTTGAGTTTGGCTAATTCAATGTACGTCTTTGCTTCGTAACTTTTGTTTTGAAAGAATGTTTTTTTTATCTATTTTAATGGTTTTTGTGTTAAGCATAAAAGGTTCAATATTCTGTTTCTTGAGAGTGAAACATATAGGTTTCATCTTACAACTAAACATCACATAAATTATAAAGGAATTTTTGTTTTCATAGTGTTTAAATATAAATATTTTAGCGATAATCTTTGTTTCTTCCACCTTATTTTTAACTTGCAAATTTTTTTGTTCACTTGACTTCTTTTTCTTGCCACTGGCCTTTTCTTTCATGAATAGATTATAGACGTCGGTATATGTCATGCCACTATATTCACTCGCCCACAATCCCCCATCCATTGTTAAAACCTTACTATTATTAAACAAAATAAACAATCTCTTCATCCCATATTTAGTCAATAAAAAAACGTAGTTTAATAAAACTATTATTTTTAAGCTTTCTCTTTTACTATTTACACAATAAAAGTTTTACATTTAACCAAATAATTTTAAACTTTTTTATTGTTTGTAATAGGTGATATGGTAAATTTAATCTATATTTCTCATTTACTTTTGAAAGTGGACTATAATTTTAAAACGAATGGAGTAATATTTTTAAAAGAGTTGATATTAGCAATATCTTGAAACTTGGATTTTGAATCGGTCTGGTCGAATCACCGGATCATCAGGTCAATTCGATTTTAAAAAATAATAGATAATTATATTCTTAACAATTAAAAGAAAATTATACATGTAAATTATGAAATTTTTTGTATTGAATATATAAATAAACTATTTATTAACAAATATAATACGTAAAAATAAAATTACGGCACATATTCGCAAAAAACAATTATGCTTTATTTATTAAATAAATGAAAAAAATAAAAATTCGGCCAAGTCTCGAGAACCGGATCGACTCTGATCGCCTAAACTTGACGGGTCTAACTGGGTTTCGAAAATATCAAACCCAGTTGAATATGCTCCAGTTTTCCGATCGAAGCTGGGTCAAACGGTTGACTCGACCGATGTATGTTGATGGTCCCCATGAGTAAAGCCTTATTCTCAATCAAAATAAATAAAATATGTAAGTTAGTGGCCGCAACCAGAATTGAGTTAGCTACCCCGCCAAGATATTGTGGTTGTTACTTGTTAACTTAGTTATTATTTTCTGAATACCAAATTTGTGTATTATACATTCGCAACCAGATTATTTTATTTGCACCAAATCGAGGCATATCAATAAAGCATACATATCGTTTTAAATACTGTTAATTGGCAAATAAAAATTTGCAAATAACTAATATGAAATTATAGTGAAGCGATTGACATGTGGTGGATTTGATATTTATAGCCACCAAATCGTTTTAAACAAATTCTACAGTCTAATACATTAGTAAATAATACGAAGTAGTCTTTTTCCATCTGAATGTCTCTGGATATTCATTATTTGTAGCCCAAAGTTCCTAAATAGCCTTAAGAGCTTCCTGAGCTGATGCTAGCAGGAAGTTGTTTGAGATATAGACGTCTTGCGTCGTTGGTCACTGTAGAGATCCATTGCACCTTGTCCGTTTTGTAGTCAATCAAGGGGTGAATAACAGTTAGATTGCCTGAAATTTAAAGAAAAGGAAAACTATTCTAAAACAAATATCAATGAAGAAACGAATAACTTTGATAAGGATTGTTTTAAACATGAACTTAGTTTCTCAAGATGTACCTCTAAAGAATTTTGGTTTTCTTGGAATCGATGGCAACAATTACTTCATATGGAATAAATTATATGTAAGATTTAGTGACTCGGGTTTTGAGTTCAGCATCACTTTATAGAAGACATCTTCAGATCATGTACAACCGAGACTTCATCTCTTGTGATCTGAACTGAAAGTAAAAGGTGGGTTCAACAGATGGCCTTGAACTTTTGGGTCTGGAAGGTGGGTGCATTCGGCTATTCCCATTATGGTTAAGAGGGTCTGTAATGGCCCTTTATCAATGTTTATGGCTCTTATGTATTCTGGTTATTAAGACATATGAAACGTGTGAGGAAGACCCTGCATAAGCTCATAGCCAGCAAACTCCTTTTGGTATCTATAGGGTACTCTCCCTCGCATGCATCCTGTTTTTCGAGGGAATAAGCGATACTCATCATAAAACCCTCTTCTGCAACAGGTATGTCTTGTTAAATTTGTATCGAGCAGTTCAAATACATAACAATGCTTATAATCTGGATCAAACTTTTTATTTAGTTGTTTAGTGTTGTCAGTATGCAAAGTGGAAACTTTAACCAAGGCCTACTAATAATAAGCAGGTTGATTTTTAATAATATCATGGCCAAATTGGAAACATTTACACATTTTGCTTCTTCTTAATTCAGTCATTGTACATAACCTTCTACGATTTTGCGAGCAAAGTAGACTGTTTTTATTACAACCGTAGACACCTGAAACATTAAATTTAGGGGTGATAATTTAGACTCGTTTACTTAGTAGTTCGATTTAAATAAAGATGGGCTGGCAAAACCAAAGTCACTATCGACATGTTTGAATAAAGCATGAATTATTATATAAATCAAACACTACTACTGTCATAGAATACTGACTTTTCAAAGTCAGAAAGCAACTGATCTATTTATATATGTACTGACATAACAATAAAAAAGGATCTAATTATTACCAGAAGAAGCTGGTGTTGAGGAGTTTGCAACCACAGATGTTTACTTCACGCACCTATGAAACTATTGTTCATAACATTAAGGTGCTTATAAACTATGATGATAAGAAACTTAGTTTGGTCCCATGTTCATGAAAACTTGCAGTACTTGCTATCTATCGTAACATTTACTGCTGTTTAGTTTCATCCCTCACTCGCTTGTGCGTGAAATAAAACATGTACTTGAAACAATTGCGTTGTTTAGCTAAGATAAGAAACGAACGGGAGCATGTGTAATTGGCCCCCGATATAAATGGAAGTTAATTAACCATGCATATTTCGTCTCACCAAAAAAACAACAACAGTTACCTTAATGTGCATGTGCGTAGCCTATTGACCACTTCCTTAACCCCACACGTGTCTGTCACACATACATCTTTACAGTCTTTATCACTGCGGACAATGATAATCCCATCATTAATATTGTATTTGTCAACGTCATTGAATCGTGATCGTATCTTAAATCTGCAATGCACCAGTGTAAAATTATTTCTTATGTTTTTGCACTAAAAGGAAGAATAAATAACTTTGTCCCTTAGGCCATCCGCAATGAATAGATTAGGTGCTATGAAAAAGAGAGTCCATGTGGCTACATTTTAATCCTATTCTAGGAAGCCCAGGTCACCAAGATGTGTGGCAAGAGAGGCAGTTGGTGGCATCATTCTTAAGCTAAAAAATAAAGGATATGATACCCAAATTACAGAAACTCAGTAATGTAACATTTTTGTAAAATTTGTTTATACCTTATTTTGGATTAGGCCAATGTTGATCAGTGGAGCCTGTGTTCTTGCAGCAAGTTTTGTTCATCAAAGAAATTATGTTTTAAGAGTTTATAAAAAATTTAAACACACGTTGTGATACTATGTGCAGATAATTAAGAAGCATATAACTGAGATCATTTTTATTCAATAACTAATACGTGTAACACGCAGTGTATGAGGACTTCCCTGATTTCACTATGCAAATGAGCGCTACATGGAAATGAGCATCGAACAGACATATCATAATTTCAGCCGGAGTAGTACTCTTTGCTTGCACAACAATTTGATATGCAGGAATGGGGGCTCCTGAATAGCGTATTGGAGAAGCCCCTGATGTGAGACAAGAAAGAGCCCAAACCTATAGACAGATAAAAAGATGAAAGATGAACAGTGAGATATACATTCTAAAAAAATTCCTTACGACGAAAAATGTATACGTAGAGGTGTCTCATTATATTCAAGTCGCTCAAATTCAATTGGCTCGCATGCTAATCTCCAGTAGTAAAAAACACATGTTGCTGCAAGACCACATCCACAACAGTTAAGTTCTCAATGTAATCCACTTTCATCTACAACACAAGATACACCTCAAATTCCTTAGTAACTTATAGATTCACATAAACACATAAGAAAAGCTTGTTAAGTGAATATAAAGCTTTCTGTTTCCCACTTGAAATTCAGATTATAGATTCCCGTAGTCTCTTGAGCGTATGTACACTTGTAAAGCTTTTGCAAAATTGTGCATTTCGTGCCCTTATAGAAATGTTAGCGAGTGTAGTATTCGTTCATTTTACTGTATTATTATAGAAGTTAGCAAAAGGGAAAAATCAGTTTCACAGCTTGAGGTTACAAGTGCTTACGACTTCCAAGAATGTGTTAATGAGTCTCCGCAACCGACATGACCCACTTTGAACCTCCTTACATAGCTACTTGTAATGCGGAAAAGAAAGAGGGATAACTGACCTGAATATAATTCAAGGATTGCCTTTTCGTGTTAAATGCTAATGCTGATCTAGACAAAGTGATCTTGAAGTCAGAGGTTGAGATATTTCTGTAGGTCTCTTCAGCAATGACCACCTGCAAATTTCAAAAACAAAGTTAGTATCAGAATACTAAAGCCTATATATGACAAGTTTATGAACCGAGAGCACATTTATATTCTGAGTTAAATACTAAGGTAGACTGAAATATAGATCGATAATATGAATATATTAGGGATCTGAAGCTAAAATTGCAATCTAAGCAAAAAATATTAATTCCCATTAGCCATTACAATTCACCTTATTAGACAGTATCAGTTCTCTTTCTCTATATATTATCTCCTATTGTGCAATGGGTTATTTTTTATACAACAACTTACTTGTCTGTGACACATCAGTGTACCATTTAGTCCTTGGAACTTGTGCAGTAAAAAATTTTCAGTTAATACATCTGCTATACGCAGAGCACATGAAGTCGTAAAACTCGAATAACGTATTAGTTTACAGTTTATACATAGTTACATAACAGGAGGTTTGATGGTAAAAAAATGGTTCGATGTGAATGCTTAGCCAATATACTCGGTAAACTAAGCGTATTGAACATAAAATATTCATCAGCGCATGCAGAATTATATTATATAAACACGTATCCAGCGGTTCAAACGTGCTTTTGCATTAATTAATGCCTTGGGTGCGCACATGTGGAGGTAGCTGGAGCGAGCGATTCTCGCTCTCTAGTCTCTACCATCCTTCCACTTTCCTCCTTATGCGTCATCACAGCCAAGTAAAACACACTATATAGCAGGGGATCAAAGACCGGCATGGCAGAAAACAGCACGTGCATTTGTTTAAACCTTTAATTACCATCCGAGGTACCCATTCAAGATACGGGTTTAAGACCACCCAGTGGCCGATCAGTTTTATTGTGGTGAGGAACAACGTTGACATTATTTCCCACCAAACAACAATTTATGCTGTTTAATGTCAAAAGGATTTCATTCACTTCTACACTGCTCAAACTTAATTAATCATATAAAAATCAAACATTTAAACATGCATACCCTTTTAAAAATGTTCAATACCAAATATGAGTGTTAGTGTAGTGCAGTTATTCAAATCCAAATAGAAGCCAGTAAAGGGTGTTTGCTTCATAATCGAGTGACAGTGTGTATGTTCCTGGTCATTTCTGGAACGACAGTGGCAAGGATTCGGAATCACGTAAGGCTGTTAATAAGCCAACAAAAAACTGATTCAAAGATGGTTGGTGGGTCAAAATAAGGTTGTTAATGGGTTTAGCCTACGCAATGTTTTAATTTGAAAAAGTAGATTATCGTTTCCTGAGGGGAGAAACATGTCCATTGGTGAACCCAACTTCACCCGTACTAAGAAAAAAAGCTCATTCTTTACCATTACCCGTCCAGCTGCTTGAGAAAAAAGTATCTTTTAACCATGAAGGAATTAAAAACTCACAGGGTCAGAGCAATATAAATAGCTATAGTTCCAGATGTTAAATGAACCATTTTAGGTACCTCGCCAGTGTGAGGATTAATTGTCTGTAACACACTCTCAATCTATCTTCAAAGCCTTCTGAGTCAACTAAAACTATCTTATACACACACCACATCATTTCCAAACCTGGTTTCTTCACATTCAACAACTTTCCTCTTTCAGCAAGCGCTCTTGCTCTGACTACAATCCATCCCCTATAGTAAACATCAAACCTTATGCTATAGGTGTTACCAACCGTAGTCAAAATAATTACATTTTGCCGACTAATCAGGTAGTTATTTTTGTAAGTAATAACATGACTGATACGGGGTGTTTGGCATTGCCTCTATAGTTTCACTCTATATTAGTCAAGGATATCAGAACTTATTGATTTCTCTTCAGTAATAAGATGATAGCTGCTAAGGGGTGTTTGGCTTTGCTTAGTGACCACAATGCCATCAATTTAAGGCACAAAGTCAGCTTGTTTTAAGATAATGTGTTATGTTAAAAGTCCTATGTCTATTCTATATATTGAATCCAACTAAAGCAGTCTGTTATGTTCTTTATCAACCATGATACCTCTTTTCTTAGATATGGTTCAGACCGTTCAATGCTACTTTTGCATTCAGCATTCAAATTTCTCATCCCAAATTGGCCAGCAAACGTCCTCAATCGCCTTTGTGTTAAACGGGTCACCTTTTTATCCAGGTACTCCCACCTACAATTTTAATCTACCATTCATCATCTTCACAATAAACGTTTAGCATTTTTAATACATCTTTATCGGTCGTTGGATTGCTTATTACTAATTTGTTAACGTATCATTAGGGCCAAGCGCTTCAGCTAAATAAGCTTTTAAACCCAAAATATATATACTTTTAAGCAAATTTCCAATATTTACTTTTAAGCTGAAACAGGAAGAGAAAACACCCCTTAATATCTAAGATGATGGGCTCTTTTGAAATCACGTCAAATATTGAAACAGGGAGTTAGAGTGGTCGAAAATTGCCAAGAGCGAGCTCTGCATATGACATTCATATAACATGTAAGAAATAAAAAATAATATTAAACAAAATGAAGCAATACTGGTGGGATTCCAGATTGAATGCCAAGCTTAGCTGCTGCTTGATAACCTTGAAATCAAGTTTGAACATGCGACTAAGCTGATCCACGCACTTTATTCTAAGATAAACAGTCAAGTTTTATGAAAAAGAACACAAAGAAGAATTCTTCAAGTACAACACCAGTGGGTAACCCATCAACATCCTGCAAAGCATATATCAAGTACCTCTTATAGTATATCAGCCTAGGTGTTTTGTTTATATGCATTTGACTGTTTTATTAGAAACCAGTATAACCGTTACCCGACCCTAAAATTATAAACATTGAAAAAAATAACATGCCAACCTGCATGAAGAAGCACGAAGGATCTAAGTACTTTAGTAATTATAGCCCTGATCACCAATACTGTCATATTTTAAGATGATGAGAAACCACATTCAAAACCTTCGGATATGCATGAGCATCGAGATTAGACAGTCGTGAAGCATAAATAATGAAAATATTTAACCAAACATATTAAGCTGACCTAAAGTTAGGTTCTTTAAATTGACACATTAGGAGAAAATATTAAGGCTCGTACTTGCAAAATAATAAAAAGAAAACACAGATTCATTAAGGTTTAAGAAGAAGGAGCCATACCTATTTTTCCTGAAAAGGAGCTGCATACTTGCAAAATAATAAAAAGAAAACACAGATTCATTAAGGTTTAAGAAGAAGGAGCCATACCTATTTTTCCTGCCAAACAATACAAATAAAACGTAGATGCTACATTAAAAACCAACAACATTAACCTACAAAACCAAACAAACAACACACAACTGCATTAGGATTTGAGAAGAAGGAGGCATATACCTTTTTTTACGTGATGAAATTTTCCAAAAAAATAAAGAAAACATAGGTACGAATATTAGAGAAGAAGAAGGATGCGTTTTTTTGTAATTAGGGTTTACGATAAATAATTTAATATAGAGATTGTGTGTAAGAATTATGGTATTACGCTTTATGAAGAAAATTGATTGTATAGGGTACAGATTATGACTCTCGACAGATTATATATATCGTAATAATTATATATTATAGGAAGATTATACATATCGTAATTATATATTAGGTAAAAAAAGATTTAGTTTCCAAAATAAAATAGCCAATAAGAAAACGCCATGTAGGATATGACATGGCGCATTTTATTTTCCTATGTCAAACTTAGCCCCATATATATATTATAGATATATATATATATATATATATATATATATATATATATATATATATATATATATATATATATATATATATATATATATATATATATATATATATATATATATATATATATATATATATATATATATATATATATATATATATATATATATATAATATTACCAAAAAATAGAAATCGGAATAATTTATGAAACTTTTCGCAAGTAAGTAATTCGCTAGATATTTGAATCAACAATTTTAATGTTACAAGAACTCTTGATAAGACCAATGTAGAACATTTTGTAAAAATACATCGTAAAACAATGACCATTAACATTATAAGGTATTATTCAAGTATTTTATAAATCCCAGTAATACAAATTGGTAAAATTATTCGTAAAAACAATAACAATTTAAAATATATAGTGAGATTATGATAACTTATAAAATAGCGACTGGGTTACACGAGAGTAGTAAAGAGTAGTTCATAAGACAATCGATGAAATTGTTACAAGGTGATAAGGTTTCAAATGGTTTAGCCGGAATCGTCATGAGACACGTGTAAAAAATGATAACGAAAGATATGAAAACAAGAACTTCAAATCTCGACCCAAATCAGTGGTACGTTGAAAGAAAAGAAAGATAATATATAATGACAATTAAGTCATGTATAAAATAACAGATAAAGGAAATTCATATGCGTTCACATCGTAAACTATTTGACATAAATATACTTCTAAGAAAGTAGAACATCAGTTCTCGAATAATACAACTAATCCGAACAATTTCTATTTTTGGAAATTTTCTATATTAGGAAAGTTTCCGAATCTCAAAAGTTTAGGAATTTAACACGTTAATAGTGACGCATAAAAATGCACAACTTTTTTTCCCGATAAAACTAGTTCATTAAATGTGTTATCCAAACACTCGATATCAAAGTTCACGATATATATATACGTATAACCCACACTTAAAGTTAACATTTTTAAACATTTTCAAGCGAAATCAGTGTTTGGTAGTTGTAAAATCCCATTAATTAAATTTTTACGAGCTCAAACGAACAAAAAAACGCTTCAAACCATATTTTTTTATTTTCTATCAGCTTTGACTTTTAAGTTTGACTTTTGGGTCTGACCAGACCAATTGACTCGCTAAATGACATTTTCAAGACTCGATGTCTAAATCAATTGGTGTAAAAGGATGTTTTGAACAACTTTCTAGTTTTAACGAGACCTGAAACCTAATGTAAAATGACCAAAATATCCCTGCAAGATTCTGTATCAGCAGTAAATTTGCATATACGCAGAAAATAAGTTCTTAAATTTTACAAATTTCAAATGAGCATAACTTGCTCGTTTTTAAGTTTTACGGGTCGAATTTTATGTACACACATGACTTGTGGATTCCATAAAGACGAAAAAAATAGATTGCATAATTAAGCATATAAAGAAAAAAATGTATAAAATATGGTTTAAGAATACCAACGATAATCTCATAAACCAAAAACGGCGCATGACATCCGTGTCTTAGATTTCAAGATGCAAGGAAGGAAGGTCTCTTGGCGGTGTGATTTTCTAAAAACACAAAATATACCGAGAAAGAAATGGAACATTAACGAGTTGCACTCCCGAATCGAGGAGGTTTAATGAAGGGGAGGATACAAGTTTATAAGAGTAAAATCGTATTCCAAACAAGCACCACATTATTTAATAGGGTATGAAATTCAAGATGACGATGGTGTTTCCAAGGTACAAACGAACGTTGTAATTCGAAGTTGAAACGTAGAATGGTCAATGAAATAATATTTAATCGATATATGAGTGTCGTGTAAGACGGTGGCGTAAAGGTCAATCAAGGCTACCAAAATCCACGATATTATTCAACACGTATTCAAGGAATGCTTCGAGATGTGTGACTCACACGATGTCTTTTAGTCTTTTCGGAGGCACATTGAGCTACACAATGGTCTATAGACTATTTTTCAAGACATCCAATCACAAATGGTTGGAAAGCAATTAGGATATTTAAATAGATATCTTAAAAGAGTTAAACAATGAAGGTAACATGCACGGTAGTAAAATGAAAATCAGAAGTTTCATTGAAAGCAACACTTACTTAATCCCAAACAATGGTATCACGAGAATACACACAACATGTAATAGTAATTCGATAAAAACTGGCGGTTCAAAAACGAACGAGTATATGAGATCAGTCGTATCACGCATAAACAAGATAGCAATAGTACTTAGAAAAGTGAGTATGAAAAGTCTTCAGCATTCGCGCTCCGAATACAATTATGTAATGTCATAAAAATATAAAATTATTGCAACAAGATCAATTCACAAGAACAAAAATTTAAGAAATGCAGTAATGACATATGTAATCAAGTAATATCCAATGATAATTCATAAAGCATAAAGGATTTGGAAAGAGATAGTAATTATCGTCATTAGGGTAATTAGTAAGTGTGAAAACACTTATCCTTTTACCACTTAATTATAACAAAAACGAGACCAAAACGTGTATTTGATGTCGTAAAAGTTGGAATTATGCGTGGTTTATGTTTTTATAGTGTTTCAGGACAAAAATATGAAAAAGGAAGAAAACACGGGTTTTCACGGGCTTTTATCGAAGAAAAAGACAAAATACAAAGTCAAAAGATCAAAAGTGCGAGAAGAACGGAAGTCAAAGGCCTATTCTGAAGATTTATCGAAGAAAAAGTCTTAAGACGGAAGTTTAACGAAGTCGAAGAACCGAGTCTACTAAAAGAAGAAAATTAGAAGACAAGTTCATTAAATCATTCGACAAATCCCGAGCCAAAGTCGAGAACGTCAAATTTAATTAAAAGACGAGAACACTTATTTAAAAAGACAAGAAGAAAGATCAAGGAAGCAACACACCTCCCCTCTCCTATAAATAGCCCTTCATTTCCTTCATTTAGGAGTGAGTCTTTTTTTTAGTAGTTTCTAGTTTTTAGAGAGAGAAAGTGTTTACTTTCTCTCACTAGAAAAACACTATCTTTGCTTTTCTTTCTTTTAATCTAATCTTTTCTTTTTGAGTTTAATCTTTGTCTAGTCTTCATCTTTTTCATCATCTTTGTTAGTTACGATTTCGTGTTCTTCATTCATTTCACCACATCTTCTACACGTCACATAAAGTTCCTTGCTTTTCGTGTTTCTTGATCCGTGTGTTCCATCTATCTTCTACTTTGTTGTGGTAGAGATTTGGGTGCTTTTGGTTGGTTAACATCACGGATTTCTTGTCAAAAATCTCATTTTTTACCAAAAATCTCGGAACCCATCGCAAAGGAAAAGGGTTTATCATTGAGATTGAGATTGAGATTGAGATTGAGATTGAGATTGAGATTGAGATTGAGATTGAGATTGAGATTGAGATTGAGATTGAGATTGAGACTGAGACTGAGATTGAGATTGAGATTGATATTGAGATTGCGATTGGCAACATTGCGATTGGGATTGCTATTGGATTCCTTCTGTATTGCGACGGAAGTTGTTGAACATTGCGACGCCTTGTGCACTTGTTCCATTTTTTCCATATTAATTTTCAAACTTTAATTTTTCCCGCCAATTTCTTAAGTCTTATTTTTAAAACATTTTCACTTAGTTTTATTTTAAATTGTTTTATCTTAGTTTAATTTCAAGTTTACATTTTTATTAAGTTTAAAGTTTTCAAATTCATTTTTAATCAAGTTTCTAATTACTTTAATTTCCTTATAATCTCGTTTAAGTCTTTTATTTCAAGTTTTAATCCGTTTTTCGCTTTTACTATTTTGTCATTTACTTTAAAATTTTCAATTTTATCTTAAAATAGATGATCAAACTCCCCATTTTTAGTGACAAACACCAATTATTCCACCATAAACCGTGATCAATTCGATTAGACACCGAGAACGATTGAGTACACATATGCAAAACCCATCAAAACCCATTGTATCAAAGGGCGCTGTTGCGGCTCTTTTCATAAATATTAACGGTTTTTAGTGAAAAAAAATTGGATTTTGGGATCCGTTCTTTTGGGAACGTTATTTTCTAGCATAAAAAAATTTTCAAAAAATCCTAAAAATTATAAAATTTTCAAAAATCCAAATATATATATATATATATATATATATATATATATATATATATATATATATATATATATATATATATATATATATATATATATATAAAAGATAAGAAACCAAAAATATTGTATTTCATTTTAGTGTATGCGTACTCGATCTACGTCTTATTCTGAGCTCTCTTAGAGACTTAGATATGGCCGGTGTGCATAATAATAATAACAACCCACCTCAGACTAATTTGAATAATAACAACAACAACAACCATGTCCCTCCACCCGACCTTCGTACGATGGAGGAGCTTTGTCAACCAACCACGAACGGACGAGGAATCACATGATCCAACAAGTTCAAAACGCTTGTCCATTTCGCGGATTACCGGATGATGATGCCAACAAACATCTCGATAAATTCATAACCGTCACTCAAAGCATGAAATTGCCCGGTGTTTCCATTGATTTTCTCCGCCTTCATCTTTTTCCACACACTTTATCCCACCATGCCGAAAAATGGTTTGATCATCTTCCCAAAAACTCAATTCATACATGGGACGAAATGACTCAAAAAAATTTGTCGCGCTACTTTCCACCATCCATGGTCACTAGTCTTCGCAATCAAATCAGTGGTTTCACTCAAGAACCTGATGACTCGCTTTTTGATGCTTGGGAACGTTATAATGTCTTGATCGACCGTTGTCCGAACCATAATATGCTCCCCGTCACTTTGATTGATACTTTCTACAATGGTTTAACTTTTCGTGATCGTGATACGATTAATGCTGTCGCCGGTGGTACATTCACGAAGAGAAGACCCGAGGAGTGTAGAGAGCTTATAGAGAACATGACCACTCACCACAAAAATTGGGATTCATCCGCATCTTCAAGAAATAACCCGAGGGCCAATGTTTCTTCTACTTCATCAAACCCCGAGATAACCGAACTTACCCGCCAAATAGCCGAGATGAACAAAAATTTCTTAACTATGGCTACGAACCAATTTCAACAAGCTAAAGCTGTAGCAACTTCTTGTGAGATTTGCGGGGGTTCTCATTCATACACCAATTGTCCTTTTACTCATGACATTCCGGAAAACGTGTATGCGGCTAACGATAACTTTTCTATGGGAGGCTATCAAGCTCGTCCTCAAGGTGACCGCAATTTGCTAAGTTATCATTCAAACAACTTCCTTTCACCACCTGGTTTTCCTTCACAAAACCAAAACAACTTCAATCGTAACAATCAAAACCAAACTCGAGCTCCTAATCAATATCAAACCCAAAGAAACCCATATCCACCTCAAGGAAATAACAAATTTATCAACAAACCACTTATCAACCACCCGTTTACCAAGTTCCCCATCCCAATCAACCCACAACATACAATCAAGAGGTTGAAACATACATGAGGACTAATGACGCGCTGGTGAAGAATCTTCATAGTCAAATCATCAACTTGAAAGGTGACATGGCGAAACAAGGGAATGATCTTCGAGCCGAGCTTAGGAATGGCATGAGAAACTCTTTAAGTAGTCAAACGAATGACTTAAGGGATATGATGGCTAGTTTCTTCCCAAGTAGTCAACCCTCTGCTTCGGGTTCTCTTCCGAGTAACACCGTTGCTAATCCAAGAGGGGAGAAGAAAGCAATCACCACCCGAAGTGGAAAAGGTTGTAAGGAACCCGAGATTCCTACACCTACACCGGCGATTGTGACAAAGGATAACGAGCCCCCTTCACCAATTCCTCCACCTTCTACTTCTGCCCCTCCACCACCCACGGATGTGAGTGAGAATTCCATTCCAAAGCCTTCATCTCAACCCGATATACCTTATCCTTCAAGGTTGAGGAAAGAGAAGTTGAAGAACAATGATGATATTCAAGTTTCGAACTTTCTTAAAATGTTTAAATAATTGAATTTCAACATCTCCTTTGTTGAGGCTCTCGCTCACATGCCTAAATATGCTAAAATGTTTAAGGATCTTCTTAGTGATAAGGAAAAGCTTCTTGATATTGCTCAGACCCAACTTAATGAGAATTTCTCCACGGTTCTTTTAAGGAAATTACCAACTAAACTTGGTGATCTGGGTCGCTTTCTCATTCCTTGCAACTTCCCCGGGGCAGAGAACTATATGGACCTAGCCGATCTAGGTGCTAGTATCAACTTAATGCCTTTAAGCATTTGGAAACAATTATCTCTACCCGAGCTAGTCCCCACACGAATGACATTGGAATTAGCTAACCGTACGGTTGCTTATCCGGTGGGGATAGCCGAAGATGTCTTCGTCGGTGTCAACAAATTCACCTTTCCGGCGGATTTTGTTGTCGTTGACTACGAGATGGATCCCCGTGTTCCATTAATCGTTGGACGTCCATTCTTTAGCACCGGTTGCACTCTCATTGATGTAGCCGCGGGCGAATTAATCATGAGAGTTGGTGACGACAAAATCGTTTTCAACATGGGTAAACTTTCTAAGCAACCTTCTGAACACGAGAGCGTTACTTTCATTGACGTACTTGATGAGGCTTGTGAAGAACATTTCAAAGACGCTTGTAAAAGTGGTTTTTCTTCTCTACCCATTGTTGAGACCGTTGCCTCTATTGCTCCCTCACTGACTCCATTTGGAGAAAGTGATTTTCTTTTGAAAGAATTTGAAGCAAGTTTAGGGGATGTGGACTTAAAATATGACGATTCTCCTCCGATTGGGATAAAGACATTCGTAACATTGAGAAACTTCTCAGTGAGGACCATATTTCCCCACCTTCTCCTATGGAAATCATAAACAATGATCCGAATTTGACTACGTCTTCCATCGACAATCCTCCGGATTTAGAGCTTAAGGATTTATCGTCTCATCTCGAATACGTTTTCCTAGAAGACAATAAGAATTTACATGTCATCATTGCAAAGGACTTAAAAGAGGATGAAAAATCTCGACTTATCGATGTGCTCAAAAATCACAAGAAAGAAATTTCTTGGAAAATTTCCGACATCCGCGGAATTGATCCTAACTTTTGTACTCATAAGATTCTCATGGAAGATGACTTTAAACCCGCAATCCAAAGCCAAAGAAGGGTTAATCCAAAAATTCATGACGTCATCAAGAAAGAAGTTATCAAACTTCTAGATGCCGGAATGATTTACCCTATTTTGGATTCGCCATGGGTAAGTTTCGTCTATTGTGTGCCTACGAAAGGCGGAATAACCGTTGTTCCCAATGAAAACAATGAGTTGATCCTACTCGACTTGTCACGGGTTGGAGAGTTTGCATATACTATCGCAAGCTCAATGATGCCACCCGTAAGGATCATTTTCCTCTCCCTTTCATGGATCAAATGCTCGAGCGTTTAGCGGGTAATGACTACTATTGCTTCTTAGACGGTTTCTCCGGATATTTTTAAATTCCCATCGATCCAAAAGACCAAGAGAAAACCACATTTACTTGTCCTTATGGAACATTTGCTTACAAAGGAATGCCTTTCGGCTTATGCAATGCTCACTTTCCAAAGGTGTATGATGGCCATCTTCCACGATATGGTTGAAGAAACTATGCAAGTCTTTATGGACGATTTCTCGGTCTATGGTGATTCTTTCTCATCTTGCCTTGCCAATTTAGAACGTATGCTTAAACGGTGTGAAGACACTCGTCTTGTTCTAAATTGGGAAAAATGCCATTTCATGGTAAAAGAAGGCATTGTTCTTGGACATAAAATCTCCAAAGCCGGTCTTGAAGTCGACGGTGCTAAAATCGATGTAATTGCTAAATTACCTCCTCCTTCAACCGTGAAGGGTGTGAGAAGTTTTCTTGGTCATGCGGGCTTCTATCGTCGATTCATTCAACATTTTTCTAAGATCGCTCGCCCGATGACCCACCTCTTGGAAAAAGATACTCCTTTTATCTTTTCAGAAGAGTGTATCGAATCTTTCAATCTTCTTAAGGATAAATTAACTAAGGCACCGGTCTTAGTTACCCCTAATTGGAAGTTACCTTTTGAATTGATGTGTGATGCTAGTGACTTTGCTATTGGAGCGGTTTTGGGACAAAGAATCAACAAACATTTCCAACCAATCCATTACGCTAGCAAGACAATGACGGGGGCTCAATTGCATTATACTACAACCAAAAAAGATCTTTTGGCCATTGTATATGCTTTTGAAAAATTTCGCCCCTATCTTGTCCTTTCCACCACCATTGTGTATACCGATCATTCCGTGTTAAAGTACTTGTTAACTAAACAAGATTCCAAACCAAGACTTCTTCGTTGGGTTTTACTCCTTCAAGAATTCAAAATTGAAATTCGTGATAAAAAGGGAGCGGAAAACCTAGCCGCGGTTCATCTTAGTATACTCGAGGATCCTTATCAAGGGGAGTTCCCAAATCAATAGATTAATGAATCTTTTCCTCTTAAGGCCTTGATGCCTATTAACTCCAATCTTGATGAGACCCTATGGTTTGCGGACTTTGCAAACTACTTGGCGGGTGGAATTCTCATCGAAGGGTTATCGTCCCAACAAAAGAAGAAATTCTTCAAGGATGTTAAAACTTACTATTGGGACGACCCTTATCTCTTCAAACAATGTGCTGACTTGATCCTTCATCGGTGTGTTGACGGGCCCGCAGCTTTACAAATCTTGGAAGCTTGCCATAAAGGACCAACCAGTGGTCACTTTGGTCCAAATTACACCGCGAAGAAAGTTTTCGATTCTGGATTTTATTGGCCCATCATTTATCGTGATGCACACGAAATGGTTAAGCATTGTGATGCTTGCCAACGACAAGGCAAGATCACACATAAAGATGATATGCCTCAAAATTTCATCCAAGAATGTGAAATCTTTGACGTATGGGGCATCAACTTTATGGGGCCATTTCCATCATCTAAAGGGAACAAGTACTCCTCGTAGCCGTTGACTATGTATCTAAATGGGTGGAAGCAAAGGCTTTACCTAAGAACGATGCGAGGGTGGTTGTGAACTTTCTAAAATAATTGTTTGCTCGATTCGGTGTTCCTCGTGCTATCATTAGTGATCGCGAAACTCATTTTTGCAATGATCAATTTGCACGAGTCATGGCTAAGTATGGTGTCAATCACCGTCTTTCCACCGTGTATCATCCTCAAACAAATGGTCAAGCCGAGAATTCAAATCGTGGACTTAAGATAATCTTAGAGCGTATTGTGGGAGATCATCGTGCCTCATGGTCTGATAAGTTAGATGATGCTTTGTGGGCTTTCCGTACCGCATATATGACACCTATTGGTTGCACTCTATATCGTCTTGTGTACGGAAAGGCATGCCACCTCCCCATTGAGTTGGAGCATAAGCCTTATTGGGCCTTGAAATGGGCTAATTTTGATATCAACAAAGCTGGTGATCTTAGGAAGATCCAACTCAATGAACTTAATGAACTTAGGAATGAGGCTTATGAGAATTCATTGATCTACAAGGAGAAAACCAAGCTCATTCATGATTCTAAGATCAAAAACCGAGAGTTCAAAATTGGTGATCAAGTTTTACTCTTTAACTCTCGGTTGAAAATCTTTTCGGGCAAGCTTAAATCTCGTTGGTCCGGCCCATTCACCGTTGCTAAAGTCTTCCCTTATGGAACCATTGAGCTATCTCAACCAAATGGGCCAAATTTTAAAGTGAATGGCCAGCGTATTAAGTTGTACTTTGGTGAGGACATCTCTTATGAGATGATTCCATCCCTCACCACGTTTCCCTTGAATTAAGTTTTGAGTCGAGTCAGGCTCGTGACTCGGTTATCAAAAACAAGCGCTTCTCGTGAGGCAACCCGATGATCTATCCTTTTTACCTGTTTTCATCCTAAGTGTAGGGGGAGCTACATAGGTGTTTGTTGTCTTGTTTCTTATGATGTGCAGGGATTAAAGCTTTAAAGAGCACTTTTGATGATATTTGACGACCCGTGATCTCGTGTACCCGTCTTCCCGGTTCTATCCTAAACTCTTGTGATTTAATATTTCATATCTTATATGTTGACATTGAAATCACGATAGTTGTCCTTTCCTTAGCAAGATTTAAACAAAATACACAATGTCCTAAGTGTAGGGGAGTTTACTCCCACATACTTAAACATTGAGGACAATGTTTATTTCAAGTGTAGGGGGAGACTTCTATCGAAGTTAAGTGGGATTTTCCATGAATTTGTCCTCATTTTAACCGAAAAATTGATTCACTACTAGAAAATGGGGTTATAGCAACACTTAAAAGTGTTGTATTAGGCCTAAAAAATGTTGCATTATGCGTAGTGCAACACTTTTAGAAGTGATGCATTAGGCTCCGTTGCATTAGGTCTAAAGCAACACTTTTTTCATAATGTGCAACACTTTCTGCAAAGTGTTGCTTGCTTTAACAAATACAACACTTTCATATGGCAACACTTTTAGTACTTATGTGCAACACATCTTACTTTACGAGAACACTTTTATGCGTCATGTGCAACACTTTCCGTCATCTATTACAACACTTCTTTTTCTCTTTAACAATACTAGTGCAACACTTTTTCCACAAAAGGCAACATTTTTGGTGATGTGTATTTACTCTAAAAAAATTCAAAACTCCAAACATAAGCAAGGTTATAACAAAATGTTGATACATAACTTGTTTCCATCATGATCAATAGTAGCATATTCCAAATACAAATGTCAGACTACCAGTTCATAACTTCCACCAGTACCATAACAATATGTGATCGATAATATCAAATTTAACATAAAGTTTTTCCAAAATCAAAATAACGATCGTACAGGAATAAGGCCTAATGAAACAAAAGAAATCAATTGCACCCACTTATAGTACTAAATCTTCATCCACGACTCCACGTGTATCTTCGACATAACTATTTCATCTCATCACAGCTGCAAATTTGCTTGCATCTGAACACCAAAACCATGTAGCCCTGGTATACATTGTTCGAACTAATCATGTAAGTATCTTGTTGTATTGAGTGACACAAAGAATTATTAACCACTACATAAAAATCAGACCCTACATACCTTGTACCAAAGTTCAATGATCACTTATGTTAAAAACCCGCAGATAACTTCAGGAGGCAGTTTTCCTAATATCTTCCGCACAACATCTTCAATTAATTTTTCACGATCATCGTCGCTTTTTTCTGTATAGCTTCAAGTTCTCTTGCATGATCCTCTTTAACTCACTGATTCTCCTTTCATAGTTTGCTTCAAGGTCTCTTTGCATATCAGCAGATACTCTTTTCAACTCCTAAACTGTGGGTGATTTCACAATCTCACTCGGGACCGTAGATGCACTACCATCTCCATTCACCTTCTTTATTAACGTATTAGTAACACCTCTACCAAAAAGTCTACGATTTCCATCATACTCTTTGTTCATAACAGCCAAGAAAGGATCTGCAGGAGCACTTTCTTTTTTCTTTTCTTTGTTTTGTCGCTTTCTACTAAACTTGTAAAGGACTTGGCAATATTTTTGACTCCCAACTGTCGTAATTAATAAGTGTGAAAACACTTATCCTTTTACCACTTAATTATAATAATAACCAAGACAAAACGTGTATTTTATGTCGTAAATGTCGGAATTATGTGTGGTTTGTGTTTTTTTGTGATTTAGGATCAAAATGTGAAAAGGAAAGAAAACACGGGCTATCACGGGCTTTTCGAAGAAAAAGACAAAAGACGAAGTCAAAAGATCAAGAGTGCAAAAAGAACGGAAGTCCAAGGCCTATTCTGAAGATTTATCGAAGAACAAGTCTAAAGACAGAAGTTTAATAAAGCCGAAGAACTCAAGTCTAATAAATGAAAAAATTATAAGACGAGTTCAAATAATCCCGAGACAAATTCGAAAAAGTCGAAGAATTAAGAAGACGAAAAGACGAGAAAGAAAGAAAGAAAGAAAGGAGCAACACACCCTTCCTTCCCTTCTCCCTATAAATAGAAGCATACCACTTCATTTCATTTTGTTAGCTAATTTGACAACTTAGCTCTCCACCATTTTCATTACTTGCACATTTATTTTCATGTCATTTACTTAATTGTCAATTTAATTACCTTGTTTTGCACCTTAAATTTCTTGTCTTTAATTCAAGTAAGTCTTTTAAATTTTGTTGTTGAATCTTTGTTTTCCTTTAATCAAGTTTTTCTTTATCATTCTCATCCTACTTTTCTTGTCCTTGATTTGATTTTAATTCGGTTTAAGCATTGATTTTGCTTAATCTTATAGCTTATTTGATTAAAAAGTTTAACTTTTTATTTCTATCTAAGCTTTTATACGAATTAAGCTATAAGTTTGACAATCTTATTGGCTTATTTAGTATTTAGCTTATTTTGTTTTAAAGTTTTCTTAAAAGTTTAATCTTTTTAAAGTTTGCTTATTTTGTTTTTTGAAATAGCCTTTAAATTTGTTGCTTATTGTCTCATCTTATTATCATTTCAATTAAGTTCTAGGTATTTGCTTATTAGTCTTAGCTTATTTGGTTCTTTCTTATTGCGAATTCTACTTCCATTGGAAAGAGGTCCTACATTGTGACAGGTTTTACTCTTATTCCGATCGTGACAATCGGCTAGGGTTTTACATTCCGACGGGTCTTTGCGATCAGTATTTCGATCGAGTGATACTCCCCCTTATTTCGATCGTGATTGAGATCGCTCATTGCGATCGTATATTGCGACGGCTCTTAAGGCTACATTGAGACGAAGTGCTGCCAAAATTTCACTAGCCATATTCCGATAGTTTCCACATTCCGACAGGTGATTCTGATCTAGCATTCCGATTAGGATTCCGACAGGTTTGTGTGACATTGCGATAGGTGAGTGTTATTCCGATAGGACTTGGTTTTAGTTATTCCGATAGGGGATTTCGATCACATTCCGACAAGAACACATTCCGATCATCATTCCGATAGAGTGGTAATTTTGCATTCCGATACCTACATTCCGACCAGTATTCCGACGGCTTATGGTGACAGCATTCCGATCGGATTCCGATGGTAAGGTATTCCGATGGTAGGTGTTGATTATTTTATTTTGTCTTAGTTTTATTTTATTTTAAGTTAGCATTATTATAAGTTTTCAAATTTTTCACGCTTCCCGAAATCTCTATTTTTACCAAGTGTTTTTCTAGTTTTTATTTTTACAGAAAAAGTGACAGTTTTTCTCGTTTTGCTTTTAGCCTATTTTAATTACGTTTTACATTTTGTCAAATTTATTTTTTCGTCACTCTTTAATCTTAAGTCATTTAATTAATTTACTTTTTAAAGTTTTAATATTGCACCATTTACATTTTAATTAGTTTTAGATTTAATTAACCGTCATTTATTTTAAAGTCTTGCACATTTATTTTACAACAACCAGAAATATTCTTTTTCACCAAAAGACGACTGAGTCGCACTTAAACCAGTAATCAATTCGAACTGAATCGAGAAACGAACTTTTAACCCAGCAAAATCACACTTTCAAATGGCGCCGCTGCCGGCTCTTTTCGTAAAGATTAACGGTTTTCTATGAGAGATGCGTTGAATTTTGGGATCCGTTCACTCGTGAACGTTCTTTTTCTTGCTCAAAAATTTTCAAAAATCCATAAAAACTAAAAATTGTTACAAATCCATAAAAATAACAAAATTTCAAAAATCCAAAAAGATATTATTTTTATTTTTATAGTGTATATATATTGTCTATTTCTTTGGTATCTTTTTATTTTGCTTTTGCAGGTGTATGCGTACTAGATCTTCAACTTATCCAGAGCCCGAGACTCGTGAAGATTTAGATATGGCAGGTGTGAACAACAACAATAACCCACCGCACCTCAACAATAACAACAACAATGTTCTTCCACCACCCGATCTTAGAACGATGGAGGAGTTGTGTCAACCTACAATGAATGGACGAGGAGGACCGATTGCGCCGATGCAAATCATGGCTCCGGAGTTTTCATTGAAGCATCACATGATCCAACAAGTTCAGAACACTTGTCCATTTCGCGGATTACCGGATGATGATGCCAACAAACACCTCGACAAATTCATTACCGTTACGCAAAGCATGAAGTTTCCCGGGTTACTATGGATTTTCTTCGCCTTCACCTATTTTCACACACCTTATCCCACCATGCCAAAAAATGGTTTGATCGTCTTCCGAAGAATTCAATTCATACTTGGGATGAGATGACTCAACGCTTTTGTCGGGCTACTTTCCACCATCCATGGTCACGAGCCTTCGAAATCAAATTAGTGGATTTACACAAGAACCTTATGAATCACTTTTTGATGCTTGGGAACGATATAATGTTTTGATCGATCGATATCCAAACCCCAACATGATCCCCGTCACCTTAATTGATACTTTCTACAACGGTTTAACTTTTCGTGATCGTGATACGATTAATGCAACCATTTATGAAAAGAAGACCCGAGGAGTGTAGAGAGCTTATCGAGAACATGACTACTCATCACAAAAATTGGGATTCATCAGCATCTTCAAGATCAAACCCGAGAGTCAATGTTTCTTCCACTTCTTCAAACCCTGATATCACCGAATTGACCCGCGCAATGGTCTAAATGAGCAAAAACATGCAACTTTTGGCTACAAATCAACAATAGCAAGTTAAAGTTGTTGCAACTTCTTGTGAGATTTGCGGGGGTCCTCATTCATACACTGATTGTCCTTCTACTCATGACAATCCGGAAAACGTGTGTGCGGCTTATCGTAACTACTTAACGGAAAGCTACCAAGCCCGACCTCAAGGTGATCGTAACTTGCTAAGTTACCGTTCTAATAACTTTCTTTCACCCGGTTTGTCTCCTCAAAACCACAACCCCAACAGCTACAATAGAAGCAATCAAAACCCACCTCGAGCTTCTAATCCTTATCACCCACCCGCTCAAGAAGCCCCACCCATTAATCAAGATGTTGAAGCCTTAATGAGAACCCAAGGAAAGCAAATCAAGAATCTGCAAAGCCAAATTATCAACTTGAAAGGGGATATCACTAAGCAAGGTAATGATATTAGATCCGAGCTTCGACATGATATACAAACCTCTTTTAGCACTCAAACAAATGACTTGAAGAATATGATGGCTAGTTTCTTACCAACTAATCAACCCTCTACTTCGGGCTCTCTTCCTTCAACTACTGTCACCAACCCAAGAGCGAATGTGAGTGCTATTAATACACGCAGTGGAGCAACCTTAGTAGGACCATCTATCCCTCCCCCAGTTACTCCATCTACACCTCTTCGACCACCATTTATCCCTCCTACTCCCACGCCTAGTATTAGTTCTCCATTACCGTCTCCACCTCTTATTACTGAAGTACCCAAGAAGAACCCTTCACCAACCTCACCTTTCACCTTTAAACCTTCAACATCTCAACCTTTACCTGCTACACCTACACCAACTAAACCCAACATTCCTTATCCATCTCGCTTAGACAAGGCCAAACTGCAAACCAAGAGCCGGCAGCGGCGCCATTTAATACTTCGCTTTTGGCTAGGTATAAAATCTTATCGTCCGAATCTTTTCGAATTGAAAACCGGTCTTAAGTGTGACTCAATCGTCTTTTGGTAGATCAAGAGAATGGTTTGGTTTGTTTGTTTTAAACTATTAGCAAGTAATTAAAGTGTCGTTGAGTAAAAAGGAAGTTAAAAGATTAATACTAAAATGACAAGTAAAAATAAATGCTCATAAACTTAAAGGTGACAATGGAAAAGTACTAGCACACTCAATAAAAATCTCACTTGGAAAATTTTCTGAAAATAAAAAGTACTATAAGAAAGTAAGATCGAAAGAAACCAAAACAAGCCAAAAGAGGCCCGATCGGAATGTATTCCGATCGGTTGATCGGAATATGCGTAAAATACCCAATCGGAATAACAGGGACAAGGGGCAGTCGGAATAAGTGGAAAAGAGCCCGATCGGAATAACGAGAAAATCACACCTATCGGAATACTACAAATGCTACCAATCGGAATGCATAAATGAGGACCTAATCGGAATATCAAGCGAATCTATCAGTCGGAATATCAACCAAATGGGCCGATCGGAAAGGCAAAACCCTAATCCGATTGGACTCAATCGGAATGAGGGATGGTAAAGCTGGTCGGAATAGGCTGCAAATCGGAAAGGGGAATTGGGGGCTGCTCGGAATGGTACAATCGGAAAAGGGAGATTGTACCCCTTCCTAAAATTGTGGAATTCGGTTAAGCAAGTGAATAAGCTATATAATAAGCTTATCACAAATCTAACCCGAATCAATGCCTAAACCGGATCAAATAAGCACTCTAATCAACTTATCCGACTCGAAATTAAGCAACTTTTTAGATTAAACAATAAAAACATAAACTTCTTAAGAAAGATTTTTATAAACTACATAAGCTAATCATAAAAAATAAGCCAATAAGCACAAAAGTCTTAAAGCTTAATCAAATGAAAACTTATGAAATGATCAAAAGTTTAACTTTTTAAGCACGAAATCAATTAGAACAACACGGATCACATGATAATCGTACCAAAATCAATCTTAAATCAAAGAAAAGTAGAATGAGATTAAGGATTAAAAGCTTAAAATGAACTTGATTAATAAAAATAAGCAATACAAAGTGTTTAATCTTGAAAGATTAAGAAAAAGATGAAATTTAGTGAGAGAAAGTTTAAGACTTTCTCTCTCTAAAACTAGAGAAAACTAAAAAAAGTGAAAATTAACTAAAAACTCTAACCACTCTCCTAATGACTATTAGGAGGGTATTTATAGGGAAGGTGGGAGGAGTGCATGTGTTGCATCTTCTTGCTTGCTTTCTTCACGTTTTCTCGACTCGACTTTAATTCTTTGTCTTTGTCGTCTTGGGATTTGAACTTGTCTTTTTAATTTTCTTCTTCTATTAGACTTAAGTTCTTCGACTTTGTTTAAACTTTCGTCTCTAGACTTTTTCTTCGATAAATCTTCAGAATAGGCCTCGGACTTCCGTTCTTTCTGCACTCTTGATCTTTTGACTTCATCTTTTCCCGTTTTCTTCGATAAAAGCCCGTGAAAGCCCGTGTTTTCTTCCTTTTTAATATTTTGGTCCAAAAGCACAATAAAAACACAAACCACGCATAATTCCGACTTTTACGACATAAATCACACGTTTTGGTCTTGTTATTATTGGAAATAAGTGGTAAAAGGATAAGTGTTTTCACACTTATTAAATCCCCTACACTTGACCATTGCAATGCCCTCATGCAATGCATTAATTTTAAAGCACGGTTTACATTTTCCATCATAGATAACCCACCTTGGCCTTTATTAAATACTAAACATAAAAGATAGAAATAAGTAAAGAAATTAAAAACTTACATTGGGTTTTGGCGGCCATGAACGTTTATCATCCTCAAGTTTCACGTTCCCCATACCAAGCTTAAAAACGAGATCATTGTTATTATAAGTTAGCAAACTATCACGAACTCATGTGGGCCAATTATTCACTTAGACTCCCTTATTCCTAGGTGTTTCTCTTATATTTTATTTTTGTCTTGAATGATCACGAGGATGCATTGTTTGACTTATTTTGATAGTTATTTAGTCCGAAAATAAAGTGAACGATTTAATCAATAGTTAGCTAAAGGACCAAATCTTTTAAAACTGCTTCTCGGGACCTCATAAAGTTCATATCTTGGCATAACTCGCTTCGCGATTTGAGACCTTTCTCGGACCGATATTTGGCAGGGACTTCATACTTCGAATCTTGAGAGACGTTCTTGAAATAATGGTCTTCTCTTCATAATAGGAATTTCTTCACTTGAAGTTTTGAGAGATTCTTCATCTTTGGACCACGACTTCTTCATTTTTCTCCAATCTTTATTTTGGACTTTGATATACAACGATCCGCCTCCTTTTTAGGACTTGGATCTATTTATCCTCATACCTTGTTAGGGTCTTTTCGGATAGATTTCTCCATGACTTTTGGGGAGTTCTTGCTTTTCGTCGTGTTTCTCGATCCTTCATATTGATTTTCGATAAATGATTCTTCACATCACTTTTGGGTCATTAGCAACAAAATGTAGCCCTCTTGCCTTGTTAGGGCCTTTTCGGACTCGCCAATCTTCGCATCCCGCTTCAATAAGTTATGCCTTGGCTATGAACTCTAATCCGTACCGAGCAACTTTTAAACGATCTGGGGCTAGAAGCTAAGTAACCTTTTAAATCGTACAACCTTATTTATTGCAGATAAATTTATTAACAAGCGGAGGGAGAATAGGCTTATAATTAACTCACATAAATTCACGAAAGAATACCAAACTTATAATTGACTCTATCATCTCTCGTTCTCCACAGTTTAAAATCTCAAGGAATGAGACTCGTGGATGCTTAGCCTATTAAATCAAAGTTTTGGGTTTTCGAGTCGCCTATAGGATCTTGCAAATTCTTGGACTTTTTCAAGTTTAGAAATTGCATTTTAAAGTTACCTTGATAAACAACTCTCTAGGATCAATTATAGGAACTTGTGAAAAGTTCTTGTTCTTAACCCGTGAGAGTTAAGACTTTCTCGTTTTATAGCTCCCTATATAAAAGCCTAGCAAAACTTGACTTAAACACGTTAAGGATACTAGCTAGAGTAAACTTTGATAAGTAAACTCGGGTTGAGTCAAAATGTTCACGATTAAGAAAAATCTAGAACCACTTTATTAAAAATTTATTCTAGCAAAGGAAACATAACAAAGGCAAATACAGCTATACAACTAGGCCAAAATAGATTCAAAATTTTGAAAAGTGTCGAAAAATCAAATTTTCCGGTTAAAATGAGGGCAAATTAATGGAAAAGACCACTTACTTCGATAGAAGTCCCCCCTACACTTGAGATAAACATTGTCCTCAATGTTTAAGCATGTGGGAGTAAACTCCCCTACACTTAGGATATTGTGTACTTTGTTTAAATCTTGCTAAGGAAAGGACAACTAAAGTGAATTCAATGTGAACATATAGAATATGAAATATTGAATCACAAGAGTTTAGGATAGAACCGGGAAGATAGGAACACGGTATCACGGTTCGTCAAAAGTCATCAAGATGCTCTCTGAAGCTTTAATCCCTGCACAACACAAGAAACAAGACAACAAACATATGCGGGGCTCCCCTACACTTATTATGAAAACAGTAAAGGATAGAACACGGGTTGCCTCCCGAGAAGCGCTTGTTTTTGTTCACCGAGTCATGAGCCTGACTCGACCCAATTTTAGTGCATGGGGAACGGGGTGAGGAGTGGAATCATCTCATGGGAGATGTCCTCACCAAAGTACAGCTTCAGACGCTGGCCATTCACCTTGAAATTGGGCCCATTCGGCTGAGAAAGCTCAATGGTCCCATAAGGAAAGACGGTGGCGACGGTGAATGGACCAGACCAGCGGCTCTTCAACTTGCCAAAGAAGATCTTCAACCGAGAGTTAAAGAGTAAGACTTGATCACCAACGTGGAACTCTCGGTTCTTGATTTTAGCATCGTGGATAACCTTCGTCTTCTCCTTGTAGATCAGCGAGTTCTCATAAGCTTCATTCCTCAGTTCATTTAGCTCGTTGAGTTGAACCTTGCGATGATCACCGGCTTTGATGATGTCGAAGTTAGCCCACTTCAAGGCCCAGTGCGCCTTATGTTCCAGCTCGATGGGTAGGTGGCAGGCTTTTCCGTACACAAGACGATAAGGTGTACAACCGATCGGGGTCTTGTAAGCAGTACGGAAAGCCCACAGAGCATCATCTAACTTATCGGCCCACGCGGCACGATGCTCTCCCACAGTACGCTCCAAAATTCTCTTCAAGCCACGGTTGGATATCTCGGCTTGCCCATTGGTTTGGGGATGATAGGCGGTGGAAAGACGGTGATTGACACCATACTTAGCCATGACTCTTGCAAATTGATCGTTGCAAAAATGAGTCCCGTGGTCACTGATGATAGCACGAGGAACGCCAAATCGAGCGAAAAGCTGCTTCAAAAAGTTCACAACCACCCTCGCATCATTCGTAGGAAGAGCCTTAGCTTCAACCCATTTAGAGACGTAGTCGACGGCGACGAGGATGTACTTGTTCCCTTTGGAGGATGGAAATGGCCCCATAAAGTCGATGCCCCATACGTCAAAGATTTCACATTCCTGTATGAAATTTTGAGGCATCTCATCCTTATGTGTGATCTTGCCTTGACGTTGGCAAGCATCACAATGCTTAACCATTTCGTGAGCGTCACGATAAATGGTGGGCCAGTAGAATCCGGAATCAAACACTTTCTTAGCGGTGTAGTTGGGACCAAAGTGACCACCGGTGGGTCCTTTGTGGCAAGCTTGGAGGATGTCAAAAGCTGCCGGTCCGTCAACACATCGACGAATAATCAGATCAGCACACTGTTTGAATAGATAAGGGTCATCCCAAAAGTAAGTCTTAACATCATTCAAGAACTTCTTCTTTTGTTGGGATGTTAACCCTTGGATGAGAATACCACCCGCTAAGTAGTTTGCAATGTCCGCAAACCACGGGGTGCCATCAAGATTGAGATTTATAGACATTAAGGTCTCAAGGGGGAAAGAGTCATTTATCTCTTTGTTCGGATGATCCCCTTGATATGGATCCTCAAGTCGACTCAGATGATCCGCGGCCAGGTTTTCGGCTCCCTTCTAGTCACGAATTTCAATGTTGAATTATTGAATGAGCAAAACCCAGCGAAGAAGTCTTGGCTTAGAATCGTTCTTAGTCATCAAGTACTTCAACGCGGAATGGTCCGTGTATACGATGGTGGTGGATAAAACAAGATAGGGGCGAAATTTCTCAAAAGCATAGACAACAGCTAAAAGCTCTTTTTCGGTTGTCGTATAATGCAATTGAGCCCCCGTCATTGTTTTGCTAGAATAGTGGATTGGTTGGAAGTGTTTATTAACTCTTTGGCCCAAAACCGCACCAATAGCGAAATCGCTAGCATCGCACATCAATTCAAAAGGCAGCTCCCAATTAGGGGTAACCAAGACCGGTGCTTTAGTTAGCTTATCCTTAAGAAGATTGAAGGCTTCAAGACACTCTTTAGAAAATATAAAAGGAGTATCTTTTTCCAAGAGGTGGGTCATCGGGCGAGCGATTTTAGAGAAATCCTAAATGAATCGACGATAGAAGCCCGCATGACCCAGAAAACTTCTCACACCCTTCACGGTTGAAGGTGGAGGTAATTTGGCTATGACATCAACTTTAGCACGGTCGACTTCAAGACCGGCTTTAGAGATTTTGTGTCCTAGCACAATGCCTTCTTTTACCATAAAATGGCATTTTTCCCAATTCAGAACAAGGCGAGTGTCTTCGCACCGCTTAAGCATACGTTCCAAATTGGCAAGGCAAGAAGAGAAGGAATCCCCAAAGACCGAAAAATCATCCATGAAGACTTCCATGGTGTGCTCAACCATATCATGGAAGATAGCCAACATGCACCTTTGGAAAGTCCCGGGGGCATTGCATAAGCCAAAAGGCATTCGTTTATAAGCAAATGTGCCATAGGGACAAGTGAATGTTGTCTTCTCTTGATCTTGGGGGTCGATGGGTATTTGAAAATAACCCGAGAAACCATCAAGAAAGCAGTAATATTCATTACCCGCTAAACGTTCAAGCATTTGGTCCATAAAAGGTAGAGGGAAATGATCCTTTCTCGTGGCATCATTGAGTTTGCGGTAGTCTATACAAACTCTCCACCCAGTAACGAGACGGGTAGGAATTAACTCGTTGTTTGCATTGGGCACAACGGTGATTCCGCCTTTCTTGGGCACACAATGGACCCATGGTGAATCCGAAATAGGGTAAATCATACCCGCATCAAGAAGTTTGATAACCTCTTTTTTGATGACTTCATGGATTTTAGGATTCACCTTTCGTTGACTTTGAATTGTGGGCTTAAAGTCGTCCTCCATGAGAATTTTATGTGTGCAGAAGTGAGG
This sequence comes from Glebionis coronaria, assembly GCA_025667525.1. NCBI lineage: Eukaryota > Viridiplantae > Streptophyta > Magnoliopsida > Asterales > Asteraceae > Glebionis > Glebionis coronaria. Next base: position 279,306,079 of record CM046880.1, on the reverse strand, counting down.
ATCAATTCCGCGGATGTCGGAGATTTTCCAAGCGATAGCTCGTTTATGCTTCTTCAACACAGCGACAAGTCGGGCTTTTTCGTCTTCTTTCAGATCCTTTGCGATGATGACCGGTAGCTTCTCGTCGTCTTCCAGAAATAGATCCTTAAGCTCGAGAGTAGGAGGATCCTCAATAGATGGTGAAACTAACGATGGATCATCATTAATCACCTCTTTAGGAGCAGGAGGAGACAACGGGTCCTCATTGAGAAGTCTCTCAATAGTACGAATATCTTCATCCCAATTGGTGGAAAAATTATCATACTTAATATCGAGAGGACCCAAGCTAGCTTCGAAATCATCCAAGTCACTTTCTCCGAAAGGAGTCAATGCTGGAGCAATTTAGGCAACGGTCTCAACATTGGGTAGAGAAGAAAGAGTACTTTTGCAAGCATCATGAAAATGTTCTTCACAAGCCTCATCGAGAACATCAATAGCATTAATAATCTCATATGAATAAGGTTGCTTAGAAATCTTACCCATGTTGAAGACAATTTTATCGTCACCAACTCTCATGATTATTTCGCCTGCGGCGACATCAATAAGAGTGCGACCGGTCCTCAGGAATGGACGTCCAACGATTAATGGAACACGGGGATCCATCTCGTAGTCAACGACAACAAAATCCGCCGGGAAGGTGAATTTGTCGACGCCAACAAAGACATCTTCGGATATCCCCACTGGATAAGCAACCGTACGGTTGGCTAATTCCAAAGTCATTTTGGTGGGGACTAGCTCGGGGAGAGATAATTGCTTCCAAACGCTTAAAGGCATTAAGTTTATACTGGCACCTAGATCGGTTAGGGCCATGCAATTCTCTACTCCCGGGAAGTTGCAAGGAATCAAGAAGCGACCCGGATCACCAAGTTTGGTGGGCAATTGCCTTAAGAGTACTACGGAGCAGTTCTCATTAAGTTGGGTCTGAGCGATGTCAAGAAGCTTTTCCTTATCACTTAGAAGATCTTTAAACATCTTAGCGTATTTGGGCATGTGAGCGAGAGCCTCGGCAAAGGAGATGTTAAAATTCAATTGTTTAAACATTTTTAGAAAGTTTGAAACCTGAATATCATCCTTGCTCTTTTGCTTCTCTTTCCTCAACCTTGAGGGATAAGGTATATTGGATGAAGAAGAAGGCTTTAAGGGAATAGGCTCACTCACAACCACGGGTGGTGGGGAAATGGGGATAGAAGGTGAAGAAGGTGAGGAAAGTTGCTCTTTTTCCTTGTTCACAATCACGGGTGGTGGTGTAGGAAGCTCGGGTTCCATATAACCTTTTCCACTACGAGTGGTGATTGCTTTCATCTCCCCTCTTGGATTCGCAACGGTATTACTCGGAAGAGTACCCGAAGAAGAGGGTTGATTACCTTGGATGAGCGAACCAATCATATCACGAAGGTGAAGAGCTTGATTATTAAAAGAGTTTTGCATGTTTGCATTAATTGCATCACTGTGTTTGGCCATATCATTCCTTAGCTCGGCTCGAATATCGTTCCCTTGTTTTGCCATTTCTCCCTTCAAGTTGCGGACTTGACTCTGAAGATTCGTCACCAACTCCCGGTTAGTCTTCATAAATGTCTCGACATCTGGATTCACTGCCATCGGTTGATTGAGAGGTGGAGCCTGGTAAGCTTGAGAATTTCCTTGAGTTGGGTATGGGTTTCTTTGGGATTGATACTGATTGTTTGCACGAGGTTGGGATTGGTTTGTAGGAGGGAAACCGGGAGGAGCAAGATAATTGTTGGAGCGATAACTTAGCAAGTTACGGTCTCCTTGAGGGCGAGCTTGATAGCCTCCCATGGGATAAGTACCATATGCTGCGTTAACGTCTTCAGGATAATTGCCGTGAGTAGAAGGACACTCATTGTAGGAATGAGGACCACCACATGTGTCACAAGAAATAGCAACGGCTTTAGCTTGTTGAGTTTGGTTAGAAGTCAAAATTTGGAGACTTTTGTTAATATCAAGAATAGCACGTTCCAAAACAGACGAGTTGGTGGTGGAAGAAGTAGATGAAACATTGACTCTCTGATTAGATCTTGAGGATGCGGAAGAATCCCAATTCTTGTGGTGAGTAGTCATGTTTTCAATCAACTCTCGACACTCCTCCGGTCTCCTTTTCATAAAAGTACCACCGGCGGCGGCATTGATCGTGTCACGATCACGAAAAGTGAGACCATTGTAAAAGGTGTCAATGAGAGTGACGGGGAGCATATTGTGATTAGGACAGCGATCGATCAAATCATTGTAGCGTTCCCAAGCATCGAAAAGCGATTCATCATTATCTTGCATAAATCCACTGATTTGGTTACGAAGGCTAGTGACCATGGATGGGGGAAAGTAGCGCGATAAAAAGCGTTGAGTCATGTCATTCCACGTATGAATAGAATTCTTAGGAAGACGGTCAAACCATTTTTCGGCATGGTGAGAAAGCGAGTGTGGAAAAATTTGGAGGCGAAGGTCATCCATAGAAACACCGGAGCACTTCATGCTTTGGGTCATGGTAATGAATTTGTCGGGGTGTTTGTTGGCATCATCATCCGGAATTCCACGAAACGGGTTCGTTTGCACTTGCTGGATCATGTGATGCTTCAACGAAAACTCCTGAGTGCATTGGCGCAATCGGGCCTCCGCGTCCGTTCATGGTGGGTTGACACAATTCCTCCATGGTTCGTAAATCAGGTAGAAGGACATTGTTGTTGTTGTTGTTGTTATTCAAATTGTGTTGAGGTGGGTGATTATTGTTGTTATTAACACCAGCCATATCTAAATCTTCAAGAGTCTCGGGCTAAGAATAGTTGGAGGATCTAGTACGCATACACCTGCAGAAGAAAATATACACAAAGAGAATATCTATATAATATTTTTGGTGCAAAACCTTTTGAAAAGAATTGCTTTTTATGATTTTTTAAATGTTTTTGTATTTTTGAAGAGTTTTATATTTTTTATGGATTTTTGGAAATTTTTATAGCAATGAAAATAACGTTCAAAGAACGGATCCCAAAATTCAATGCGTCTCTCACTAGAAACCGTTTATCGTAACGAAAAGAGCCGGCAGCGGCGCCATTTAATACTTCGCTTTTGGCTAGGTATAAAATCTTATCGTCCGAATCTTTTCGAATTGAAAACCGGTCTTAAGTGTGACTCAATCGTCTTTTGGTAGATCAAGAGAATGGTTTGGTTTGTTTGTTTTAAACTATTAGCAAGTAATTAAAGTGTAGTTGAGTAAAATGGAAGTTAAAAGATTAATACTAAAATGACAAGTAAAAATAAATGCTCATAAACTTAAAGGTGACAATGGAAAAGTACTAGCACACTCAATAAAAATATCACTTGGAAACTTTTCTGAAAATAAAAAGTACTATAAGAAAGTAAGATCGAAAGAAACCAAAACAAGCCAAAAGAGGCCCGATCGGAATGTATTCCGATCGATTGATCGGAATATGGGTAAAATACCCAATCGGAATAACAGGGACAAGGGGTAGTCGGAATAAGTGGGAAAGAGCCCGATCGGAATAACGAGAAAATCACACCTATCGGAATACTACAAATGCTACCAATCGGAATGCATAAATGAGGACCTAATCGGAATATCAAGCGAATCTATCAGTCGGAATATCAACCAAATGGGCTGATCGGAAAGGCAAAACCCTAATCCGATTGGACTCAATCGGAATGAGGGATGGTAAAGCTGGTCGGAATAGGCTGCAAATCGGAAAGGGGAATTGGGGGCTGCTCGGAATGGTACAATCGGAAAAGGGAGATTGTACCCCTTCCTAAAATTGTGGAATTCAGTTAAGCAAGTGAATAAGCTATATAATAAGCTTATCACAAATCTAACCCGAATCAATGCCTAAACCGGATCAAATAAGCACTCTAATCAACTTATCCGACTCAAAATTAAGCAACTTTTTAGATTAAATAATAAAAACATAAACTTCTTAAGAAAGATTTTTATAAACTACATAAGCTAATCATAAAAAATAAGCCAATAAGCACAAAAGTCTTAAAGCTTAATCAAATGAAAACTTATGAAATGATCAAAAGTTTAACTTTTTAAGCACGAAATCAATTAGAACAACACGGATCACATGATAATCGTACCAAAATCAATCTTAAATCAAAGAAAAGTAGAATGAGATTAAGGATTAAAAGCTTAAAATGAACTTGATTAATAAAAATAAGCAATACAAAGTGTTTAATCTTGAAAGATTAAGAAAAAGATGAAATTTAGTGAGAGAAAGTTTAAGACTTTCTCTCTCTAAAACTAGAGAAAACTAAAAAAGTGAAAATTAACTAAAAACTTTAACCACTCTCCTAATGACTATTAGGAGGGTATTTATAGGGAAGGTAGGAGGAGTGCATGTGTTGCATCTTCTTGCTTGTTTTCTTCACGTTTTCTCGACTCGACTTTAATTCTTTGTCTTTGTCGTCTTGGGATTTGAACTTGTCTTTTTAATTTTCTTCTTCTATTAGACTTAAGTTCTTCGACTTCGTTTAAACTTTCGTCTCTAGACTTTTTCTTCGATAAATCTTCAGAATAGGCCTCGGACTTCCGTTCTTTCTGCACTCTTGATCTTTTGACTTCATCTTTTCCCGTTTTCTTCGATAAAAGCCCGTGAAAGCCCGTGTTTTCTTCCTTTTTAATATTTTGGTCCTAAAACACAATAAAAACACAAACCACGCATAATTCCGACTTTTAAGACATAAATCACACGTTTTGGTCTTGTTATTATTGGAAATAAGTGGTAAAAGGATAAGTGTTTTCACACTTATTAATGACTCTTGAGCTTGCAAATCGCACTCTCGCTTACCACGTTGGTATTTCTGAAGATGTGTTCATTAAATTTGGCACCTTTACTTTTCCGGTCGACTTTGTTGTTGTTGATTATGAAATGGACCCTCGTATTCCGTTAATACTTGGTCGGCCATTCTTGAGAACCGGAAAAGCCTTAGTCGATGTTGCCGAAGGTGAGTTAATCTTAAGAGTCGGGAATGATGCACAAGTATTTACAATGGGTAAGATCACAACCAAATCAAATGGAAGAGAATCAGCGAATATGATTAATGTGCTTGATGATTTTATCGTCTACAACAATCCTCTATTCGATTCTTGCTATGATAATCCACTCTTCCAAGATGATGTGGATGATTCTCTATCCAATTTAGATCCTCCACCAATTCATAAATATTTATGATGACTATGATGATGATTCTAGTTTCAATGAGGATGATTATGATAATTTTACTTTTGAGTATCCAGACATTCCCACTTATGATGATTTTGATGAGGCCGATACTCTCTCGAGTGATTCTTCACATGATGACCTTATACCTACATTTGATGAAGATCCTCCGCCAACAACACTTGATCCTACTTTGGATGACTACTCATTTAAGGAAGATTTTTCTACTTTTCTCAACACTTACTTCCCAAATGAGAGTGATGCTCCTCCTTTGGACTTTGATGATTATGGTCTTTATCCTCCTTTGGATATGAAGAAACCCATTGCAAAGGAGAAGAAGCCGACCGACACCGATATCCGCAGTACTTATGTCTTGACACCTCTCTATCCACCTTCTGAGGATGAGATTGTGAGATTTATGAGCGGATCCTCTTCAAGGTCTACTAAGCCCGAGTGTTATTTTCCCCTAAAGGAAACGGTGTCCGACCCCGGTATTGGACTTTTTAAGCCATCTCAGTATCCATCTGATGAAATAAAAGGAAAGACTTTTGGAAACCATGGAGATATGCTTGCACCTCAGCACCCTTGCTACCACCGTGCTCCATCTTTGCTTAAGGGAACCTTGCCTACTCTTCTTTGGCTTGCCTTATTCGCCTTAAGCTTGTGCTACTTGATGGATGAAAACCATGTATTCGATCCCGGTGGATGTGTTTCAAGTTTTTTCCTATGCTAATCAAGGTCGAGTCAGGCTCACGACTCGGTTAACAAAAACAAGCGCTTCTCGGGAGGCAACCCGCAGTATCTATCCTTTTTCTTTGTTTTTATAATAAGTGTAGGGGGAGACCCTAGTATGTGTATGTTGTTTTCTTTCTTATCATGTGCAGGGATTCGAGCTTTCAAAGATCCATTCTTGATGCCTTTTGACGACCCGTGATTCCGTGTACCCGTCTTCCCGGTTCTATCCTAAACTCTTTTGATTCTCTATTTTTATATTTCTTCAATATTAAAATAGGAATCACTTTAGTTGTCTCTTCCTTAGCAAGATTTAAACAAAGTGAACAATGTCCTAAGTGTAGGGGAGTTTACTTCCACATGCTTAAACATTGAGGACAATGTTTATATTAAGTGTAGGGGGACTTCTATCGAAGTTAAGTGGTCTTTTCCATGTATATGTCCTCATTTTAACCGGAAAATTGATTTTTCGACATTTTTCAAAATTTTTGATCTATTTTGGCCTAGTAATTTAGTAGTATTTTCCTTTGTTATAGTTATTTTCTTTCTTTGCTAGAATAAATTTTTAATAAAGTGGTTTAATTTTTTAACGTTGTGAATCTTTTTACTCAACCCGGGTTTACTTATCCAAGTTTACTCTAGCTAGTATCCTTAATGTGTTTAAGTCAAGTTTTGCTAGGCTTTTATATAGGGAACTTTAAAACGCGAAAGTCTTAACTCTTACGGGTTAAGAACAAGAACTTTTCGTAAGTTCCTATAATTGATCCTAGAAAGTCGTTTATCAAGGAAACTTTAAAATGCAAATTCTAAACTTGAAAAAGTCTTAGAGTTTGCAAGATCCTATAGATGACTCGAAAACCCAAAACTTTGATTTAATAGGCTAAGCATCCACGAGTCTCATTCCTTGAGATTTTAAATTGTGGAGAACGAGAGATGATAGAGTCAATTATAAGTTTGATATTCTTTTATGATTTTATGTGAGTTGATTATAAGATTTTTCTTCCATCGCTTGCTAATAAATTTAATTGCAATAAGTAAGGTTGTACGACTTGAAAAGTTACTTAGTTTCTAGCACAAGATCGTTTAAAAGTTGCTCAGTATTGATTAGAGTTCATAGCCAAGGCATAACTTATTGAAGCGGGATGCGAAGATTAGCGAGTCCGAAAAGGTCCTAACAAGACATGAGGGTTACATTTTGTTGCTAAAGATCCCAAGTGATGTGAAGAATCATTTATCAAAAATCAATATGAAGGATCGAGACACACGACGAAAAGCAAATACTCCCCTAAAGATCATGGAGAAGTCTATCCAAAAAGGACCTAACAAGGTATGAGGATAAATAGATCCAAGTCCTAAAAGGAGGCGGATCGTTGTATATCAAAATCCCAAATAAATATTGGAGAAAAATGAAGAAGTCGTGGTTATGAAGAATCTCTAAAAAACGTCAAGTGAAGAAATTCCTATTATGAAGAGAAGACCATAATTTCATGAACGTCTGAGATTATGATTTTGTATGGGGTTCAGATTTAATCTCGGTATCCTCTCGAATTGGTTACAGCTCAAAGTGGACTGATTGTTCTTGGTTACTAAAAAGGGGTTGGTTTTCTAATCTACTAAAGGTTTAAATGCATTAAGATGTAAACTTAAACTAAAAGCAATCAATTTAATAGCAATGAATAAAACTTGAATTAAACTTTAACAACTGAAACAGAAAAAAGTAAATACCACTTAACTCTTAGTCGAAATGCTCAAAAGAAAAACTGATCTGGAACTTTTGCTGTTGATTCGGAACTTTCAAACTCACTTGATTCGGAAGATTTGATTCGGAAGTTTGGTCCGGAACTTTACTCAGAACTCTACTCGGAACTTTCCTCGGAACTTTCCTCGGAACTTTCCTCGGAACTTCACTCGGAACTTTCGTTCGGAAGTTTGGTCCGAAAGTTGATTCGGAAGTTTACCCGGAACTTGGTTCGGAACTTTAAAAATGAAACTGATTCGGAACTTCGTTCGGAAGTTGGTCCGGAACTTCGTTCGGAAGAATTAATTCGGAACTTTTGACAAGAAATTGATTCGGAAGATTTGGGTTGATTCGGAAGTTTATCCGGAACTTTGTTCGGAAGTTCGTCCGGAACTTTTAACTGAGTCAGAACTTTTTACTAAGATGATTCATTCGGAAGATTTGTACTCATTCGGAACCTGGGAAAAACTCAAGAACAGAAAGGAGACAGGGAAACAGGGGAACGCAATCTCCAACCAAAATCAACCAAGATTTTAACCCAAACTTAAGTAAAACTAACCACGAATCATATACTAACCATAAACTACAAATCCCATCAATAAAAACTTAAAACCCAATAACTTTTAAAGATCAAACTCAACAAAATAAACTTTAAGACTTGGAATCAAAAAGAAGAAAGATGAACAAGATGAAATGAAAGATGATATTGATTGATTAATGTTTAACAAACAAAAGACAAAGATTAAACTACAAGATTGGAAAAACAAGAATCAAAATCACCAAACACCCTAATGGTGTTGGTGAAGCCTACGAACAGAAAAGAGAGAAAAAAGGGAATGAAAAACTGAATGAAAAGTGTGAAGGGAATCCTTTATATAGGTGTTCTCTTTGGTTGGTGAGTGGGCTTTCTCCCGTTCTTCTTGTCTTCTCGTCTTTTCAGAAAAGTTGACGTTTTCGATTCTGATTCGGGATTTGTCGTCGATTAAATTCAACTCGTCTTTTAATTTCTTCGTTTAATAGACTTGAGTTTCTTCGACTTATGTAAATCTTCCATCTTTGGTCCTTTTCTTTGATAAATCTTCAAATAGGCCCAGTGACTTCAAATCTTTTGCATCTCTTGGACAATAGACTTCGTCTTGAGTCTTTTTCTTCGATAAAACCCGTGCAATCCCATGTTTTCTTCAATATTCATCCGGTTGGCTATGAAAACACAATAAACACAAAAACCACGCATAATTCCAAACAAATGATATTAAATACGTGTTTTGGTCTTGTTTTAGTAAGAAATAAGTGGTAAAAGGATGGGTGTTTACACACCTATCAAATCCCCTACACTTAACCATTGCCATGCCCTCATGCAATGCTTAGTGATAAAGCAAATTTACACTTTTCTCATAATCAATCAACTTTGGCCTTATTAAAATACTACTAAACAAAAATTAAAGTACTAAAAGAGATTAAAACTTTAAAGTAAACAAAAAGATAGAAAACCATCTTCACTTGAAAATAGCTACATGGAAATAACTTGCGAAGATATCAAGGACTTACATTAGGGCTTTGGTGCTGCGAAGATTTATCACCCTCAAGTTTCACGTTCCCCAAACTAATCTTAAAAATGAGATCATTGTTATTATAAGTTAGTAAATCAAACACTTACACACATAGCTTAATTATATGCTTAAACTCCCTTATTCCTAGGTGTATCTCTTATATTTTATTTTTGTCTTAGAATGATCATGAAGATGCATTTTTGGACTTATTTCGATAGTTTATTTAGGCTGAAAGCAAAGTAGGACGATTTGATCAATAGTTAGCTAAAGGACAAAATCTCTTAAAACTGCTTCTCGGGATATCAAAAAGTTCATATCTTGGCATAACTCGGTTCACGATTTGAGACCTTTCTCGGGCCGATATTTGGCATGTACTTCATACTTCATATCTTGAGAGACGTGCTTGAGATAATGGTCTTCTCATCGTTAATAGAGTTTCTTCACTTGGAGACTTTTGAGGGGTACTGAAATTGTGTATAATGCAGTTCGTTTTTTCTCAGTTCTTGCTAATGGAAAGTCCAACCAATATCGGGTTTTTAACTGTTTTTGGTTGTTAAGCTTGTTTGGATATTCTATTTGCTAATTCAACAAAGTCTTGCAAAACGGAAAAATATTACCTACTTATATGTAAAACAATTTGCAAATACCAAATTTTTATTCAAGTAAAATTCAAATTGTAAAATATGAAACTTAAAGGACTGAAAATGTAAATTCCAGGAAAGATAAATGCTTGAAATGTAAATTCTAACAATTCTAGGGACTAAAAGTGTAAAACAGTTAACTACAAGGATCAAATATGCAAAACTTATAACCAACTAACCAAAAATGTAACAAACTAACAACTTGCTAACTGAAATTAGCAACTTCCAAAACTACAAGGTCTTAACAAATGCAAACCCTAAAAACTTGGAAGTTTAGCCAAGTAAACAAACTGCTTAAAACATAAGGGACCAGATTGCAATTTTGAAAAATATTTAAGCCAAAAACGGGTATAAGATGAAAATAAGCTCGTTTGAGCTTATTACTCGACCAAATTCAATGAAACAAGTTGCAAAATGATTTAAATCCAAAATAAGCTACGTGTGTAAAAGGAAATTGGCTAAAGTTGAGAAATAAGCAATTGAGAACTTATCAATAAGCTCAAAATAAGCTATAGCAAAATCTAAACAGTCATAACTTGATTTTCTGATTGAAACTGATTAAGCAACTCAATTAATGAACGGGAAATCAAACTAGAACATTTTTCATCAAGAAATAAGCTAAGAATCTGAATTAAGCTGAAAATGGGCTTATCGTTGACCAGCGTTGACCAACTTATTTTCCAAAAAGCTGAAACTTTCAAAAATCAAGTAACTCAATGTTTTAAGAGGATTTGTGAAGAAAAATGGCCATGTTAATGAAGAGGATAAGGAGATACAAATTTCCAGCTTTCATTTACAGAAACTTGCCTTAAGTATGCTTATCTGAATTTTGCTTATTTCTATCTACTTATTGTAAACTGTATAAAATCCTCTTGGAATCTGAATCTCTATGATATAAGCTATGATTGAGAACAAATTTGGTGCAATTTTATCTAGTATTGAATGAGAACTGATCAAATGAAAATGACAACTTCTAAATGGCAAATCTGACTAAGAATGACCCAAACATTTTTGATGCCATTTGCCTGCTTGACCTTCTTTTTGACTTGTAAATGGCTTGAAACACTTTATTATCACCTTTTAACTGCAAATGAACCTTAAAACACCAGGACTCAATTCTTGAAAACTCTTTATAAGCTAATCCCAAACACTCCTTTAACTGATTTATATGAAAATTTATGAAGACAATTTGATTTTGAAGTTGAACTGAATGAAATTCTATAGCAAGCTAGACTCAGTGATCAAAATGAAAGGTTTAAAAGTAGTAAGCAAGTACTTATCACTACTAGAACTACAATCAAGGTACAAGGCCAAAAAAATGACTGAACTAAGCAATAAGCTATGACTTAATCCAAATCTAAGCACCAGTAAACAGAATTAAGCTACAAACAACCAAAGATCAAGCAATCAGCAACTCTAAACAGCTTTTATCATGCAAACATCAAATTTACACTAAGAAAGGTAGCATGCCTTTGACAAATTCAGTGGAACAAAAATGAGAGCTTTAAAACCTGTTGGAGTCAACCACTGAGAAGAAGAGGAGCGCTGAGCTCTCTTAACCTAGTGATAACCACCACCTTATCACTAGGACAACAATCAATCAACAATAACAGCTAACAATCAACAGTCATCATCAACAAGCTTGAAATCTTCAAAAACTATGGAATGAACTGAATTCTTCTCAAACAGCTAACAAACTCCTTCAAGGTCAGTTATGATCAATCTATGATCATAACAAACACAAAATAGCAACTCAAGTATCCAATATCAGCAGGTAATGAACAGTAATATGAAGAACATTTTTGGCGGGAAATGGGAAATTTGAATTTTATTCAATGAAAAACGGTTACAAAGTTGTTGGAAGGTAAGTAACTAACTAACTAACTCAAGAGTTTGTCAGACTCTTGAGTAGCTAGGGTAAAAATGGAGGAAAGGGAAAGGAATTAAGAAACTATGTGTTTTTACAAAATTAAGCTACACATTACAAATGAAGTCCTATCCATCTATTTATAGGCATGAAGGAGGAGTTAGTTGGGGTTGGTGACGTGTCAGGACCAATCCCAGCTTTCCACGTGGACAATTCTGCATAATTGCATTTACATGTAAGAACAAGGATTTGGGTTTTTCTTCAATAATTGATTTCATGTTAATTGATTTGCACCATTGTGTTCGTCTCTTCAAAATGATCAATTTTGGTGTTGAAATCTTTTCATGAAATGGCTTGTAGCTCAAACGCGATCCTGGCAAATATATTTGATGAAGAAGACGCCACGTGTCAGCATGTGATTGGCTAGAAATTGATCACACGGATCATACTGTTGAGATCTTTTCATTTAATGTGGCGGCTGAGTGGGAATTAATTGCTCAATCCGTGTGACTTGTTTACTCTTCTCTCATTGGCTGAAATGGTTTCACATGGATTAAACTTTGGATAACTTTCAAATGTTGGCAGAATTAGTCCTTATACTTGGCAGATTGTTGTTTTGAGCTAGGAGCTTCATTCTTTTGACATATTTGGTCCTTCAACTTTCATTCTTGAACAAAATGGTCCTTTGACTGAGTTGGCTTGAGAGTTGACCAAGTTTGACTTGAATCTTGACTTTCACAATATTTGCACTTTAGTCCTTCAACTTTGACAACTTGTCAAGATAGTTCCTTGTACTTCAAAGTCTTGTCACTTTTGATCCTTCTTTGTCTTTTTCATCCATTTAAGCTTGATTTTTCTTTGTTTGCTTGAAAATGTATCCCTTTACCTACACAAGTGTACACAAACACAAACATACCACATAACACTGTTTTTGCAAGATAAATTGGTATTTTGCTTCATGTTTTAGGGTTATTTGTTGATAAAAGGATATGAGTTTAAGCTCATATCAAAATCCCCTACACTTGAACATTGTCATGTCCTCATGCAATATTATATATTAAAGCTCAAATTTACATTTCCCTCATAATTAATCCACCTTGGCCATATGAGATGCATCTACACTACTCTAACCTAAATAATGCATGATTTTGACTTTTAATAATGCAATGAACAAAATACAATTCTATCTATATCTTTTTGATTTTTCTTGAAATGGTTTTGATGGAAATAACTCATAAAGAATTCAATGGCTTAGATTAGGGCTTGGGTACCATAGACATTTATCACCCTCAAGTTTCACTTTCCCCATACCAAGCTTAAAAATGGAATCATTGCATTCACAAGTAAAAAGTGCATCAACTTATTCATGACAATTAAATGTGGAACCGGTTATTATTTGAGCAAATTGCTTGTGGGCAAATTTGTCATTATTCAAGTGAGAAGTATAAGAAATGTAAAATCCAAAAATAAGGAAGCACGGTTTTAATCCTAAGTAATCCTCTCATCCATTACTTGAAAAACCGCTCACAATTAATATAAGTCCGTTTCAAGAGTAATAAGTCATTCGCCTTATGTGTAAAATCCTCATGTCATGCTTTCATAAGTAGCTACACACTCGCTAAGGAAAGAAAAATAAAACTCACGCAATAATTTACATCCGCCATCTTTTTGAGACTTTGGATCTTCAACCCCGCACCCTGTCAAGGCAATATTGGATTGGAGCAATCTATTGAATCCCCGCAACCCGTCAAGGTAATATTGGAACTCAATAGTCACTATAATTAACACCACACTGCCCCTCTTGGGAGTCTTGCATTAATTTTTTTTTTTTCTTTTTCTTTTTCTTTTCTTCTTTTTTTTTCTAGCCACTCATTTTTTTTATAAGCCGCTCTTATTTTTCTTTATTCCTCACAAAAAAATTTGAAAAGAAGAAAAGGAAAAACACCCGCTAAGTATGGAGCATGACATAAGTCTAGTACACATAAAACGTGCTAACTTAGAATCTTAAGACGTACTCATATCAACCATAAATGATTAGCCAAAAATGCATAAGAGATTACAAACCAATTAAAATCGTACTTGATTATTTATTAACAATTATATACATGCGAAGAAAATAGAGGTTAAGAAGAGAAGGGTTTAGCCACAAGTAATTGCCATGAAGTCTATCTAGCCCTTTTACACTTGCTTCAACTCTATCATTTCCCATTCTCCACAAATTTAAAATTTCAAATAATGAAATTGGTGGAAGCTTAGCCTAATAGACCAATGAAGGACTACATGGTTAAGGATACTAGCTAGAGAATGCTAAGATAAGCAAACTCGGGTTGAGTCAAAATATCCATGGCGGGCCTAATATGTCAAAGAAATCTAAACTTGTTAAAACCATGTTTTATTATATTTATTTTTTTTCCTTTTTATACGTTTTTTATGAAACATAAAGAAGAAATATATACAATGCAAATGTGTTATGCAAACATGATTGATGCAAAAATTATGAATGCAAATTTTTGTTGGCCAAAGTAGATCAAAAATTTAAAAAATGTTGAAAATTCAATTTTCCATGTTATCATGCAAGACAATGACAAGTTCTAGGTAAGGTCACTTCGATAGAAGACCCCCCTACACTTAAGCTAAACATTGTCCTCAATGTTTAAGAGCATGGAAGTATAAAAACTTCCCCTACACTTATGACAATGAATAGACTTTGCTTAACCCAAGTTAAGGAAAGGACAACTATTAGTGAAATCATGTTTAAGCACAAGGTGTCAATGAAAAATCACTAAAGTAACGAAGTGAAACGGATACAAGGGCCTCCTCCATAAGCTCCAAAGCATGAGATGAGTGAGCAACCCTACAAACAATCATGAAGACAAAAGAAGGTCTCCCCTACACTTATCTCCAAGTCTATACCTTTATTTCTAACCTATAACACTCTAAACCTAGTTATACGATGCTTGAGTTAATGAGTCTCTAGCTCGACTCGTCCCTCAATGAATTAATTCATGGGGAAATTGGGGACCTCTTGGACCATTTCAACGGAAATGTCCTCCCCAAAGTAATGTTTAACACGGTGACCATTCACTTTAAAGTTTGGACCATCGGTTTGGGACAACTCAAGAGTTCCATATGGAAACACTTGAGCAATAGTGAATGGACCGGACCATCTTGACTTAAGCTTGCCCGCAAAAAGCTTCAATCTTGAGTTAAAGAGGAGAACCGGCTCTCCAACTTTAAACTCACGATTCTTGATCTTAGCATCATGCAATTTCTTAGTCTTTTCCTTGTAGAGCAAAGAATTCTCATAGGCATTGGATCTCAACTCATCCATCTCATTGAGTTGATCTTTCCTATGTGAACCGGCTTGGTTTAAATCAAAGTTAGCCCACTTGAGAGCCCAAGATGCCTTATGTTCTAACTCAAATAGGAGGTGGCACGCTTTTCCATAGACAAGCCTATAAGGAGTGCAACCAATTGGTGTTTTAAAAGCCGTCCTAAACGCCCACAAAGCATCATCAAGCTTATCCGACCAAGAAGCTCGATGCTCTCCCACCGTTCTCTCTAAAATTCTCTTTAAACCACGATTTGTGATCTCGGTTTGACCATTTGTTTGAGGGTGATACGCGGTAGAAAGTCTATGATTCACTCCATATTTCTTCATAACTCGATCATTACAAAAGTGCGTACCACGATCACTTATGATGGCCCGAGGTACACCAAATCTAGCAAACAATTGTTTCAAAAACTTTACAACCACTCTAGCATCATTGGTAGGTAAGGCTTTAGCCTCCACCCATTCGGACACATAATCCACCGCCACAAGTATATACTTGTTTCCCTTAGAGGATGGAAAAGGTCCCATGAAATCAATTCCCCATACATCAAATATCTCACACTCTTGGATAAAATTTTGTGGCATCTCATCACGTTGTGTAATTTTTCCTTGTCTTTGACAAACATCACAAAATTTCACCATTTCTTGGGCATCTTTGTAAATGGAAGGCCAATAGTAACCCGAATCAAAGACTTTCTTGGCGGTGTAGTTAGGCCCAAAATGTCCACCCGTAGGTCCTTTATGACACGCCTCTAAGATCTTAAATGCCTCGGGCCCATCTACACACCGTCTAAAGATTTGGTCCGCACATTGCCTAAAAAGATATGGATCATCCCAAAAGTAATACTTAACTTCCTTAAGAAACTTTTTCTTTTGTTGATAAGTAAGACCCTCAATAAGCACATTGCCCACAAGATAGTTTGCGATATCCGCAAACCAAGGTGTGGCATCCTCTTGGGAAGAGATAGACATGAGCTCCTCTAATGGAAAGGATTCATTGATTTCTTGGTGTGGGAAATCTCCTTGAAAAGGATGCTCAAGTCTACTCAAATGATCCGCCGCTAAATTCTCGACCCCTTTCTTATCACGAATCTCTATCTTAAACTCTTGAAGCAACAAAACCCATCTTAAAAGCCTAGGCTTAGCATCTTGTTTTGTCATAAGATACTTGAGAGCGGAGTGATCCGTATACACTATGGTTTTGGAAAGCACAAGATATGGTCTAAACTTCTCAAAAGCATATACTATAGCAAGCAACTCTTTTTCCGTGGTAGTGTAATGAAGTTGTGCACCGGTCATGGTTTTACTCGCATAGTGTATAGGTTGAAAATGCTTATTAACTCTTTGTCCTAAGACGGCCCCCACCGCATAATCACTAGCGTCACACATAAGCTCAAAAGGTAATTCCCAATTTGGAGAAACCAAAACGGGAGCCTTAGTCAATTTTTCCTTAAGAGTCTCAAAAGAATCTAAACAATCTTGGTTAAAAATGAAAGGAGCCTCTTTCTCCAAGAGGTGAGTCATCGGTCTAGCTATCTTAGAAAAATCTAGCGCCTATAAAATCCCGCATGACCTAAGAAACTCCTCACACCTTTAACCGAGGTAGGTGGGGGAAGCTTAGCAATCACATCAATTTTAGCTCGATCAACTTCTAATCCCTTATTGGATATCTTGTGTCCTAAAACAATCCCCTCTTTCACCATAAAGTGACATTTCTCCCAATTAAGCACCAAACGTGTTTCCTCACAACGCTTAAGCATTCTCTCAAGATTGGTGAGACATGAGCTAAAGGAGTTTCCAAATACGGAAAAGTCATCCATAAAAACCTCCATGGTTTGCTCTATCATGTCATGGAAAATCGCCATCATGCACCTTTGAAACGTCCCCGGTGCATTACATAAGCCAAAAGGCATCCTCTTGTAAGAAAATGTACCGTAGGGACAAGTGAATGTGGTCTTTTCTTGATCCTTAGGGTCAATGGGTATTTGGAAATAACCCGAAAAGCCATCAAGAAAACAATAGTACTCATTTCCCGCTAAGCGTTCAAGCATTTGATCCATAAAGGGAAGCGGGAAATGGTCTTTCCTAGTTGCCTCATTGAGTTTTCTATAATCAATGCAAACTCTCCAACCGGTCACAAGTCTCGTGGGAATAAGCTCATTGTTCTCATTAGGCACCACGGTGATTCCACCCTTCTTTGGAACACAATGAACCGGGCTAACCCATGGAGAGTCGGAAATGGGGTAAATCATACCCGCATCTAAGAGTTTAATCACTTCCTTCTTAATAACCTCATGGATTTTTCGGTTAACTCTCCTTGGTTTTGAATGGCGGGTTTATAGTCATCCTCCATAAGGATTTTGTGAGTACAAAAATGTGGATCAATTCCCCTTATGTCGGTTTTCCATGCTAAAGCTTTCTTATGTTTCTTAAGAACTTTAATAAGTTGCTCTTTCTCATCTTCTTTCAACTCTTTAGCAATAATCACCGGTAATTGGTCTTTTCCTTCTAAGAAAGCATATTCTAAGTGGGATGGAAGGTCCTTAAGTTCAATGGGAGGTGGACTCTCTATGGAAGGTTTTACTATGGAAGGTTCCTCAATGGTAATCTCTTGAGGAATAGGAGAAGGAATAGGGTCCTCATTGAGCAACTTTTGGATTGTAAGAATATCTTCTTCCCAATTAATGGGAGAATCATCATCACCAAGAAAGTTGGACTCAAATTCCTCCAAGAGGAAATCACTCTCTCCAAAAGGTGTTAAAGAGGGAGCAATTGAGGCCACGGTTTCAACATGGGGTATCTCATCACTAGCACTCTTACAAGCATCATGAAAGTGTTCATTACACACTTCATCTAGCACATCCACAATGTTAATAGTCTCACAAGGTCTAGACTCCTTAACCTCTTTCCTATCACAAATTTTCCCTAGCTTAAACACCACTCTCTCATCTTCTACTCTCATAATTAATTCTCCTTCCGCCACATCTATCAAGGTACGACCCGTTCTCAAAAACGGTCTACCAACAATCAAAGGCACTCTAGGATCCATGTCATAATCAACCACTACAAAGTCGGCCGGAAAGGTAAACTTATCCACACCTACAAACACATCTTCCGCTATACCTACGGGGTGAGCTATGGTTCGGTTGGCTAGTTCAAGAGTCATCCTAGTGGGAGTGAGCTCGGGAAGAGATAGTTGTTTCCAAACCGATAAAGGCATGAGGTTTATGCTCGCCCCTAGATCCGCCAAAGCCATGCAATTTTCAACACCGGGAAAATTACAAGGTATCAAGAAGCGCCCCGGATCTCCAAGTTTTGTTGGTAAGGTTTTAAGTAACACAACGGAACAATTTTCATTAAGGGATGTGTTGGGCAAATCAACCAATTTTTCTTTGTTTGAGAGCAAATCCTTGAACATCTTAGCAAACTTTGGCATATAAGCAAGAGCTTCCGCAAAGGATATATTGATGTTGAGTTGCTTAAACATCCTTAAGAAATTGGAGACTTGGATGTCATCCTTGTTCTTTAACTTGTCCTTTTTCAACCTTGAAGGATATGGAAGAGTAGGTTTTGGTGTAGGTGGAATAGGTGTAGTTGTGGAAGATTTTTCTTTGTTAGCTTCTTCATTGGGAAGTGTGGAAGGTAAAGGAGAAGTATGAGGTGGTTGAGAAGGTGTGTTTGAGTGAATAGGAGCATTTTGAGGAGGCAAAGTAGAAGTAGAAGGCTTGTCACAAGTAGGAGCACAAGTGGGTTGAACAATAGTAGGTTTAGGAGGTGAAGGATCCTTTGTTGTTGTTCCACTCCTTGTTGTAATAGCATTGACATTGGCCCTAGGGTTTGTTTGTGTGTTAGAAGGTAAAGCCCCTTGTGGTCTTTGATTTACTGCCACTAAAACCCTATTGATTTGGTCATTCATTCTCTTCTCCATTTCACGCATTTTCTTGTCAACATACTCTTGAGTCTCTTGCATCCCATATCCTTGATTTTGAACTTGAGGGTAAGCTTGATATGGTATAGGAGCATATGCTTGATTGGGGATAAATGGAAGTGGTTGATTAAATCCTTGTTGTGGTAGATAAAAGGTATTTCCTTGATGTTGAACATTGTTGGGTGCCTTATAGTTATTTCCTTGGTAAGGTGGTCTTTGCCCTTGATTCCTTGGTAAAATTTGAGGAGGATTTTGTTGAATTTGGGTGGGTGGTTGGGGTGGGAAGCCGGGTGGAGTAAGGTAATTTTGGGATTTGTAAGAAAGGTTATTTGGATTTATATTAGGCTTGAAGTGTTCACGATGTTCCTCTTGGTAAGCATATCATTCCCCTTGATACCCTTGCACCTTATCACATTGTTCATAAGAATGGGGACCTCCACAAGTAACACAAGAAATGGCAATAGCATTCACATTATTTGAAGAATTGTTCAATGAAACGGTCTTAAAAGCTTGAACTATCTCATGAGTCGTTTCTTGTTGTCCTTGTTTGACTTATTGAATGATCTCTTTAAGAAGTTGGTTGTCACAAGGAGTTTGAGAATTGTTTTGGATAACATGAACCTTTTCTTCAAATGGATTGTTTGTTTGAACCATTGCTTTAGTCTCAATGATGTCCAAAGCCTCTTGATATGTCTTAAGAAGAATATTCCCTCCCGCGGAAGCATTGAGTGAATCTTGGTGGTGAGATTTAAGGCCATCATAAAAGAGGTTGATTTGGTGAACTTGATCCAATCCATGATTAGGGCATCACCTCAACAACTCACTATACTCTTCCCAAGCATCACTAAAGGATTGACTAGGTTTTTGTTGAAAGCCCATAATTAAAGTCCTCAAAGCCATAGTCTTATGTGGAGGAAAGAACTTGTTCAAAAACTTAGTGGTGAAACCATCCCATGTGGTGATACTATCGGGTGGTTGGGTGTCTAACCAATGCTTAGCGGTTCCCTCTAAAGAAAATGACACTAACATCAACCTAATCACCTCATGTGGAACCCCATTATGCTTAATGGTATTGCAAAGAGAAAGGAATCTCTTAAGGTGAGCATGAGGATCCTCATTCTTGTTACCAAAGAAAGGTGATTGTGAAACCATATTAATCATAGATGTATGTAGCTCAAATGTGTTTGTGGGAAAGTCGGGAATCTTAATGTCACTAGCATCCATGAATGTTGGTTTGCATACGTTCAT
Source organism: Glebionis coronaria (assembly GCA_025667525.1). Taxonomy (NCBI): domain Eukaryota; kingdom Viridiplantae; phylum Streptophyta; class Magnoliopsida; order Asterales; family Asteraceae; genus Glebionis; species Glebionis coronaria. The sequence continues at coordinate 279,285,819 of CM046880.1, read as the reverse complement.
ACAAAGAGCGATTATCAATAGCCATGGCTTCTTGTGGTGGAGTCAAAGCACGATTCTCGTGATCGGCTTGGTGGACGATGGTGGTCTTACTCTTTCTCTTTTTCTTCCTTTTCGGAGGAAGAGGTTGTACACCAATCGGTATTTGTGCACGCCCGCGAGTGAGCATGCAACTCAATACGAGGAATGAGAGAGAAGCTCTCGTGTGACTTTGAAGAGAAATGGATTATCCTCTTCGAGTTTCAATATTAAATATCCACAAGAAAATAACAATATATGTATGTACTACTTGGGTGCAAGACCCTCAATGAAGCCTTCCTTCTTAGAATACTTACAAGTGAACGGGGGGTTAGGTGGCGCGAAGCACTTAAGTACCTATTGACCCTTAGATGGCATTTTATAGCACATCGCCTTTCTATTCACTTAAATGTTCGTATTCTTCGAATTGTTGCTTATTGAGAGTATTTATCTATTCTTGCTTTATTTTGTTTGATAGATACACGTGTCAAGGACCGGAACGCCCCTCAACACGGTGTATTGCCTCGGCAATACTTATGGAGAATATGTAGATTGATTGTTCTTATACGTATACGTATTTACTTATAATAATATATGGAAAATATTTTTGTATTTATGAGTTTTTAAGAGAAAATACTATATGTACATAAAAACCGAGAGAATCCAATAATATATATTTTTGGGTGCAATCTCTTAGGAAAAAGATTGCTTTTTAGATTTTTTTATTTTTTTGGTCAATTCTTTAGGAAAAGAATTGTTTTGTTAATTTTTTAGTTTTTATATATTTTTATATTTTTGATTTTTTATTTGTTTTTGATTTATGATACGTAAAAATAACGTTCACAAAGTGAACGGATCCCAAAAGCTAATGAAAACCGTCAATCGATAGTCTCTCGTGTAGTCAAAGAACCGGCAGCGGCGCCATTTGAAATTGTGTATAATGCAGTTCATTTTTTCTCAGTTCTTGCTAATGGAAAGTCCAACCAATATCGGGTTTTTAACTGTTTTTGGTTGTTAAGCTTGTTTGGATATTCTATTTGCTAATTCAACAAAGTCTTGCAAAACGGAAAAATATTACCTACTTATTTGTAAAACAATTTGCAAATACCAAATTTTTATTCAAGTAAAATTCAAATTGTAAAATATGAAACTTAAAGGACTGAAAATGTAAATTCTAGGAAAGATAAATGCTTGAAATGTAAATTCTAACAATTCTAGGGACTAAAAGTGTAAAACAGTTAACTACAAGGATCAATTATGCAAAACTTATAACCAACTAACCAAAAATGTAACAAACTAACAACTTGCTAACTGAAATTAGCAACTTCCAAAACTACAAGGTCTTAACAAATGCAAACCCTAAAAACTTGGAAGTTTAGCCAAGTAAACAAACTGCTTAAAACATAAGGGACCAGATTGCAATTTTGAAAAATATTTAAGCCAAAAACGGGTATAAGATGAAAATAAGCTCGTTTGAGCTTATTACTCAACCAAATTCAATGAAACAAGTTGCAAAATGATTTAAATACAAAATAAGATACGTGTGTAAAAGGAAATTGGCTAAAGTTGAGAAATAAGCAATTGAGAACTTATCAATAAGCTCAAAATAAGCTATAGCAAAATCTAAACAGTCACAACTTGATTTTCTGATTGAAACTGGTTAAGCAACTCAATTAATGAACGGGAAATCAAACTAGAACATTTTTCATCAAGAAATAAGCTAAGAATCTGAATTAAGCTGAAAATGGGCTTATCGTTGACCAGCGTTGACCAACTTATTTTCCAAAAAGTTGAAACTTTCAAAAATCAAGTAACTCAATGTTTTAAGAGGATTTGTGAAGAAAAATGGCCATGTTAATGAAGAGGATAAGGAGATACAAATTTCCAGCTTTCATTTACAAAAACTTGCCTTAAGTATGCTTATGTGAATTTTGCTTATTTCTATCTGCTTATTGTAAACTGTAGAAAATCCTCTTGGAATCTGAATCTCTATGATATAAGCTATGATTGAGAACAAATTTGGTGCAATTTTATCTAGTATTGAATGAGAACTGATCAAATGAAAATGACAACTTCTAAATGGCAAATCTGACTAAGAATGACCCAAACATTTTTGATGCCATTTGCCTGTTTGACCTTCTTTTTGACTTGTAAATGGCTTGAAACACTTTATTATCACCTTTTAACTGCAAATGAACCTTAAAACACCAGGACTCAATTCTTGAAAACTCTTTATAAGCTAATCCCAAACACTCCTTTAACTGATTTATATGAAAATTTATGAAGACAATTTGATTTTGAAGTTGAACTGAATGAAATTCTATAGCAAGCTAGACTCAGTGATCAAAATGAAAGGTTTAAAAGTAGTAAGCAAGTACTTATCACTACTAGAACTACAATCAAGGTACAAGGCCAAAAAAATGACTAAACTAAGCAATAAGCTATGACTTAATCCAAATCTAAGCACCAGTAAACAGAATTAAGCTACAAACAACCAAAGATCAAGCAATCAGCAACTCTAAACAGCTTTTATCATGCAAACATCAAATTTACACTAAGAAAGGTAGCATGCCTTTGACAAATTCAGTGGAACAAAAATGAGAGCTTTAAAACCTATTGGAGTCAACCACTGAGAAGAAGAGGAGTGCTGAGCTCTCTTAACCTAGTAAATACCACCACCTTATCACTAGGACAACAATCAATCAACAATAACAGCTAACAATCAACAGTCATCATCAACAAGCTTGAAATCTTCAAAAACTATGGAATGAACTGAATTCTTCTCAAACAGCTAACAAACTCCTTCAAGGTCAGTTATGATCAATCTATGATCATAACAAACACAAAACAGCAACTCAAGTATCCAATATCAGCAGGTAATGAACAGTAATATGAAGAACAGTTTTGGCGGGAAATGGGAAATTTGAATTTTATTCAATGAAAAATGGTTACAAAGTTGTTGTAAGGTAAGTAACTAACTAACTAACTCAAGAGTTTGTCAGACTCTTGAGTAGCTAGGGTAAAAATGGAGGAAAGGGAAAGGAATTAAGAAACTATGTGTTTTTACAAAATTAAGCTACACATTACAAATGAAGTCCTATCCATCTATTTATAGGCATGAAGGAGGAGTTAGTGGGGTTGGTGACGTGTCAGGACCAATCCCAGCTTTCCATGTGGACAATTCTGCATAATTGCATTTGCAGGTAAGAACAAGGATTTGGGTTTTTCTTCAATAATTGATTTCATGTTAATTGATTTGCACCATTGTGTTCGTCTCTTCAAAATGATCAATTTTGGTGTTGAAATCTTTTCATGAAATGGCTTGTAGCTCAAACGCGATCCTGGCAAATATATTTGATGAAGAAGACGCCACGTGTCAGCATGTGATTGGCTAGAAATTGATCACACGGATCATACTGTTGAGATCTTTTCATTTAATGTGGCGGCTGAGTGGGATTTAATTGCTCAATCCGTGTGACTTGTTTACTCTTCTCTCATTGGCTGAAATGGTTTCACATGGATTAAACTTTGGATAACTTTCAAATGTTGGCAGAATTAGTCCTTATACTTGGCAGATTGTTGTTTTGAGCTAGGAGCTTCATTCTTTTGACATATTTGGTCCTTCAACTTTCATTCTTGAACAAAATGGTCCTTTGACTGAGTTGACTTGAGAGTTGACCAAGTTTGACTTGAATCTTGACTTTCACAATATTTGCACTTTAGTCCTTCAACTTTGACAACTTGTCAAGATAGGTCCTTGTACTTCAAAGTCTTGTCACTTTTGATCCTTCTTTGTCTTTTTCATCCATTTGAGCTTGATTTTTCTTTGTTTGCTTGAAAATGTATCCCTTTACCTACACAAGTGTACACAAACACAAACATACCACATAACACTGTTTTTGCAAGATAAATTGGTATTTTGCTTCATGTTTTAGGGTTATTTGTTGATAAAAGGATATGAGTTTAAGCTCATATCGGGTACTACAACTTTGTTGACCACGACTTCATGATTATTTCTTCAATCTTTAATTGGGATTTTGAGATACAATGATCCGCCTCTTTTTCGGACTTGGATCTATTTATCCTCATACCTTGTTAGGGTCTTTTCGGATAGACTTCTCCATGATCATTATGGGAGTTGATTGCTTTTCGTCGTGAGTCTTGATCCTTCATATTGACTTTGGGAATAATGCTTTTCACATCACTTTGGATCTTTAGCAATAAAATGGAATCCTCATGCCTTGTTAGGGCCTTTTCGGACTCGCCAATCTTCGCGCCCCGCTTCATAAGTTATGCCTTGGCTATGAACTCTTATCATTACCGACCAACTTTTAAACGATCTTGGGCTAGAAGCTAAGTAACTTTTCAAATCGTACGACCTTACTTATTGCAGATAAATTATTAGCAAGTGATGGGAGAATAGGCAAATAATTACACCAAGTGAGCTTGTGCAAGAATACCGACTTATAATTGACTCTATCATTTCTCATTCTCCACAATTTAAAATCTCAACTAATGAGACTCGTGGATGCTTAGCCTAATAAACCAATTAAGGTCTACATGGTTAAGGATACTAGCTAGAATAAACTTGGATAAGTCTATTCGGGTTGAGTCAAATAAACGCAACGGGCCTAATATGTCAAAGACTTCTAAACTAGCTACACCACTTTATTAATATTTTTGACTTTATTGCGGGATATATACATATGAAAGCAACGATAAAAATTTGAAATTTACGACTAAATGGCCAAAGTTAATTAAAAATTTGAAAAATGTTGAAAAAGATGATTTTCCGGTTAAATGAAGGCATTTTCATGGAAAAGTCCACTTAAAACTTCGATAGAAGTCCCCCCTACACTTAAGATAAACATTGTCCTCAATGTTTAAGCATTGTGGGAAAAATCTCCCCTACACTTATGACATTGTGCACGTTGGTTAAATCAAGTTAAGGAAGAGACAACTAACGTGATCAATTTCAAATGTGAGTATGAAGAAAATTGAATCACGATAGTTGAGAGATAGAACCGGATTTCGGATAACACGGGAGCACGGTTCTTCAAAGGTTCCAAAAGTGCACTTATCCCTGTAATCACATCACCACACAAATACAAACACCTATAGAGGTCCCCTACCCTTAGGAGGTTAAAACAGAAAAGGATAGATACTCGGGTTGCCTCCCGAGGAGCGCTTGTTTTTGATAACCGAGTCACGAGCCTGACTCGACCCAAAATTAGTTCATGGGAAACGTGGTGAGGGATGGAATCATCTCCTGAGAGATGTCCTCACCAAAGTACAACTTCACTCGTTGGCCATTCACCTTAAAATTAGGTCCATTAGGTTGAGCGAGCTCGAGAGTACCATATGGAAAAATTTGGGCAATAGTGAATGGGCCGGACCAACGAGATTTTAGCTTGCCCGAAAAGATTTTCAACCGAGAGTTAAAGAGCAAAACTTTGTCTCCAACTTGGAACTCTCGGTTTTTAATCTTAGAGTCGTGAATGAGCTTAGTCTTTTCCTTATAGATCAAAGAATTTTCATAAGCCTCATTACGGAGTTCATTGAGCTCATTGAGTTAGATCTTGCTTAGGTCACCGGCTTTGTTGATATCAAAATTAGCCCACTTCAAGGCCCAGTAAGCCTTGTGCTCCAACTCAATGGGGAGGTGGCATGCTTTCCCGTACACGAGACGATATGGTGTACAACCAATCGGAGTCTTGTATGTAGTACGAAAAGCCCACAAAGCATCATCAAGTTTATCAGCCCATGAGGCACGATGCTCTCCCACGGTTCGTTCAAGAATTCGCTTTAATCCTCGGTTGGATATTTCAGCCTGGCCATTATTTTGTGGGTGGTATGCGATGGAAAGACGATGATTTACACCATACTTTGCCATGACTCTTGCAAATTGGTCATTGCAAAAATGAGTCCCGCGATCACTAATAATGGCACGAGGCATACCGAATCTAGCGAATAGAGATTTCAAAAAGTTACAAACCACCCTTGCGTCATTAGTAGGTAAAGCTTTGGCTTCAACCCACTTTGAAACGTAGTCAACGGCTACAAGGATGTATTTGTTTCCTTTAGATGAAGGGAATGGCCCCATAAAGTCGATACCCCAAACATCAAAGATTTCACATTCTTGAATGAAATTCTGAGGCATCTCGTCTTTATGTGTGATCTTACCTTGTTTTTGGCAAGCATCACAGTGTTTAACCATCTCGTGAGCATCACGATAAATGGTGGGCCAATAAAATCCCGAGTCAAACACTTTTTTGGCGGTGTAGTTGGGACCAAAGTGACCACCGGTGGGTCCTTTGTGGCAAGCGTCAAGGATTTCCAAAGCTGCCGGTCCATCAACACATCGGCAAATAATCAAATCAGCACATTGTTTGAATAGATACGGGTCATCCCAAAAGTAAGTCTTAATGTCTTTAAAGAACTTCTTCTTTTGTTGGGATGTTAACCCGTCAACGAGAATTCCACCCGCCAAGTAGTTTGTAATATCCGCAAACTACGGGGTTTCATCAGAAGTCGAGTTGATAGACATTAAGGTCTCCAGGGGAAAAGAGTCATTGATCTCTTTGTTCGGATGTTCCCCTTGGTAAGGATCCTCAAGTCTACTGAGATGATCCGCGGCTAGGTTTTCAGCTCCTTTTTTATCGCGAATTTCGATTTTAAATTCTTGGAGAAGCAAAACCCAACGGAGAAGCCTTGGTTTAGAATCTTGTTTAGTTAACAAGTACTTCAACGCGGAATGATCGGTATAAACGATTGTGGTGGAAAGGACAAGATAGGGGCGAAATTTTTCAAAAGCATAGACAACAGCTAAAAGCTCTTTTTCGGTTGTCGTGTAATGCAATTGAGCCCCCGTCATTGTCTTGCTAGCGTAATGGATCGGTTGGAAGTGTTTGTTCACTCTTTGGCCCAAAACCGCTCCAATAGCAAAGTCTCTAGCATCGCACATCAACTCGAAAGGCAGCTCCCAATTAGGGGTAACCAAGACGGGTGCCTTAGTTAGCTTATCCTTAAGCGAGTTGAAGGCGTCAAGACACTCTTTGGAAACAAGAAAAGGAGTATCTTTTTCCAAGAGGTGGGTCATCGGGAGAGCGATTTGAGAAAAATCTTTGATGAATCGACGGTAAAAGCCCGCATGACCGAGAAAACTTCTCACACCCTTCACGGTTGAAGGTGGAGGCAACTTAGCGATAACATCGACTTTAGCACGGTCTACTTCAAGACCGGCTTTGGAAATTTTGTGTCCTAGCACGATGCCCTCTTTTACCATGAAATGGCATTTTTCCCAATTAAGAACAAGGCGAGTGTCTTCACACCGCTTCAGCATACGTTCTAAATTGGCAAGGCAAGCAGAGAAAGAATCGCCATAAACCGAGAAATCATCCATGAAGACTTCCATAGTTTCTTCAACCATGTCATGGAAGATAGCCATCATACACCGTTGGAACGTCCCAGGAGCATTACATAAACCAAAAGGCATGCGTTTGTAAGCAAATGTTCCGTAGGGACAAGTGAATGTGGTCTTTTCTTGGTCTTTGGGATCGATGGGAATTTGAAAATACCCGGAGAAACCGTCTAAAAAGCAGTAATAATCATTACCCGCTAGACGCTCGAGCATTTGATCCATGAAAGGAAGAGGAAAATGATCTTTTCTCGTGGCATCATTGAGCTTGCGATAATCAATACAAACTCTCTACCCAGTAACGAGGCGAGTGGGAATCAACTCGTTGTGTTCATTGGGAATAACGGTTATTCCGCCCTTCTTGGGCACACAATGGATGGGACTTACCCACGGCGAATCCGAGATAGGGTAAATCAAGCCGGCATCTAGAAGTTTTATAACCTCTTGTTTGATGACGTCATGAATGCGAGGATTAACCCTTCTTTGGCTCTGGATTGCGGGTTTAAAGTCATCTTCCATACGAATCTTATGAGTACAAAAGTTCAGATCAATTCCGCGGATGTCGGAAATTTTCCAAGCAATTGCCTTCTTATGATCTTTAAGCACGGCGATGAGGCGAGATTTCTCTTCTTCTTTAAAGTCCTTCGCAATGATGACAGGCGACTTCTTATCTTCTTCAAGGAACACGTACTCGAGATGGGACGGTAACTCTTTAAGTTCTAAATCCGGAGGATTTTCGATGGGAGGCGTTTTCAAAGTCGGAGCATCGATAGTAATAACCGTGGGAGATGGTGGGGAAGTACTGTCTTCTTTAAGCAGGTTCTCAATGAAGCGAAGATCTTCATCCCAATCAATGGGAGAATCGTCATTAGCTAAGTTCACATCTCCCATGGTGGCTTCCAAATCTTTCCAAAGGAAATCACTTTTTCCAAATAGAGATAGTGATGAATCGATAGAGGAAACGGTCTCAACATTGGGAAGAGAGGTAGGAATACTTTTGCAAGCATCTTTGAAGTGTTCTTCACAAGCCTCATCAAGAACGTCAATACAATTAACACTCTCGTTTGAATAAGGCTGTTTAGACAACTTTCCCATGTTGAAAACGATTTTATCGTCACCCACTCTCATGATAAGCTCATCGGCTTCAACATCGATGAGAGTGCGACCGGTCCTTAGGAATGGACGACCAATGATCAATGGCACACGAGGGTCCATGTCGTAGTCAACAACGACGAAATCAGCAGGAAAAGTGAATTTGTCGACTCCTACAAAGACGTCTTCGGCTATCCCCACTGGATAAGCAACCGTACGGTTAGCTAATTCCAAAGTCATTTTGGTGGGGACTAGCTCAAGGAGAGATAATTGCTTCCAAACGCTTAGAGGCATTAGATTAATACTGGCACCTAGATCGGCTAGGGCCATGCATATCTCTACTCCCGGGAAGTTACAAGGGATTAAGAAACGACACGGATCACCAAGCTTGGTTGGCAATTTCCTTAAGAGCACTGCAGAGCAATTCTCATTAAGTTGGGTGTTAGCAATATCAAGAAGCTTCTCATTGTCGCTAAGAAGATCTTTGAACATTTTCGCGTATTTGGGCATGTGAGCGAGAGCCTCAGCGAAGGAGATGTTAAAATTCAATTGTTTAAACATTTTTAGAAAGTTCGAAACTTGAATATCATCCTTGCTATTGAGCTTTTCTTTCCTCAACCTTGATGGATAAGGTATATTGGAAGAAGAGGAATTCTTTGGGATCGAAGGATCACTCACATCCTTGGGTGGAGGAGGGGTAGAAGTAAGAGGTGGAGAAATTGGGGAAGTAGAAGGTTGAGGAATAGGAGCAGGTGACTCGTTCTCCTTAGTCACAATCACCGGTGGAGGTATAGGAAGCTCGGGTTCCTTGGTACCTTTGCCACTGCGAGTGGTGATTGATTTCATCTCCCCTCTTGGATTCGCAACGGTGTTACTCGGAAGAGTAACCGAAGAAGAGGGTTGATTACCTTGGAAGAAACTAGCCATCATGTTTTTTAAGTCATTCGTTTGACTATCCAAAGTGTTTCTCATATCAGCTCTCAGATCGTTCCCTTGTTTCACCAGGTCTGCTTTCAAGTTGAGCACTTCCCGCTGAAGATTTCCCATGATCACATCGTTAGTCCTCATGTAGGTTTCCACTTCTTGATGTAAAGCGGTGGGTTGGTTGGGAGGAGCATTGTATGCGGGTGGTTGATAAGCAGCTTGCTGGTAAACTTGGTTGTTTCTTTGAGGTGGATATGGTTGTTTGTAAGGTGGTATGTATGGTGTACGAGGTTGTTGTTGTTGTTGAGGAGGACGATTGAGGTTTTGTTGTTGGTTTGGGTTGTTTGGAGGAAAACCGGGTGGTGAGAGATAATTGTTCGAACGGTAGCTAAGCAAGTTGCGGTCACCTTGAGGACGAGCTTGATAAGCGGCCAGAGGATAAGTACCGTATGCTGCATTCACATACTCAGAAGGATAGTCTTGGGTGGCGGTACAAGTGGTGTAAGAATGAGGACCCCCGCATATCTCACATGGTTGGCTAACAGCATTGACTTGAGCGTCTTTAGCGTTTTTAGCGTTGATGCTGTTGGTGTTGTTGGCGGTTTGGGTAGCAAGCGATTCAAGAAGCGCAGTGATTTTGTCAAGTCGCTTATCGCTGTCACTAGTACTAGCACTAGCGACATTGGTCCGAACACTCTTGGTTTGCACACGAGACTTATTCTCAATGATATCCCAAGCAGCATTGGAAGTCTTAGCCAAAAGATTACCCCCGAGGCACTGTTTAGTGAATCTTGGTCATTCATGTTCAAACCATTATAAAAAGTATTAATTTGATGCACTTTGGTAAAACCATGTTGTGGGCATTTTCTCAAAAGATCTTTGAAACGGTCCCAAGATTCACTAAACGACTCATCGTACTTTTGTTCAAAAATGATAATTTCATTCCGCAAAGCGGTAGTACGAGAGGGTGGGAAAAAATAGTTGATAAACTTGGTCTCCAAATCCGTCCACGAAAGAATACTTTGTGGCGGTTCCTTAGCAAGCCAATGTCGGGCTTGTCCCTCTAAAGAAAAGGGAAAAAGTTTTAAACGGATTACCTCTTGTGGAACACCATTGAATTTGACTGTATTGGTGAGTTGTAGGAATCTCTTGATGTGGTCATGTGGATCATCAATGGTACGCCCCAAGAATGGTTGAGCAAAGACCATCTGGATAAAGCCGGATTTGAGCTCAAAGTTGTTGGCTTCAATCGCGGGTATGACAATTGGATCATTGTTGCTGTCTACATGTGCTTGCAGAAGTTCAATCATCGGGCGATTATCCGGTAGAGGCTCATTGTTGTTGTTATTATTGTTATTGAAAGGTGGGTTGTTGTTGTTATTATTATTGTTTTGAGGTGGGTTATTGTTTTTGTTTTGTACACCGGCCATGTCTAAGTCTTCAAGAGGCTCGGGCTCTTGATAAGACGTTGATCGTGTACGCATGCACCTGCAAAAGAACTAACAAGGCAAAAACAAAGCAAAAATATTTTTGGTTTTTATGTTTTTTAATTGTATTTGTATTTTTGAAATTTTATATTTTTTTAGGATTTTTGAAAAAGTTTATGAAAAAGTAACGTTCACGGGGAACGGATCCCAAAATCCAAGTTCTCATAAAAAACTGTTGATCTTAACGAGAAGAGCCGGTAGCGGCGCCATTTGATATTATGATTTTGTATGGGGTTCAGATTTAATCTCGGTATCCTCTCGAATTGATTACAGCTCAAAGTGGACTGATTGTTCTTGGTTACTAAAAAGGGGTTGGTTTTCTAATCTACTAAAGGTTTAAATGCATTAAGATGTAAACTTAAACTAAAAGCAATCAATTTAATAGCAATGAATAAAACTTGAATTAAACTTTAACAACTGAAACTATAAAAAAGTAAATACCACTTAACTCTTAGTCGAAATGCTCAAAAGAAAAACTGATCCGGAACTTTTGTTGTTGATTCGGAACTTTCAAACTCACTTGATTCGGAAGATTTGATTCGGAAGTTTGGTCTGGAACTTTACTCGGAACTCTACTCGGAACTTTCCTCGGAACTTTCCTCGGAACTTCACTCGAAACTTTCGTTCGGAAGTTTGGTCCGGAAGTTGATTCGAAAGTTTACCCGGAACTTGGTTCGGAACTTTAAAAATGAAACTGATTCGGAACTTCGTTCGGAAGTTGGTCCGGAACTTCGTTCGGAAGAATTGATTCGGAACTTTTGACAAGAAATTGATTCGGAAGATTTAGGTTGATTCGGAAGTTTATCCGGAACTTTGTTCGGAAGTTCGTCCGGAACTTTTAACTGAGTCGGAACTTTTTACTAAGATGATTCATTCGGAAGATTTGTACTCATTCGGAACCTGGGAAAAACTCAAGAACAGAAAGGAGACAGGGAAACAGGGGAACGCAATCTCCAACCAAAATCAACCAAGATTTTAACCCAAACTTAAGTAAAACTAACCACGAATCATATACTAACCATAAACTACAAATCCCATCAATAAAAACTTAAAACCCAATAACTTTTAAAGATCAAACTCAACAAAATAAACTTTAAGACTTGGAATCAAAAAGAAGAAAGATGAACAAGATGAAATGAAAGATGATATTGATTGATTAATGTTTATCAAACAAAAGACAAAGATTAAACTACAAGATTGGAAAAACAAGAATCAAAATCACCAAACACCCTAATGGTGTTGGTGAAGCCTACGAACAGAAAAGAGAGAAAAAAGGGAATGAAAAACTGAATGAAAAGTGTGAAGGGAATCTTTATATAGGTGTTCTCTTTGGTTGGTGAGTGGGCTTTCTCCCGTTCTTCTTGTCTTCTCGTCTTTTCAGAATAGTTGACGTTTTCGATTCTGATTCGGGATTTGTCGTCGATTAAATTCAACTCGTCTTTTAATTTCTTCGTTTAATAGACTTGAGTTTCTTCGACTTATGTAAATCTTCCATCTTTGGTCCTTTTCTTCGATAAATCTTCAAATAGGCCCAGTGACTTCAAATCTTTTGCATCTCTTGGACAATAGACTTCGTCTTGAGTCTTTTTCTTCGATAAAACCCGTGCAATCCCATGTTTTCTTCAATATTCATCCGGTTGGCTATGAAAACACAATAAACACAAAAACCACGCATAATTCCAAACAAATGATATTAAATACGTGTTTTGGTCTTGTTTTAGTAAGAAATAAGTGGTAAAAGGATGGGTGTTTACACACCTATCAACGTCTCTCAAGACGAATGTAATTAAAACGAAAAGTAAAGCAAAACAATAAATAAAAATAAAACTAAAACTAAAAGACGAAATTAATTAAAGACTGAAAAATAACATAAGACAAACTTAAACTCAAACTAAAAGGAATGTAAGTAAAAGTGCGACTAAGTAAAAAGGCGGGAAAAATAAAGCTTGAAACTAAATGTATAAAATGACAGAAACTAGAAAAACACTCATTCGGAATCAATCCTTTATTCGGAATAAACAAGTTCATCCGGAATAAAACAGCTTCATCCGGAATAAGTCATTCATCCGGAATATTGGCTTCACCCAGAATATTCCCCTCATTCGGAATAATTGCTCATCCGGAATAAAAGGTTCATCCGGAATATTGGCTTCATCCGGAATAATCACTCATGCGGAATAAATGCTTCGTCCGGAATAAGTAGCTCGTCCGGAATATTTGCTTGATCCGGAATGTTGGTTCATCCGGAATAATACTAACTCATTCGGAATATAGAACTCATCCGGAATAATTAAGCTAAAACCTTCATTCGGAATAATCAAAGTAAAATGCTCATTCGGAATAATAAGAAAGAAATACTCATTCGGAATAAAAAACTGATCCGGAATAAAAATTAGCTCATGCGGAATAATAACTAGAAAACGTTGGTTCGGAATAAAAGTACTGATTCAGAATGATTAAACTAATAAGCTCATTCGGAATAACTCCTTGATCCGGAATACCTAGACTAAACCCTTCATTCGGAAAGTTCAGCTGGTTCGGAATCTGGGGAAACAAATAAGTGCGAAGAACAAGGAAGACAAACGAGGGACGAATTTAATCAAAAATAACCAAAATCAACCAAAAGATTAAATCAAAATAACCACAAATGAATAACTAAGCAATAACTAAGCAATCCAAATCAATAAAACTAACAAAAATAACCACAATAATCAAAACCCACTTAATCAAATTAATAAAAACTTAAGAACATGAACATAAACATAAGATTAAATCAACACAAGAAAGGTAGATGAGAGATTAACAATAAAGATAAAGATTCAACAAACATAAAAGTAACTTACTTGGAATTAAAGGGATTAAGTGCAAGACAAGGTAATTAAAATTGACAATTAATGAAATGACATGAAAATTAAATGTGCAAGTATTAAAGGTGGAAGACTAATTGTCACTATTAGCCAACAAGTTTTACAAATGAACTAATGACTCCTATTTATAGGAGGAGGAGGAGGAGAGGAAGGTTGGAAGCTTCCTCCTTTCTTTCTTTCTTGTCTCGTCTTTTCGTCTTGTTAAGTTCTTCGACTTTATCGACTTTGTCTCGGGATTAATTGAACTCGTCTTGTAATTTCTTCATAAATTAGACTTAAGTTCTTCGGCTTTATTAAACTTCCGTCTTTAGACTTTTTCTTCGATAAATCTTCAGAATTGGCCTTGGACTTCCGTTCTTATTGCACTCTTGATCTCTTGAATTCGTCTTTTGTCTTTTTCTTCGATAAAAGCCCGTGAAAGCCCGTGTTTTCTCCCCTTTTCACATTTTCGTCCTAAATCACAACAAAAACACAAACCACGCATAATTCCGACATTTACGACATAAAATACACGTTTTGGCCTGGTTATTATTGTAATTAAGTGGGAAAAGGATGGGTGTTTTCACACCTATCAAATCCCCTACACTTGACCATTGCAATGTCCTCATGCAATGCATTGGTTACAAAGCACGTTTTACATTTTCCATTATAATCAATCCACATTGGCCTTTATTAAAGAGATAGAAAATTATAAACATTCAAAGGAAGAAAGTAAGTAAAGAAATCAAAGACATACCTTAGGGTTTTGGAAATGTCATGAATGATCATCATCCTCAAGTTTTCACATTCTCCAAACCAAGCTTAAAAACGAGATCATTGTTATTATAAGTTAGCAAACTAACACGAACTCATGAAGGCCAATTATTTACTTAGACTCCCTTATTCCTAGGTGTATCTCTTATATTTTATTATTGTCTTGAATGATCACGAGGATGCATTGTTGACTTATTTCGATAGTTATTAAGGCTGAAAATAAAGTGGGACGATTTAATCAATAGTTAGCTAAAGGACAAAATCTTTTAAAACTGCTTCTCGGGACCTCATAAAGTTCATATCTTGGCATAACTCGCTTCGCGATTTGAGACCTTTCTCGGACCAATATTTGGCAGCGACTTCATACTTCAAATCTTGAGAGACGTTCATGAAATAATGGTCTTCTCTTCATAATAGGAATTTCTTCACTTGAAGTTTTGAGAGATTCTTCATATTTGGACCACGACTTCTTCATTTTTCTCCAATCTTTATTTTGGACTTTGATATACAACGATCCGCTTCTTTTCAGGACTTGGATCTATTTATCCTCATACCTTATTAGGGTCTTTTCGGATAGACTTCTCCATGATCTTTTGGGGAGTACTTGCTTTTCGTCGTGTGTCTTGATCCTTTATATTGATCTTTGATAAATGATTCTTCACATCACTTTTGGATCTTTAGCAACAAAATGTAGCCCTCATGCCTTGTTAGGACCTTTTCGGACTCGCCAATCTTTGCATCCCGCTTCAATAAGTTATGCCTTGGCTATGAACTCTAATTAATACCGAGCAACTTTTAAACGATCTTGAGCTAGAAGCTAAGTAACTTTTAAAATCGTACAACCTTATTTATTGCAGATAAATTTATTAGCAAGCGGTGGGAGAATAGGCTTATAATTAACTCACATAAATTCACGAAAGAATACCAAACTTATAATTGACTCTATCATCTCTCGTTCTCCACAATTTAAAATCTCAAGGAATGAGACTCGTGGATGCTTAGCCAATTAAATCAAAGTTTTTGGTTTTCGAGTCGCCTATAGGATCTTGCAAACTCTTAGACTTTTTCAAGTTTAGAAATCGCATTTTAAAGTTCCCTTGATAAACGACTCTCTAGGATCGATTATAGGAACTTGCGAAAAGTTATTGTTCTTAACCCGTGAGAGTTAAGACTTTCGCGTTTTAAAGCTCCCTATATAAAAGCCTAGCAAAACTTGACTTAAACACGTTAAGGATACTAGCTAGAGTAAACTTAGATAATTAAACTCGGGTTGAGTCAAAAGATTCACAACGTTTGAAAATTAAAACCACTTTATTAAAAATTTATTCTAGCAAAGAAAGAAAGTAGCTATAACAAAAGAAAAACTAATAGGCCAAAATAGATTAAAAATTTTGAAAAATGTCGAAAAATCAATTTTCCGGTTAAAATGAGGACAAATACAAGGAAAAGGCCACTTAACTTCGATAGAAGTCCCCCTACACTTAATATAAACATTGTCCTCAATGTTTAAGCATATGGGAGTAAACTCCCCTACACTTAGGACATTGTGCACGTTGTTTAAGTCTTGCTAAGGAAGAGACAACTAAAGAGATTCCTATTTTAATATTGAGAAATATAAAATAGTGAATCAAAGAGAGTTTAGGATAGAACTGGGAAGACAGAAACACGGAATCACGGGTCGTCAAAAATCATCAAGAATGTGTCTTTGAAGCTCTAATCCCTGCACATGATAAGAAAGAAAACAAGAAACACCAACTGGGCTCCCCTACACTTATGGGGAAAACAGGGAAATATAGATAATCGGGTTGCCTCCCGAAGAGCGCTTGTTTTTGTTAACCGAGTCACGAGCCTGACTCGTCCCCGAATTAAATGGTTCATGGGGAAGCCTCGAATGTAATACCGGGATCAAAGACCTTGTCCTCGTTCCCGGAGGACATCAACAAAGGGGAGGCGGGAGGATAAGTCTTAAATGGGAGAAAACACCTTTCAACATACGAAAAGTATGTGAAGTCTTGAGCCACGGGAGGTGGGGTGGGTAAAGGAATCAAATTGTCATCCCCCAAAGACAATTGATGCTCAGAAAGCGGCAAAGCCGTAAGGTTAGGAAACATATAATATTCAATGTCACCTCCCGGGTCAAAGCACTCATCCTCCGTAATGGTGTCTAAAGGAGTGGATGAAAGGTGCTCGGGAAGGGGACTTGGGACAATAGCATCAAGAAGCAAAGTATCAAAAAGGATATCCCCCTCCGTGTCATCATCCTCAATACCCGAAGGTATTGAGTGAATGTCGATTTCTTCCAGCAACGGGGCATTATACTCAACGGAAGGAATAGATGGAGGTAAAGACTCGGAAAGAGGAGGAGAAGTCAACTCTTCGATTTGAGCAATAAGAAGATGCACTTTCCGTAATCTGTCGCGAAGAGTCACGTCTTCCACCTCATCTACAAGAGTAAGTTCATCGGTGAACTTCTCGTAAGCCGGAGAGAATAAATCGTCATCGCCCGCATCTCCCGGTGGAGATTGAGAAATTTCAAAAGTGAAATTCTCATAGCGCGGAGAAAAATCGGTATCATCAGGATCGACCTCCTCCGTAAGAGCAACGTCGTCCTCAAGCTCCATAGTAGTCGGTATGTCACAAACCTCATCATCAAAGAATTTATCGAGACCAAAATCACTAATCTCACTCAATGAATTACCATCCTTAGACGCATTAGGAATATCGAGAGTAGGAGTGGCAACTTCAGAAGATTGGTTGAGAGCGTAGACATCATCGTCGTCATCATCGTCATAATAGACTGGACCATTCCAATTAGGAGTGACATAGTCGGCTAACTCTTCCATGATAACCTCCACATCTTTAAGAAGCTCATGAAGCAATTTTTGTTGTTCATCTCCCCGAGTATGTTTAATTAAACCAATTCTATCCCACGCTGTAATTAAACATTTTGGTGTAGAAAAGAAGGGAAAACGACCAAATTGGCTCAAAAAGGTGTTGGTGGATTTCAAGATTTCGTCACCATCAAGCAAAGGTTGCCTTTCCTGATGCAAGTCAGCTCGGATTTGAGCTAAACTTTCTAGAACATCATTCAAAGTAGTGAGTTGTTGGTCAAGACTAATTTGCTGAGAGGATTGATGATGGAGGGTGTGATATGGGGGCTCAAAGTTATACACACTGGGATGATAGCACGGAATTTTCTCAAAGATCTTCGACGGATCACATGAAGAAGCATCGTGAGGGCCCCCACAAATATAGCACCACGGGTATGTAGAAAAACCCGGTGCATCTTGAGGATAAGGATTGTCATAGACGGGAGAGGGTGAGAAAGTATTGTAAGAGGAGAAGTACGAATTTGTTGAATTACAAAATGGACAAAATCGAAATTGTGTATCGTCGATATTAGAACCGCACCGCTCACAAGTACACCATTGACATGTTTGAAAACCATGCCATGGTCTCCCACACCGTACGCAAGACGAATCCATGAAGAAAAATAGATAAGCAAGAAGAATATTTTTGGTGCAAAACTTTGAAAAAGAAATGCTTTTTATGATTTTTCAAATGTTTTGGGGATTTCTGAAAATTTTTGACATGAAAAATAACGTTCACGAGTGAACGGATCCCAAAAGCCAACGCGTCTCTCACAAAAAACCGTTAATCTTCACGAAAAGAGCCGGCAGCGGCGCCATTTGATACAAAGATTTTGTATGGGTTCAATTAAGTTCACGGTATCTTCTCGAATTGATCACGGCTCAAAGTGGAACTATCGTTTTTGGTTACTAAAAATGAAGTTGGATATCTATTCTATTTGAAAAGGTAAATGCGAAGCGAAATAAAATAAACAAGGACAAATAATAAAGGAGCAATGCAAATAATAAAACGAAAAGTAAAGCAAAACAATAAATAAAAATAAAACTAAAAGACGAAATTAATTAAAGACTGAAAAATAAAATAAGACAAACTTAAACTCAAACTAAAAGGAAGGTAAGTAAAAGTGCGACTAAGTAAAAAGGCGGAAAAAATAAAGCTTGAAACTAAATGTATAAAATGACATAAACTAGAAAAACACTCATTCGGAATCAATCCTTCATTCGGAATAAACAAGTTCATCCGGAATAAATTCCTCATCCGGAATAAAACAGCTTCATCCGGAATAAGTCATTCATCCGGAATATTGGCTTCACCCGGAATATTCCCCTCATTCGGAATAATTGCTCATCCGGAATAAAAGGTTCATCCGGAATATTGGCTTCATCCGGAATAATCACTCATGCGGAATAAATGCTACGTCCAGAATATTTGCTTGATCCGGAATGTTGGTTCATCCGGATTTATACTAACTCATTCGGAATATAGAACTCATCCGGAATAATTAAGCTAAAACCTTCATTCGGAATAATCAAAGTAAAATGCTCATTCGGAATAATAAGAAAGAAATACTCATTCGGAATAAAAAACTGATCCGGAATAAAAATTAGCTCATGCGGAATAATAACTAGAAAACGCTGGTTCGGAATAAAAGTACTGATTCGGAATGATTAAACTAATAAGCTCATTCGGAATAACTCCTTGATCCGGAATACCTAGACTAAACCCTTCATTCGGAAAGTTCAGCTGGTTCGGAATCTGGGGGAACAAATAAGTGCGAAGAAAAGGAAGACAAAAGAGGGACGAATTTAATCAAAAATAACCAAAATCAACCAAAAGATTAAATCAAAATAACCACAAATGAATAACTAACAATAACTAAGCAATCCAAATCAATAAAACTAACAAAAATAACCACAATAATCAAAACCCACTTAATCAAATTAGTAAAAACTTAAGAACATGAACATAAACATAAGATTAAATCAACACAAGAAAGGTAGATGAGAGATTAACAATAAAGATAAAGATTCAACAAACATAAAATTAACTTACTTGGAATTAAAGGGACTAAGTGCAAGACAAGGTAATTAAAATTGACAATTAATGAAATGACATGAAAATTAAATGTGCAAGTATTAAAGGTGGAAGACTAATTGTCACTATTAGCCAACAAGTTTTACAAATGAACTAATGACTCCTATTTATAGGAGGAGGAGGAGAGGAAGGTTGGAAGCTTCCTCCTTTCTTTATTTCTTGTCTCGTATTTTCGTCTTGTTAAGTTCTTCGACTTTGTCTCGGGATTAATTGAACTCGTCTTGTAATTTCTTCATAAATTAGACTTGAGTTCTTCGGCTTTATTAAACTTCCGTCTTTAGACTTTTTCTTCGATAAATCTTCAGAATTGGCCTTGGACTTCCGTTCTTTTTGCACTCTTGATCTCTTGACTTCGTCTTTTGTCTTTTTCTTCGATAAAAGCCCGTGAAAGCCCGTGTTTTCTCCCCTTTTCACATTTTCGTCCTAAATCACAACAAAAACACAAACCACGCATAATTCCGACATTAAAATACACGTTTTGGCCTGGTTATTATTGTAATTAAATGGTAAAAGGATGGGTGTTTTGACACCTATCAGGACTCTAAGTAAATAATTGGCCCACATGAGTTTGTGTTAGTTTGCTAACTTATAATAACAATGATCTCGTTTTTAAGCTTGGTATGGGGAACGTGAAACTTGAGGATGATAATCATTCATGACATTCCAAAACCCCAAGGTAAGTTTTAATCTTTTGTTATCTTCCTTTAAATATTTTGTCTCTTTAATAAAGGCCAATGTGGACTGATTGCGATGGAAAATGTAAAACTTGCTTTGTAATTAATGCATTGCATGAGGACATTGCAATGGTCAAGTGTAGGGGATTTAATAAGTGTGAAAACACTTATCCTTTTACCACTTAATTATAATAATAACCAAGCCAAAACGTGTATTTTATGTCGTAAATGTCGGAATTATGCGTGGTTTGTGTTTTTGTTGTGATTTAGGATCAAAATGTGAAAATGGAAGAAAACACGGGCTTTCACGGGCTTTTATCGAAGAAAAAGACAAAAGACGAAGTCAAAATATCAAGAGTGCAAAAAGAACGGAAGTCCAAGGCCTATTCTGAAGATTTATCGAAGAACAAGTCTAAAGAAGGAAGTTTAATAAAGCCGAAGAACTCAAATCTAATAAATGAAGAAATTATAAGACGAGTTCAAATAATCCCGAGACAAAGTCGAAAAATTCGAAGAATTAAGAAGAAGAAAAGACGAGAAAGAAAGAAAGAAAGAAAGAAAGGAGCAACACACCCTTCCTTCCCTTCTCCCTATAAATAGAAGCATACCACTTCATTTCATTTTGTTAGCTAATTTGACAACTTAGCTCTCCACCATTTTCATTACTTGCACATTTATTTTCATGTCATTTACTTAATTGTCAATTTAATTACTTTGTTTTGCACCTTAAGTTTCTTGCCTTTAATTCAAGTAGGTCTTTTAAATTTTGTTGTTGAATCTTTGTTTTCCTTTAATCAAGTTTTTCTTTATCATTCTCATCCTACTTTTCTTGTCCTTGATTTGATTTTAATTCGGATTAATCATTGATTTTGCTTAATCTTATTGCTTATTTGATTAAAAAGATTAACTTTTTATTTCTATCTAAGCTTTTATACGAATTAAGCTATAAGTTTGACAATCTTATTGGCTTATTTGGTATTTAGCTTATTTTGTTTTAAAGTTTTCTTAAAAGTTTTGTCTTTTTAAAGTTTGCTTATTTTGTTTGCTTATTTTGTGTTTTGAAAAAGCCTTTAAATTTGTTGCTTATTGTCTCGTCTTATTATCATTTCAATTAAGTTCTAGGTATTTGCTTATTAGTCTTAGCTTATTTGGTTCTTGCTTATTGCGAATTCTACTTCCATCGGAAAGAGGTCCTACATTGTGACAGGTTTTACTCTTATTCCGATCGTGACAATCGGCTAAGGTTTTACATTCCGACGGGTCTTTGCGATCAGTATTCCGATCGAGTGATACTCCCCCTTATTTCGATCGTGATTGCGATCGCTCATTGCGATCGTATATTGCGACGGCTCTTAAGGCTACATTGAGACGAAATGCTGCCAAAATTTCACTAGCCATATTCCGATAGTTTCCACATTCCGACAGGTGATTCCGATCTAGCATTACGATTAGGATTCCGACAGGTTTGTGTGACATTGCGATAGGTGAGTGTTATTCCGATAGGACTTGGTTTTAGTTATTCCGATAGGGGATTCCGACCACATTCCGACAGGAACACATTCCGATCATCATCCCAATAGAGTGGTAATTTTGCATTCCGATACCTACATTCCGACCAGTATTCCGACGGCTTATGGTGACAGCATTCCGATCGGATTCCGATGGTAAGGTATTCCGATGGTAGGTGTTGATTATTTTATTTTGTCTTAGTTTCATTTTATTTAAGTTTGCATTATTTTAAGTTTTTAAATTTTTCACGCTTCCCGAAATCTCTATTTTTACCAAGTATTTTTCTAGTTTTTATTTTTAGAGAAAAAGTGACAGTTTTTCTCGTTTTGCTTTTAGCCTATTTTAATTACGTTTTACATTCTGTCAAATTTATTTTTTCGTCACGCTTTAATCTTAAGTCATTTAATTAATTTACTTTTTAAAGTTTTGATATTGCACCATTTACATTTTAATTAGTTTTAGATTTAATTAACCGTCATTTATTTTAAACTAGCTTCAAGGCCCGCTCGATGGGCGGCTAGCTTTAAAAATTATTATGAAATATACACACATTAAAATTATTTTGCTTTATAAAATGTTGTATGTGCAACCTGCAAGGTCTTAATGTTTCGATCTAAAACTTTGTAGGATATTTGATACAATAACGTCAAAACGAATAGTTACGTACTCTATCTCGTCTTTATGGCTTTGTAGAAAATATCCATTCAATAGTCATTTGTGTGGATAAAGTAATAAAAAAGGAATGTAAATAGGTTTTATCATTTCAAGATGACAATAATAAGTTAATATTTGATGAAGCGATAAATTTTGGTTATAATCTTCTTGTTCAATAGGTAGATGGCATCCTACTAGTCGTTTCTTCCAATTTCACAACGTTTTACATTGGCACGCGCATCACTCATAGCAATATTATAACTGAAGAGTATGATAAGTTTAGTTGGAAAAAAAAGTTTCTCACACAAAATGAAAAATGTAATAACTTTAGTTACAAAAAAGTTTCTCATACAAGATTGCAACGATATAATCATTTCAATGTTTGGTGCGTGTTATGTTGGTTCCGGTATTTGTTTAAAATAAAAAGCAATAGAAGATACGGTACATTATCATTTTATCTCGTTCCAAGTTTGCTTTTTAGCACATGCGTACAAATACTACTTAGCTTCTGCTTTTTCTCATTGTAAAGAAACGTCAACTAACATGTGAAATAAGCATCAACTTTTTGGACTTTAAGACAAGATTATTTCAACATGAATCTCTAGAGTTCACAAACAATGTGTTCTTTTAGTTCTATCATGTGTTCTTTTCTTGGAGTGATGACATTATCTTTCCTAGGATTTACAGAAGCTACAAATATTGTTGTTGGAGTTGGGATTCCGTATGGCTTCCTTCCAATTGATGACACCAAAGGCGAAACTGCAGGGTTTTTCTTGACCATTGGTGTTGTAACCTCGTCACTTGGGTTCAGTTTGTGCTTCAACAGATTCTTCTCAAATGGGATGTTCCTCCGCCAACAAAAACAGAAACATGGTTCTCAATGTTTTTATTTGCATCATCATTTAATTGGCGGGTTCTGGCTTCTGCCTTTAATTTTCTTGCTCTAGCAAGGCTGCGGTTACGGCCTTTTGAGCAACAATTTTCTTGCAATGAGCTTCAAAGAAAACCTTCTTCTGAGCAACGGATCCACGTTGAGTGAAACTCTTAGCTTTTTCAACATAGCGCTTTTGTGGGACAATTGGACAATTCTCGTAACATAATGACTCTGATGTGAACCTCCCGGAAGAGACTGACTCTCCAAGTACATGTACGTGATTTCCCCTGCAACATATAGATAATGCTAACCCAATTAAGAAACAAAAGCACAATATATGGGTGAATTCATTGAATTCCTCCACATGATATAAATTAAGATACATATGAGATACATATTGACACAAACTTTTGAAAGTACTCATCTGATTATTGCATCAAAACTTCAAAAGACTAATTTATTTGAAATAAGAAACTTGGTTTATAATGCAATCCCAAAAACTCCTAATTCATCAAATTTAAGGCAAACAATAATCAAACAACGCAGATATGAAGGGAATATGTTCAGCAAAACTGCATATGTACTAAATAAAAACATAAGCAAATACGTACTTTCAACACCCTCTTAAGTATACCCTTATGACCCATAAGTGTTACACAAATAAGGAAATATAAGATATGTTGAATGTCGAAAAATGTTTGAGGAATTCCTTTGAAAACTACAACAAAAATAGATGCAGAGATACATTAAAGGCGACCAATCGTTCACAAAAAATAAATCATGCAATTGATTCAATATATAAGATGATGAAGAGCAACCATTAAAAGCCATAATATACGAAACTAAAGAACATAAGAGCAACTATCTATAATTGATTCAATATATAAGATAATAAAGTGCAATGTAGTATATTGGGCTAGTTAGAGGTCATAAAGCCTATGAAAAAGTAACATAGAACAAAATGAACAATAAATTTTCATAATAAAAAAAACGATAGAGTAAGAACTATGTTTAGTTAGGAAGCATTGACACCCATACCAACTATACCAACTAATTACCTAACTGATTAGACCTAAGTTTCACACGGGATAATTAATAAGTGTGTAAACACTTATCCTTTGCCACTAAAATAAAGTAAAAACAAGACCTAATCATGTGTTTTATATCGTAAATGTCGGAATTACGCGTGGTTTTGTGTTCTTGTGTTTAAATAGGTACAAATGATCAAAAGAAGAGAAAACACGGGATTTCACGGTCAAATATTGAAGAAAAGTCCAAGATAGAGACAAAGACAAAGTCAAAAGACCAAAGTGTGCCGAAGATCACGAAAACCGACAAAGTCGACTTAATTTTGAAGAAATGATCAAGGAAGCCAAAATCGAGCTCGACTTTAGCGGATTTAATCCTTTTAAAGATCTTTGAGTTATGTGGGTCCCACATTGGACAAATGGGCTCAAAAGCCCATTTAAGGATTAACTTTTTGTTAAACCAGCCCAATATGGCCCAATTATAAAATGGACGGATGGAGCTTGGGTTTTTAAGCCCATTCAGCTTAATAAAATAGATGGATGGAATTAGGCTAAAGCGCATTACTTTACAAAACACATGGAACGATTGCTTGTTTTTGGCAGTCAACACACATACCATGGTCAATTTTCACTTCACCCAGTCAAACGGTCAACCCTCACATCCATCACACCTACACGTGTCTTCCATATTTATTTACCTACCCAACACCATTTAATAAAACCGTTTACTCACCCCATTGCGATACAAACGAAGTTTTTTCACCACACTCAGCTTTCTTCCCCATAAAACTTGCTCCCTCTCCCAAACCCTAGTTTTTTTTACCTCACAAAAATTAACCATGAAAATTGGGGGTTTTCCCCTCAAAAGTTAATTCACACAAATCTAATTAATTCCCCCCAACTTTCGGGGAAGAACACTCAACTGTGGTCCTCAATCAAAAATGACGTGGCTTATTCTCCAATTTTGATTGGTTAAACCACCTCATCTCACCAATTCCTCCAATCACAAATCACCAGGCTGGCAATCCGTGACTCATGGTTTTATTTCAACCGTTGATCAAGAGAAGAAAAGAGAGAGAAAGAAGAATGAAGAAATCAAGGGCTGTGATTCTACTCCGTGGGCACCAAGGTTTGAGGGTTTTCCCTATAAAACCCCCCATTTCTCACATGTAATCAAGCTTTACTTTTATTTTTAATTTCCAGAAAAAATAGATTAGGGTTTAATGTAATTTTTAAATTTCAGTTTATGTAATCTTTTTTTTATTAATGAAAAATTAGTGTTTAAATTAATTCTCGTCTCACATTTTAATTCCTGTTAATCTTTTTTATATAATCTGCTTCATCTGTTTCGATTACTGTTCTCGTTGTTATTATTATAAAAAAAATAAAAAAAATAAAAGAAAGTGAAAAGATCTTCCCCACTGGAAGATATCAAAAGTTACTGTACTGTCGGTTTATTTCAAAGACTTTGGTTCGAAGCTTTGTTCGGTTCGGTTTACTACTGTTTGGTTCGAGAGCCTCGTGTTGATGTTCGAAGGATGATTTAAGGTGGTGTTTGGTTTGTCATTAAGACGGCTCAGCGCCGCTTCTTCTACCCAACGGAATCGACAAAAGGTATTAAGCTTCTTTTTAATTTTTATGTTTAAGTTGGTTAAACTTGTTGTTAGTTTTGATTTGATACTATGCTTATGTTTATTTAGTTAGTTTATCTTATTAATTTGGTAGTCTGCTCTTGTTATAGTTTATTTAGTTTGGATTATATCTTGTTCGAATCTGCTTACTGGTTTTGTTGTGTACTGCTTATTGTGGTTCATAGTGTTTGGATCTGCTTGTGTTATTGACGGTATTTGGATGTTTTTATCTGCTTATAGTTTATTTGGAGCGTACACGTTTATCAGTTTTAATCTATTTTAGATAAGCTTTAGTTTAATTGGTTCGAGTGATATTTTTCTGCTTATTGTATTTCTGCTTATTTGATTTATTGCGCTTATTTGGTTTGTAGTTTTACTGATAATCTGTTTTTTAGTTGCTATTTGTTTGTCTGCTTAACTATTTCTTTTGCTCTTTAGCTGATTCATTATTGTTTATTTGTAATGGCTGTGTGGCTTATTTGATTCATATTTGTTGCTTATTACTGCTGTGTTTAAACACTCAGACACAATTGGTCTGAGTGGGTTTAAAATCCAAAAAATATTAATTAGCTAAAAATAATTGTCACTGGTGGGATTCGAACCCCAGACCTTCCGTCTGCCTGTCCTGCGCCTCAACTAACTGTGCTAGACGTATTCTTGTGTTTGTTTTCTCTTAGTTAAATTAATATAGGAGGTTTCAATTTAGCAGTTTTAAATTAAATTAGTTTAAATCAATTTTAGGTTTAATTAAATTTATATAAAAGTTTTGTTTTATTTTAACTTTCTTTAATCCAGTTTATTTTGAAAAATATATAAAAAGTTAAAAAAATATATTTTATTTACTTTTAAAATTTAAATTTTGTTTTCAATAGATTTTTAATTTAGTTTATTTCAATTAATTAAGTCTTATTTTAAAATAGATTTCTTTTATAGCTTTTAAAAGTATTTAGTTTAAAATTAATTAAGTCTTCAATTTAGACTTTATTTTAGTTTTGTTTAAATTTTAAAATAGATTTTATTTAAATTAGTTTAAAGTAGATTATTAAAAATAGTTTTTATTATTAAATTAGTTTTAGTTTAAATTTCCAAAAAGTTTTAATCACCAAAAACGAATCAAGTTTTGCGTTTAATCCGATTTTAATTCGAGTCGAGTCGAGGAAAATGAACTTAATAGCAATACATACAAAATCCTAGTTTCAAATTGGCGCCGCTGCCGCTTCGCTCGTACGATTGACGATTTTTCGTGAAGACGTTTGGATTTTGGGATCCGTTCGCTTTGAACGTTAATTTTCTTGCACAAAAAATCAAAAATACAAAAAAAATCAAAAACTTAAAAATACAAAAATTAAAAAAAAATCACAAAAGCAATTTTTTTCCTAAGAATTGCACCAAAAAAATTAAAAAAATCAAAACGTAATACTTTTTCCTAAAAGTATTACACCAAAAATATTACGTATTAGTGTTATTTTTCTTAGTTCGATTTCTTTCGTTTTTATTTTGAATATATATTTTTCTAAAAAATACAAAAAGATTTTTCTTTTACTATAGTATATTACGTAGCACAATAATTTACCTACTTTTCAAATAAGCCTTAGTTGGGATTTCATCACCTAACTATTGTAGTCGAATCCTAAAATAAATAAAGAGGCAAAATAGATAAATACTAGTAAGACGTTTGAACTCGATATATAAAAACTATAAGGTGGGTATAAGGCGACGCGCTATAAAAGGCCGTCTAAGGAAAAAGGTTTTTAAGTGCTTTGTGCCACCTCGTTTCCCCGCTTGCTTGTGCGTATATTGAGAGGGACGACCGATTATTGGTTTGCCAACTCAAGTAGTAATTAAGTATATATTTTTGTAGCTTTTTCATATTGCTCATCGAGAGGGAAAATCCTTTTCCTCTCAAAGTCGACCGAGGTCACCTACCTCATTCCAAAGTTTTAATTGTATGCGCACTCGCGCGCGTACATACATACCGAGTGGTGTACCAAACTCTTCCAATTCTTCCAAAAAGAAGAAGAAGAAGAAGAAAAACAAAAAGACCGTCATTCAAGCCGATCCCGAGAATCAAGCTTTCGACATAACGATGGCAACGAATAATCGACCAATGATTGAGATTCTACAATCTCACGTTGAAGGAAACGATGACGCGATTGTGGTGCCGACTATTGGAGCTAATCATTTCGAACTTAAATCGGGTTTTATTCAAATGGTTTCCGCTACACCATTTTTAGGTCGTACTAATGATGACCCACACGCTCATATCAAACGTTTCATCCAATTAGCTAATACCGTCAAATACAATGGGGTGCCCCAAGAGGCCGTTCGCCTACAACTTTTTCCTTTTTCCCTCAAGGGACAAGCCCGGATTTGGCTTGATAAGGAACCACCCCAAAGTATTACCACATTGATCGACTTAGAGACCAAGTTCATTAACTACTTTTTCCCACCATCACGGACCACATCCTTAAGGAATGAAATAATCACCTTTGAGCAACAATATGGGGAAACGTTTAGTGAGTCTTGGGATCGATTTAAAGATCTATTGAGAAAATGTCCACAACACGGTTTCACTAAAGTGCATCAAATCAACACTTTTTATAATGGTTTAAATCTAAACGACCAAGACTCACTTAATAGTGTCGCGGGGGGCAATATTCTTGTGAAAACCATGAACGAGGCTTGGGCCATTATTGAAAACAAGGCTAAAGTGCAAACCAAGAGTGTTAGGGCCACTATGGCAAGTGCTAGTTCTAGTGAGAGTGACAAGAGAATCGATAAACTTACTTCGCTTGTTGAAACACTCGCTCTAAAAACCGACGCCCTCACTACACATGTGCATGCCGTGAAAGAAACTTGTGAAAAGTGTGAAACTTGTGGTGGACCACATTCGTACTATAATTGTGACAAGGTTTACAATAATCAACAAGAAGTTTATGCTTATAATAACAATGAAAATGAGCGGATTCATTTCAAACCAAATGTTGATGTTAACCATTTGTCTTACAAGTCTAATAACTATTTGGCTCCCTCAGGTTTTGTAGCACCACAAAGACCACCCCCACCCGCCCAAAATAGGAACCAAGGTCCTCAATGGGTAATTTTCAAGGAAATTCTAATCAAAGGGGTTTTAATCAAAATCAAGGGAATTTTCAAGGGCAAAACCAAGGGTTCAATAATCAAAGATTTAATAACCAAGGTTTTCAAAATCAAGGATTTAATCAAGGTTATAATCAATATCCTAATCAAGGTTTTAACAATCAAGGGTACAATCAAATGAACATGCATAATCCTCAAATGGACTTGGTTCTACAAAAATTAACCGACCATGAACGAATGATGAGAGAGATGAAAGAATCGACCGATAAGAAATTTTTGACTATGATTCAAACCTTTCGTCCCCAAGGTGCCCTCCCTTCGAACACCGTGACCAATCCTAGGGCTAATGTTAATGCTATCACTACTAGGAGCGGTAAGACCACCGTAGAACCTTCCCCACCTAACCAAGGACCCGAGATACCTTCTTCTTCGACACAACCTCCTTCTTCTTCCACTTGTGACATACCTCCCGTTATGCATTCGTCTACACCTTATGTTCCACCGATACCTAAATTTTCTACCACACCTTTGGTTCCAAAACCGGTTCCTTCACCTTCCACTTCTACCCCTCCTCCACCCAAGGATGTGAGTGAGCAATCCACTACAAAGCCTTCATCTCAACCCAATATACCTTATCCCTCAAGGTTGCGGAAAGAGAAATTGAAGAATAAGGATGATATTCAAGTTTCGAACTTCCTAAAAATGTTCAAACAATTGAATTTTAATATCACCTTTGCCGACGCTCGCTCACATGCCTAAGTACGCTAAGATGTTTAAGGATCTTTTAAGTGATAAGGAAAAGTTGCTTGATATTGCCAATACCCAATTGAATGAGAATTGTTCCGCGGTTCTTTTGAGAAAATTACCGGTTAAGTTAGGAGATCCCGGTCGATTCCTTATTCCTTGTAATTTTCCGGGTGTTGAGAATTGTATGGCCTTGGCGGATCTCGGAGCGAGTATCAATCTTATGCCATTGTCAGTGTGGAAAAAATTATCTTTACCCGAGCTAGTCCCTACTCGTATGACATTGGAATTAGCTAACCGTACGGTTGCTTATCCGGTGGGGATAGCCGAGGATGTTTTTGTAGGAGTCGACAAATTCACTTTTCCCGCCGATTTCGTCGTAGTCGACTATGAAATGGATCCCCGTGTTCCGTTAATTGTGGGACGACCCTTCTTACGGACCGGGCGTACATTAATTGATGTAGCCGCGGGTGAACTTATCATGAGGGTCGGGGATGACAAAATCGTCTTTAACATGGATAAACTTTCCAAACTTTCCGATGAGCCCGAATCCGTGAATTACATCGATGTGCTCGATGAAGCATGCGAAGAACATTTTCACGAGGCTTGTAAGAGCGGGATTTCTCCTTTACCTCATGTTGAGACCGTTTCCTCAATTGCTCCGTCATTGACTCCTTTTGGAGAAAGTGACTTAGATGATTTTGAAGCTAGCTTGGGTCCTCTCGTTCTTAAGTATGATAATTCTCCCACCGATTGGGATGAAGACATTCGTACCATTGAGAGACTTCTCAATGAGGACCATATTTCTCCACCTACTCCTAAGGAAGTTACAAACGATGACCCTACTTTGATTAAGCCTTCCATTGACAATCTACCGGATTTAGAACTTAAGGATTTACCGTCTCATTTAGAGTACGTTTTCTTAGAGGAGGATAATAAGTTGCCCGTCATTATTGCTAAGGACTTGAAAGAAGATGAAAAATCCCGACTTATCGATGTGCTTAAGAATCATAAGAAAGCAATTGCTTGGAAAATCTCCGACATTCGCGGAATTGAACCTAATTTTTGTACTCATAAAATTCTCATGGAAGATGACTTTAGACCCGCAATCCAAAATCAAAGAAGGGTTAATCCAAAAATTCATGAAGTCATTAAGAAAGAAGTAATCAAACTTCTCGATGCCGGAATGATTTACCCTATCTCGGATTCGCCATGGGTTAGTCCCGTCCATTGTGTGCCTAAGAAAGGCGGAATCACCGTTGTTCCCAATGAAAACAACGAGTTGATTCCTACTCGACTCGTAACGGGTTGGAGAGTTTGCATCGACTATCGTAAGCTCAATGATGCCACTCGTAAGGATCATTTCCCTCTTCCTTTCATGGATCAAATGCTCGAGCGTTTAGCGGGTAATGATTTCTATTGTTTCTTAGATTGTTTTTCCGGATATTTTCAAATCCCTATCGATCCAAAAGACCAAGAGAAAACCACATTCACTTGTCCCTATGGAACATTTGCTTACAAAAGAATGCCTTTCGGCTTGTGCAATGCTCCCGGGACTTTCCAAAGGTGTATGATGGCGATATTTCATGACATGGTTGAAGAAACTATGGAAGTCTTTATGGACGATTTCTCGGTCTATGGTGATTCTTTCTCTTCTTGCCTTGCTAATTTAGAACGTATGCTTCAACGGTGTGAAGACACTCGTCTCGTTCTTAATTGGGAAAAATGCCATTTCATGGTAAAAGAAGGCATCGTCCTAGGTCATAAAATTTCCAAAGCCGGTATCGAAGTTGACCGTGCTAAAGTTGACGTCATTGCTAAGTTACCACCACCTACCACCGTCAAAGGAGTTAGAAGTTTTTTAGGCCATGCGGGATTTTATCGACGTTTCATCCAGGATTTCTCGAAAATAGCTCGTCCTATGACTCATCTCTTAGAAAAGGATGCTCCTTTCATCTTCTCTCAAGAATGTCTCGACTCTTTCGAACTTCTTAAAGGTAAATTAACTAAGGCACCGGTCTTAGTCTCTCCAAATTGGGAGTTACCTTTCGAGCTCATGTGCGATGCTAGTAATTTCGCGGTTGGAGCGGTT
This sequence comes from Glebionis coronaria, assembly GCA_025667525.1. Classification (NCBI taxonomy): domain Eukaryota; kingdom Viridiplantae; phylum Streptophyta; class Magnoliopsida; order Asterales; family Asteraceae; genus Glebionis; species Glebionis coronaria. The sequence continues at coordinate 279,253,994 of CM046880.1, read as the reverse complement.
TTAGGTCAACGAGTTAACAAACATTTCCAACCCATTCATTATGCTAGTAAGACAATGACGGGGGCTCAATTACATTATACCACTACCGTAAAAGAGCTTTTAGCCGTAGTGTATGCTTTTGAGAAATTCCGCCCCTATCTTGTGCTTTCCACCACCATCGTTTACACCGACCATTCCGCCTTGAAATACTTGTTGACCAAGCAAGATGCTAAACCGATACTCCTTCGTTGGGTTTTGCTCCTACAAGAATTTAAAATCGAAATTCGTGATAAAAAGGGAGCGGAAAACCTAGCCGCGGATCATCTTAGTAGACTTGAGGATCCTTATCAAGGGGAATCTCCAAATGAATCCTTTCCCCTTGAGACCTTAATGTCTATTAATTCCAATCTTGATGATATCCCATGGTTTTCGGACATTGCAAACTATTTGGCGGATGGTGTTCTTATCGAAGGGTTATCGTCCCAACAAAAGAAAAAATTCTTCAAGGACGTTAAAACGTACAATTGGGATAACCCTTATCTTTTCAAGCAATGTGCGGATTTAATCATTCGTCGATGTGTTGATGGACCAGCGGCTTTACAAATACTTGAAGCTTGCCATAAAGGACCCATCGGTGGTCACTTTGGTCCTAATTACACCGCTAAAAAAGTTTTTGACTCCGGATTCTATTGGCCCTCCATTTATCATGATGCAAATGAAATGGTTAAACATTGTGATGCTTGCCAAAGACAAGGCAAGATCACACATAAAGATGAAATGCCTCAAAATTTCATCCAAGAATGTGAAATCTTTGACGTATGGGGCATCGACTTTATGGGGCCGTTTCCATCATCCAAAGGAAACAAGTACATCCTCGTAGCCGTTGACTACGTATCAAAATGGGTTGAAGCAAAGGCTTTACCTACTAACGATGCGAGAGTGGTTGTTAACTTCTTGAAACAATTGTTTGCTCGATTCGGTGTGCCTCGTGCTATTATTAGTGATCGCGGGACTCATTTTTGCAATGATCAATTTGCACGAGTCATGGCTAAGTATGGTGTCAATCACCGACTTTCCACCGCATATCATCCTCAAACTAATGGACAAGCCGAGGTTTCTAACCGTGGTCTTAAGAGAATCTTAGAGCGAACCGTGGGAGAGCATCATGCCTCATGGGCCGATAAATTAGATGATGCTTTGTGGGCTTTCCGTACCGCTTATAAGACACCTATAGGTTATACCCCTTATCGCCTTGTGTACGGAAAGGCGTGCCACCTCCCCATTTAGTTGGAGCATAAGGCTTATTGGGCCTTGAAATGGGCTAATTTTGATCTTAACAAAGCCGGTGATCATAGGAAAATCCAACTCAATGAACTCAATGAACTTAGGAATGAGGCTTATGAAAATTCATTAATCTACAAGGAGAAGACTAAGCTCATTCATGATTCCAAGATTAAAAACCGAGAGTTCCATGTTGGTGATCAAGTTTTACTATTTAACTCTCGGTTGAAAATCTTTTCGGGTAAACTTAAGAGCCGTTGGTCGGGTCCATTCACCGTGGCCCAAGTCTTCCCTTATGGCACCATTGAGTTATCCCAACCAAATGGGCCCAACTTTAAGGTGAATGGCCAACGGGTTAAGTTGTACTATGGAGAGGACATCTCTCGCGAGATGATTCCATCCCTCTCCACATTTCCCTTGAATTAATTCGGGAAATCGAGTCGAGCTAGAGACTCGTGATAAATAAATCAAGCATCGTATAACTAGGTTAGATTTTTACCTTTACCATCCTTTCCACCCTTTTTCACCTTCATCCATGTCCACCAATAAGTATAGGGGGAGCCAAGTAGGTTGTTTGTGTGTTGTGATGATTGTGCAGGGACATGTGCTTTGATGATCCACTTTTGGTACTTTTGACGTGACCCGTGATCCCGTGTTCCCGTGTACCCGGTTCTATCAAAACTATTGTGATTCATACTTGTATATAAATAAAACGAATAAATGTAATCACTTTAGTTGTCCCTTCCTTAGCTCGATTTTAAACAACGTACTCAATGTCCTAAGTGTAGGGGAGTTTATTCTCCAACATGCTTAAACATTGAGGACAATGTTTATATTAAGTGTAGGGGGGATTTCTATCGAAATTTTAGTGGATTTTTCCATGAATTTGACCCCATTTTAACCGGAAAATTTAAAAAATTTTCAACGTTTTTCAAATTTTTGATCTATTTTGGCCTAGTAGTATTTCTATTTTCTTTTCTTTTGTCATGACATCTTATTTATATTTTCCGTTTCAAGAATAAAGTCAAAAATAAATAAATAAATAAAATGGTTTTAACAAGTTTAGATGTCTTTGATATATTAGGCCCGTCGTGAATATTTTGACTCAACCCGAGTTTACTTATCCAAGTTTACTCTAGCTAGTATCCTTAACCATATGGACCTTAATTGGTTTATTAGGCTAAGCATCCACGAGTCTCATTCCTTGAGATTTTAAATTGTGGAGAACGAGAGATGATAGAGTTAATTATAAGTTTGGTATTCTTTCATTAACTTATGTGAGTTAGTTATGAGCTTTTTCTCCCATCGCTGGTTAATAAATATATTTGCAATAAATAAGGTTGTACGATTTGAAAAGTTACTTAGCTTCTAGCACAAGATCGTTTAAAAGTTGCTCGGTATTAATTAGAGTTCATAGCCAAGGCATAACGTATTGAAGCGGCACGCGAAGATTGGCTTATCCAAAAAGGCCCTAACAAGGCATGAGGATACCCGAGTCCAAAAAGGCCCTCACAAGGCATGAGGATTCACTTTTTGCTAAAGATCCTAAGAGATTGTGAAGATCATTAATCCAAATCAATATGATGGATCAAGACACACGACGAGAAGCAATTACTCCCCTAAAGATCATGGAGAAGTCTATCCAAAAAGACCCTAACGAGGTATGAGGATAAATAGATCCAAGTCCAAAAAGGAGACGGATCGTTGTATATCAAAATCCTAAATAAAGAAGGGGATAAATGAAGAAGTCGTGGTCAACGTTTGAAGCATCTTTCACTCCTAATGAAGATGTATACCAAAATGAAGAGAAGACCATAATTTCAAGATCGTCTCTCAAGATTTGAAGTTTGAAGTACAAGCCAAATATCGGTCCGAGAAAGGTCTCAAATCGTGAAACAAGTTATGCCAAGATATGAACTTTATGAGGTTTCGAGAAGCAGTTTTAAAAGATTTTGTCCTTTAGCTAACTATTAATTAAATCGTCCCACTTTATTTTCGGCCTTAATAAATTATCGAAATAAGTCAAAAATGCATCCTCGTGATCATTCAAGACAAAAATAAAATACAAGAGATACACCGTAGGAATAAGGGGGTCTAAGTGATTAATTAAACCACATGAGTAAGTGTTAGTTGTGCTAACTTATGGTAAACAATGATCTCATTTTTAAGCTTGGTATGGGGAACGTGAAACTTGAGGGTGATTTATATTCATGACACCAAAGCCCTAATTCAAGTCTTAGATTTCTTTACAAGTTTCTTCCATCAAATAATTTCCAAGTTAATAATTGTTATAACTTTTGTCTCCTTTTTAAGTTTTTATCTTTTCATCTTAGTAGTGGTAGTAATAGTAATAAAGGCCGAGATGGATTAATTATGGGAAAAATGTAACTTTATGCTTTAAAACTATGCATTGCATGGGGTCATTGCAATGGTCAAGTGTAGGGGATTTAATAAGTGTGTAAACACTTATCCTTTTGCCACTAAAATCAAGTAAAAACAAGATCTAATCATGTGTTTTATATCGTAAATGTCGGAATTACGCGTGGTTTTGTGTTCTTATCTTTAAAAAGGTACAAATGATTAAAAGAAGAGAAAACACGGGATTTCACGGTCAAATGTTGAAGAAAAGTCCAAGATAGAGACAAAGACAAAGTCAAAAGACCAAAGTGTGCCGAAGATCACGAAAACTGACAAAGTCGACTTAATTTTGAAGAAATGATCAAGGAAGCCAAAATCGAGCTCGACTTTGGCGGATTTAATCCTTTTAAAGATCTTTGAGTTATGTGGGTCCCACATTGGACAAATGGGCTCAAAAGCCCATTTAAGGATTAACTTTTTGTTAAAGCAACCCAATATGGCCCAATTATAAAATGGACGGATGGAGCTTGGGTTTTTAAGCCCATTCAGCTTAATAAAATAGATGGATGGAATTGGGCTAAAGCCCATTACTTTACAAAACACATGGAACGATTGCTTGTTTTTGGCAGTCAACACACATACCATGGTCGATTTTCACTTCACCCAGTCAAACGGTCAACCCTCACATCCATCACACCCACACGTGTCTTCCATATTTATTTACCCACCCAACACCATTTAATAAAACCGTTTACTCACCCCATTGCGATACAAACGAAGTTTTTTCACCACACTCAGCTTTCTTCCCCATAAAACTTGCTCCCTCTCCCAAACCCTAGTTTTTTTTACCTCACAAAAATTAACCACGAAAATTGGGGGTTTTCCTCTCAAAAGTTAATTCACACAAATCTAATTAATTCCCCCCAACTTTCGGGGAAGAACACTCAACTGTGGTCCTCAATCAAAAATGACGTGGCTTATTCTCCTATTTTGATTGGTTAAACCACCTCATCTCACCAATTCCTCCAATCACAAATCATCAGGCTGGCAATCCGTGACTCATGGTTTTATTTCAACCGTTGATCAAGAGAAGAAAAGAGAGAGAAAGAAGAATGAAGAAATCAAGGGCTGTGATTCTACTCCGTGGGCACCAAGGTTTGAGGGTTTTCCCTATAAAAACCCTCATTTCTCACATGTAATCAAGCTTTACTTTTATTTTTAATTTCCAGAAAAAATAGATTAGGGTTTAATGTAATTTTTAAATTTCAGTTTATGTAATCTTTTTTTTTATTAATGAAAAATTAGTGTTTAAATTAATTCTCGTCTCACATTTTAATTCCTGTTAATCTTTTTTATATAATCTGCTTCATCTGTTTCGATTACTGTTCTCGTTATTATTATTATAAAAAAAATAAAAAAAAATAAAAGAAAGTGAAAAGATCTTCCCCACTGGAAGATATCAAAAGTTACTGTATTGTCGGTTTATTTCAAAGACTTTGGTTCGAAGCTTTGTTCGGTTCGGTTTACTACTGTTTGGTTCGAGAGCCTCGTGTTGATGTTCGAAGGATGATTTAAGGTGGTGTTTGGTTTGTCATTAAGACGGCTCAGCGCCGCTTCTTCTACCCAACGGAATCAACAAAAGGTATTAAGCTTCTTTTTAATTTTTATGTTTAAGTTGGTTAAACTTGTTGTTAGTTTTGATTTGATACTATGCTTATGTTTATTTAGTTAGTTTATCTTATTAATTTGGTAGTATGCTCTTGTTATAGTTTATTTTGTTTGAATTATATCTTGTTCGAATCTGCTTACTGGTTTTGTTGTGTACTGCTTATTGTGGTTCATAGTGTTTGGATCTGCTTGTGTTATTGACGGTATTTGGATGTTTTAATCTGCTTATAGTTTATTTGGATCGTACACGTTTATCAGTTTTAATCTATTTTAGATAAGCTTTAGTTTAATTGGTTCGAGTGATATTTTTCTGCTTATTTGATTTATTGCGCTTATTTGGTTTGTAGTTTTACTGATAATCTGTTTTTTAGTTGCTATTTGTTTGTCTGCTTAACTATTTCTTTTGCTCTTTAGCTGATTCATTATTGCTTATTTGTAATGGTTGTGTGGCTTATTTGATTCATATTTGTTGCTTATTACTGCTGTGTTTAAACACTCAGACACAATTGGTTTGAGTGGGTTTAAAATCCAAAAAATATTAATTAGCTAAAAATAATTGTCACTGGTGGGATTCGAACCCCAGACCTTCCGTGTGCCTGTCCTGCGCCTCAGCTAACTGTGCTAGACATATTCTTGTGTTTGTTTTCTCTTAGTTAAATTAATATAGGACGTTTCAATTTAGCAGTTTTAAATTAAATTAGTTTAAATCAATTTTAGGTTTAATTAAATTTATATAAAAGTTTTGTTTTATTTTAACTTTCTTTAATCCAGTTTATTTTGAAAAATATATAAAAAGTTAAAAAAAATATTTTATTTACTTTTAAAATTTAAATTTAGTTTTCAATAGATTTTTAATTTAGTTTATTTCAATTAATTAAGTCTTATTTTAAAATAGATTTCTTTTATAGCTTTTAAAAGTATTTAGTTTAAAATTAATTAAGTTTTCAATTTAGACTTTATTTTAGATTTGTTTAAATTTTAAAATAGATTTTATTTAAATTAGTTTAAAGTGGATTATTAAAATTAGTTTTTATTATTAAATTAGTTTTAGTTTAAATTTCCAAAAAGTTTTAATCACCAAAAACGAATCAAGTTTTACGTTTAATCCGATTTCAATTCGAGTCGAGTCGAGGAAAACGAACTTAATAGCAATACATACAAAATCCTAGTTTCAATAATACAGTTTGAAAGATCTAGGATTGAACACATTAGCTTCCAAACAAAGATAACTGAATTGCGTCATGGAAGAGACTGATATAATGAAAGACATATAAATACTTGCAAAAGTAAGGTAAAAAATCGATCCTGATGAAGATTAAGCTAAGCGTTGGTGATATAGAAGTTGACAATACAGATGTCTATTTGCATTCAAGGAATTTTATCATATTTTTGAGTTTTTTTTAAGTGCATGTGCAGCAGGGAGTTGATCATGATTCGGCTGTTTTCAAAAATAAGAACTATCACTTTTGTAAAGAGCGTCATAGATTTTCCGCAGCTCCCATTTTCGACTAAGACACATTATATGTAGTTTTTTACCCATAACTTTGGTAAAATCCCCAGGTCGTATGCCTAATTCATGACGTAATAAGGTTGAAACAACTCTGCCATTCGGCGTCCTGAAACATTAAAATGAATGAAAAATAGAGAGATTCATGTATTATTAAACTTTATGGGAAGTACTTTTATAAATGATATTGTTTTACTGCAATTATTACAAGTTGGGCGTATTGAGCTGCAACTTTATAAACAAGTCTGTTAATTAAAACTATAGTTGATTGGGTGATTAAGTTCAATATTTGATACCCAGATAATGTCAACTTCATTGTTTGTCATTTCTCGTCATCTTACGATCCTTCACTTTCATCACATGGCTTATCTTTAGAACCTGGAACAAACAGGGCTCACCAAACCAATGGCTTTAAAGACAGCTTTTTTCAACTAATCTCTTCAATGCCTCCTTGTACGCACCAAGGTAAAAAATATTTTGTCATAACCACTATAAAGCAAACATAGTAAAAAAACATACATTGACTGTTTGGCTAGAGTTTATACTTCTTAATCATATATGTTGCATCGCGGTTAATCATAGTTAAGTGATTCACTGACATTGCACATCTAACAAATCGGAATGCACAATTTAGAAAAGTCTTACCGTTTTGAATGTAGCTTTTCAAGTTAATCTCTAGAGTTTTACACAGCAATAATCGCCAAAAACACATAAAATCAATAAACCATCTTTATGTGTGTATTCCATTTCAAATAAGAAAGGTAAGGACTTGATTTCATAAACTCAAATTAAATCAGGGATGTCGGTTACTTTTTAATGATTGATAAGCGTTTTCTGAAAATTATTTTCAAATTTTCTTATCTAAAGATTCAATAACTAATTCATAAAATTGTAAAAATTTATATATAAAGGAATCTGGAAGAATTAATAAAACTAAAATATAAATAATACAAAAAAAATCTAATGATGAAATTGATAATAATAATTCAAACAATCATAATAAAATTGATAATACCCTTAAATTTATAGAAATAAAAAATAACCTGATGATGAAACCAGTAGTATCTCAGACATCCCGAATCTTTTAATTCATATTCATAATAGTAGATTCCGAGCTTGATTCTCCAAACAAATTCTTCAATCATAATACTAATTGGTGACTGGATTTAGGGAGCATGGTGACAAGTAATTCATTGATCTGATTGTTATGTATTCTTGTTTCAATAAATTTGGGGAAAAATAGCTAATGAGGTTGAAGATCCGGGTTCCTTTTTTTTATCGTTAAATGGTCTTTGATGAGAATGATTCTAAGCCGTTGATTATTGATGAATATACAGGTGTCATTGTTTTAGAGTTTTAGACCAAGATCATATTTTTCAAAACCCTCTTTTATATAGATAGTAGATCTTGCACATTTATTTTACAACAACCAAAAATATTCTTTTTCACCAAAAGACGACTGAGTCGCACTTAAACCAGTAATCAATTCGAATTGAATCGAGAAACGAACTTTTAACCCAGCAAAATCACACTTTCAGTAATCTTTCTTGATTCTTCTGAACCCTTAACATTTTACTCCGCTCATAATCATTCATATTGTCGTGTACACTTTGTTCTAGCATGCGCTTATTTCCCATCAGTGACCTGCTTAGGGTAAATCAACTTTAATAAAAACAAAGTTTGGTAAAAACCAAATAGTTATTGCATAGTGAACATCCATCATTTGGACTACGTGGTGGTTGAGAAAGATTGAGATTGAAACTAATACTAAATTAATATGTTCATATTTTTATGTATATAATCTACACAAAAGAAAACACAGCTAGTTATAATCGTTTTTAGGCCAAAGTGTACTTTACTACCCCAAATTTTGTTAACCGGGTTTTATACTACCTCAAACTAAAAATAGTGTAGCTTAATGAATAAAAGAACATTTTCAATCAGCAAGTTCAACTCACAGAAAAATGAGTATTGAACGTCACATAAACAACAAAGACACGTCATAACATTTATACATGCAAATAGAAATCAAACACCAAAACTCCATATTAAAAAATGCCAATCACATTGCATGCTAGTCAAATACTCCCGAACGTACAATCAGTTAATCTTATCTCGGCATCGTAATAATGTTGAAGTCTTGACAATACTATTCACGTCCCTGTAATCTTTTTAGTCTGTTTGCGGCTAGTCATGCTTTCTATGAACAATATATTAAGGCAAATCAGGTAATAACATGTATAAAAAGGATAAAGTTATAATTTAATAAAAGCTAGATAAAGCTCGTGAGTCGAGTATTTTCGAGCTCAAACTCGACATGAAAGTATACTTGAGTAGCTCAAGAATCGATCTTGAATCTCGCGAGTTGTCTATATTTACACCTGGTCTAACCTTTACGTCAATATGAATTATAAAAATCTGATTGAAAGGACTCCACGTTTGTCAAATTGAGTCAGGGTACTAATAAGACCGAGTTTACAACTACGGGGTACTAGGCTACCCTTTTATAGTTTAGGCCAGGGTACTATAAAACCTGGTTAACTAAGTTCAGGGTAGTAAAATACACTTTGGCCTTTTTTAATAACAGTTTGCTATAATGTTCTTATGAAGATATATTTGATACACACCTTTGGCAACTAGATCTATCTTTGTGTCAAATGACTTCTGACCTTTCGTTTAGCTTTTTTTGTTGTTGGTATAAGATATGTGAGTTTCAAACTGGTGTACGCCTGTACCTAGGGGTGTCATTGGGTCGGGTTGACCCGCCCCGAACCCAAATCCGAAACCGATAAAGCTTATCAGGTCGGATTTAGTCGGGTTGAAAAAGCTTATCGGGTTGGTTTAACCCGGACCCGATAACCCGATAGTATTATCGGGTTCGGGTTGAAATCTTTATGTTATCGGGTCAACCCGATAAGACCCGAAAATACAATGCAACTTTTTTTAATAAATGTTGAAAAAAAATCTACCTAACATCAAATACGCTTATACTTGTCTTTAATTCAAAAATGTTGAAAAAAATCAAAGGCAAGATATTTTGCTAATATTAAATAGAAATATGTTGAGTTCTTTTGACAAAGTCTGGTTGTGTTTTATGCTTTTAGACCAAACTAGATCAGTATATATATCAAGAACTACAAGTTATATTCTTGGGTGGTATAATACATTGTTATACTTTGTATCTTTTTTTTATGGCTAGATGAATCCAACTATGGCTAACAGCCTAACATCAAATACGCTTTGCTGATAAACTTAGCATACATCATCAATTTCAAAATAAAACAATGACTATTCTTATATTGTGATAACTTAGTAGGCACAAATACAGTACGTATACAGTAGGTTGTGCATTAGTTCTAAAATTTTGGCTCTTTTGTTGTCGGAATAGCAAGTGCTACGGGTAAATAGGAAAAAAGTTTTAGAAATGTCTTTAAAAGACGGTACTGTAACTATTATCGGGTCAACCCGAACCTGATTAGACCCAACCCAATATAATTCGAACCCGATTAGACACGAACCCGATGACCCGATATCTTATCGAGTCGGGTTGCGGGTCATATTTTCAAAAGTCAAAACCCGATTCAACCCGACCCGATTAACCCGAAAACCCGACCCGATAACACCCCGCTGTGCCGTCTAATCAACCTACACAAAAATTTACTTATTCATATATTCTTTACAATATGCAACATAAACCACTGTAAAACTATCATAACTAAATATATGGTAAAAAATTGGTAGGCACAAAAACAAGTACCCATGTAAGGAAATGGCCATTTGTGTATTAAAGATGACAAGTTCCTATATAAAGTTGGCACCAATGGCTTCAATTCTTTCTGATCCTTGATGCTTCACTTCTGATGTTGGTACAATTACTCAGATGTAAACATGGTTTTGCAATGAATATCTATTAAACTATGTTTTCTTGCATTGTTCTGTTATGAAAAAATTGTATAGGCCTCCTTATAAGACCATATAACCCAAAATCTATTACAGCAAACGAAACTAAGTACCAAACATCAGCCAAAAAACCAACTTCTTAATGAGCCCAAATTGTAACCAGAAACTCAAAAAAACCAAACTAGAACATACACGAAATAGTCTATAAAAAACACGCCGTCGCAACGCGCGGACCGCTATCCTGCTTGTTAGGCCTAAAAAGAAGAAAAACACAACAGAGGCTTATCAATTATCGGGTTGAACCCGAACCCGATAACACTTGAAATAATAATCCTAACCCGACCCCATAATGCTATTGGATTTGTCGAGTTGACCCGATAGACCTAATAAGCCGCGTCGGACTTGACAAAACCCGACCCTATAAGGCTTTACAATAAAGTCATCTGATAATTTGTGGTGACATACGTGTTTGTTCTACTATTTGACAACAACGTAAAGGAGCACTTAGTACAAAGTGCACAAATAAGCTAAAAAATTAGGGCTTATGAAAAATAAGCCGAAGTCAAATAAGCTCATAATCCCACATATAAGCCAAAAAAAAACACCCTCTTAATGTCTATCTCACAAAAAAAAGATATCTAATGCTACTGTAATACAATACAAAATAATATACATCATGAATCTTATATTTCTCCTATTAAAAGTACTAACTACTAATTCTCTTAGTGGGGACTTTAATCAAACACCTAGTGCGCAAGACAAATAGTCTAAACATATCATCACACAATGACAACTAAATGGAAATATTGCCAAGTTATTAAGCATACTAGAATGATATAACATATAATTTAGAAGTTTACATTTGAAATTTTGATGTAAATATTAAGATTTAAGTTCATTTGGATACCAAACTTTATTTCGGATACTAGGGACCAATCTCCATCATTCATCTCAATCTTAATCCAATGGATAAGATTAAACAAAAAAGTCATTTTCAACCTTTTTTTTCAAACATTAATATTTTTTAAACCGTTAATCGTTAGACGAAAAAAAATATACCGTTACGACGGACATTTAATTATCTTTCTACAGATATGCTATATGATATACTTTCGACAAAAAATTTTTTTCGTTTTTTTCACGTTTTTTTCACGTTTTTTTTTTTTCATTGTCGAAAATTATCATATATGATACTAAATATCATATATGATAGTAACACTAGTATCATACAAGATATAACTTATCATATATGATATAAATCAATATCATATATGATTCAATAATAATTTGTAACATAAGACTGATATCATATATGATAAAACACTATTATCATATATGATATTTTACGCAAATTTTAAAAAAGGAAAAAAAAAGACGAAATTTTTTTTTCTTCAAAAGTATATCATAATGCATATCTGTAGAAAGCTTATTAAATGCTCGTCACGATGGTATATTATTTTTTGTTTAACGCTTAACGGTTTAAGAGATATTTAAATTATAAGAATAAGTGAAATAATAAAATACTTTTAATCTTATCTATTAGATGAAATGGAAATGGATGGTGAGGATGAATCCCTTGATATCCAAGATTAATATGATATCCAAGATTAATATGATATCTAAAATAACTTTACTCAAATATTAAAACAAAATTACCTTTGCAAAGTGGAAGCACATTCAATCAAAGAATGAAGGGATGAGGGTTTTGACAGAGGCTATTAGAACAAATTGGCTAGGAAGGAAATCTATTGGGATAAAAAGAACTCCTAAAGGAGGGAACTCAAAAATTTCATTGGGATGCTAATGAAAAAAAAATGGCGCTTAACTTTTTAGGATTTGGGATTTTAGGCGGTTGCTGAGATTTGGGATATTTGGGAAGGGGAAAAAGAGCATTTGAGTCAAAATCACCTCTCAAAAGTGAAACCATGGTCAAGTGAAAATATTTTGACAAATTTGGTCATATACAATTACACAAATGCACAACTCCATCAAATGAATGTCACGTGTCCATCCAAGTACATATTTTAACTAAGGGACCGGACCCACATATATTCCCATTTACTATGACAATATTTGAATGTTATCAAATGCATAACTGACGTCGTTCAACTTACAAATGCTTAACCTTATGACAATAGTACATATTTTTTCAATTTCCTGAAGTTGTGCATTTGAGGGTTGAGCGCCGTCGGTTGATCATTTAAAAAGAATTTTTAGTGAGACACTTGGCACATTATGTATTATGATGATTATATTGGTCTTTTTCGTGATCAAAATAATCAAATATGTCTTTTTCCCTTTGGGAATTGGGGATACCGGGATTTTGTGGTACAAATGAATTTTTTTTATAAAATTGGATTAAATCATAATTTTATTACTCCTATTATTAACATTTAAATTTATATTTGTCATTACTATAATAATCTCTTTTATAAATTATTATTATCATCTAACGTATTTATGTGGTGTGAAACACTATAAATGAAATTAACGAGTAAATGAAATTAACGAAGTAATGTTTTGAAATTCGATTTGAGCGATTTAATTAACCGATTGACTCAGTTATGGTAAAAAATAGTCATATTGAATCGAGTTTTGATTTTTCGAATTTTTTATATAAATAAAACATATATATTATACATATTTGTGAAATAATTTTATTTTTACTTATTATATTTGTTGATAAGAAAGATTATACGTTCAATATTAAAAAATTTATGATGTTTGCATATAATTTTTGTAATTGTTAAAAATATTTTTTTTCTCTACGTATACATATCAATTTTTATGACTTGAACTAAATGTTAAACTCTAAAATGCAACAATTATTAAAATGCTGCAATTTTTTATAAAATTTGCAACATTTGAAATAAAATGTTGCAATAGTTTATCAAATGCAACACTTTTTATAAAAATATTGCTTTATTGTTATTGTTAACTAAAAGGCAACTATTTTTGAAAGTGATGCATTTAAAGGGTTGCATTAGGCCTATTTTGTTGTAGTGATTTTTCGACATTTTTTAAAATTTTTAATCTATTTTAGCCTAATAGTATAGTAGTATTTTCCTTTGTTATCGTTATTTACTTTCTTTGCTAAGAATAAAATTTTAATAAAGTGGTTTTAATTTTTCAACGTCATGAATCTTTTGACTCAACTCGAGTTTACTTATCCAAGTTTACTCTAGCTAGTATCCTTAACGTGTTTAAATTAAGTTTTGCTTGGCTTTTATATAGGGAACTTTAAAACGCGAAAGTCTTAACTCTTACGGGTAAAGAACAAGAACTTTTCGCAAGTTCCTATAATTGATCCTAGAAAGTCATTTATCAAGGGAACTTTAAAATACGAATTCTAAACTTGAAAAAGTCTAAGAAGACGCAAGATCCTATAGATGACTTGAAAACCCAAAACTTTAATTTTAATTGCCTAAGCATCCACGAGTCTCATTCCTTGAGATTTTAAATTGTGGAGAACGAGAGATGATAGAGTCAATTATAAGTTTGGTATTCTTTCATGAATTTATGTGAGTTAATTGTGAGTTTTTTCTCCCATCGCTTGTTAATAAATTGAATTGCAATAAGTAAGGTCGTACGATTTGAAAAGTTACTTAGCTTCTAGCACAAGATCGTTTAAAAGTTGCTCGGTATTAATTAGAGTTCATAGCCAAGGCATAACTTATTGAAGCGGGATGCGAAGATTGGCGAGTCCGAAAATGCCCTAACAAGGCATGAGAGCTATATTTTGTTGCTAAAGATCCAAAGTGATGTGAAGAATCAGTTATCAAAAATTAATATGAAAGATCAAGACACATGACAAAAAGCAAATACTCCCCTAAAGATCATGGAGAAGTCTATCCGAAAAGACCCTAGCAAGGTATGAGGATAAATAGATCCAAGTCCTAAAAGGAGGCGGATCGTTGCATATCAAAATCCAAAATAAAGATTGGAGAAAAATGAAGAAGACGTGGTCCAAGTATGAAGATCTCTCAAAAATTTCAAGTGAAGAAATTCCTATTATGAAGAGAAGACCATTATTTCAAGAACGTCTCTCAAGATTTGAAGTATGAAGTTACTGCCAAATGTCGATCCGAGAAAGGTCTCAAATCGTAAAGCGAGTTATGCCAAGATATGAACTTTATGAGGTCCCGAGAAGCAGTTTTAAAAGATTTTGTCCTTTAGCTAACTATTGATTAAATCGTCCTACTTTATTTTCGGCCTAAATAAACTATCGAAATAAGTCAAACAATGCATCCTCGTGATCATTCAAGACAATCATAAAATATAAGAGATACACCTAGGAATAAGGGAGTCTAAGTGAATAATTGGGCCACATGAGTTTGTGTTAGCTTACTAACTTATAATAACAATGATCTCGTTTATAATCCTGGTGTGGGGAACGTGAAACTTGAGGGTAATAAACATTCATGACGACCAAAGCCCTAATGTAAGTCTTTGATCTCTTTACTTGTTCTTCCTTCTTGCATTTTGTAATTTTCTAATCTTTTTGGTTTCCTTAGTGTTTAGTATTTAATAAAGGCCAAGGTAGGTTAATTATGATGGGAAATGTAAATTGTGCTTTGAAATTAATGCATTGCATGAGGGCATTGCAATGGTCAAGTGTAGGGGATTTAATAAGTGTAAAAACACTTATCCTTTTACCACTTAATTATAATAAAAACGAGACCAAAACGTGTATTTGATGTCGTAAAAGTCAAAATTATGCGTGGTTTGTGTTTTTATTGTGTTTCAGGACAAAAATATGAAAAAGAAAGAAAACACGGGCTTTCACGGGCTTTTATCGAAGAAAAAGACAAAAGACGAAGTCAAAAGATCAAAAGTGCAAGAAGAACGGAAGTCAAAGGCCTATTCTGAAGATTTATCAAAGAAAGAGTCTTAAGACGGAAGTTTAACGAAGTCGAAGAACCGAGTCTAATAAAAGAATAAAATTAGAAGACAAGTTCATTTAATCATTCGACAAATCCCAAGCCAAAGTCGAGAACATCAAATTTAATTAAAAGACGAGAACACTTATTTAAAAAGACAAGAAGAAAGAGCAAGGAAGCAACACACCTCCCCTCTCCTATAAATAGCCCTTCATTTCCTTCATTTAGGAGTGAGTCTTTTTTTTAGTAGTTTCTAGTTTTTAGAGAGAGAAAGTGTTTACTTTCTCTCACTAGAAAAACACTATCTTTGCTTTTCTTTCTTTTAATCTAATCTTTCCTTTTTGAGTTTAATCTTTGTCTAGTCTTCATCTTTTTCATCATCTTTGTTAGTTACGATTTCGTGTTCTTCATTCATTTCACCACATCTTCTACACGTCACATAAAGTTCCTTGCTTTTCGTGTTTCTTGATCCGTGTGTTCCATCTATCTTCTACTTTGTTGTGGTAGAGATTTGGGTGCTTTTGGTTGGTTAAAATCACGGATTTCTTGTCAAAAATCTCGGAACCCATCGCAAAGGAAAAGGGTTTATCATTGAGATTGAGATTGAGATTGAGATTGAGATTGAGATTGAGATTGAGATTGAGATTGAGATTGAGATTGAGATTGAGATTGAGATTGAGATTGAGATTGATATTACGACAGACAACATTGCGATTGGGATTGCTATTGGATTCCTTCTGTATTGCGACGGAAGTTGTTGAACATTGTGACGCCTTGTGCACTTGTTCCATTTTATTTTTTTCCAAATTAATTTTCAAACTTTAATTTTTCTCGGCAATTTCATAAGTCTTATTTTTAAAACATTTTCACTTAGTTTTATTTTAAATTGTTTTATCTTAGTTTAATATCAAGTTTACATTTTTATTAAGTTTAAAGTTTTCAAATTCATTCTTAATCAACTTTTTAATTACTTTAATTTCCTTATTATCTCGTTTAAGTCTTTTATTTCAAGTTTTAATCCGTTTATCGCTTTTACTATTTTGTCATTTACTTTAAAATTTTCAATTTTATCTTAAAATAGATAATCAAGCTCCCCCTTTTAGTGACCAACACCAATTATTCCACCATAAACCGTGATCAATTCGATTAGACACCGAGAACGATTGAGTACACATATGAAAAACCCATCAAAACCCATGAAATATTTGAACTTTCGGTTATAGAATAAGTTTTGAAAACGACTCAATTCTCTATAACTATGGCTCTGATACCATTTTGTGAGACCCCAAAATCAGGAAAGGAAACACGTAGGCAAC
This sequence comes from Glebionis coronaria, assembly GCA_025667525.1. Classification (NCBI taxonomy): domain Eukaryota; kingdom Viridiplantae; phylum Streptophyta; class Magnoliopsida; order Asterales; family Asteraceae; genus Glebionis; species Glebionis coronaria. Next base: position 279,237,105 of record CM046880.1, on the reverse strand, counting down.
ATGGGGGTGCCACGTCATGGTACAAGAAATAATAAAATACTGTTGACACAAAGTTGATGTAAATAATACATATACATTACATCATAAACATCAGAGTTTTTAAACAAAGGGTCCTAGAGTTTTATAAGCGGATAAATCTATTATTTAAACATGGTTTTCTAACATATGTTTATCAAAAATACAGAATAAACTTTTGACAGCTTTTAAAAAGCCAATCTATAAAAGTAACACAGAGATCTCCAAGTTGCGAAATATCATGCGGGCTCCCATCCTTAGCAAAATAAAGCATTAGCATTACCTGAGAAATAACACGTAAAAATGTCAACATAAAGGTGAGTGAAATTCATAGGTTTAATAGTAGTAATGTGAAATACAAACATTAATTTTATAAGAATAGCAACAGGAAATGATTTAGTACCGTCGTACAAAATCATTTATATTTATTTATTGCAATAGCTCACAACACCGAAGCTTTAACATAACTGTTTTACCCCTACTAAGTATCTAGTTAAAATACTTAGGTAATCAAATGTTGGTGCGTCAAGGTAATCGGGACGGGGATTGTCAATCCCGATGGATCCATCCACAACATTCGCGCTTGCAAAATGTGAATTAACGGTTCATGATGTAGGGGCTTTTTTACTAAGGTATTAATGCAATAAGTAAATGTATAATATGGGGAAGCATATAGTTCTCGGATAGCATACTAAAAGTTTTAAATGATTGTATTCCACGCATGTTATCCTCACCCCGCAATTTGTAACAAAGTATATAAGAAAAAGGGTTACGAACTGACCTTAAAAAGGAATAAAATGCGACGAGATAGAGATCCGGCTGAAGAAAGGCAATAGTAATACTTTAAGAATTATCCGCGACCTACAAGTGTTATCACGACCTTAGATATTTGTTTTATAAAAGTATAAAACGTTTGTATCAAAATATTTTATAAAAAAATTGAGATACATAAGTAACTTGCACAAGTAACCGAGTATAAGTGTAAACATGACCTATAAAGCTTACAATCTGTAGGAAATACTTAAAATGAAAGCTAAGTGTCTTAGACTAAGATTCTCAAACAATTTGGAACCTAAAATTGCCAATTATACGTTAACCGCGACCTAATACGTAAAAAGTCAACAAAAGTCAAAGTATGACCCGAGTATGACTCAATAATGAAAAGTTGTAAAAATACATGTAAGTTACTGGAATACAATAAAATATGATCATACAAACTTGTTTTATCAAGCTATATAACTTAGAACTCATTTTTATAAGTTTTGGCTAAACGTATAGAAAATAGTCAACTTTGGCTTTTCCGACTTGAGGCGAATTACTAATCATTAGACCTCAATTTCACTTCAATTATGATGTTATACATCCTAAGTATCAATATCGATCATCCTAAATCAATTCCATAAGGTTTAGGCTTGCTTAAGGGGCGTTTGGGTAATGAACTAGTCATTTACTCGCTTAACGAAAAAGTGTAGAAAACTCCTTTTCGTGAAGCTTAAAAATCCTATCTAGACTCTTGTAAAAATTCTACAAAAATTCAGAGAAGTCATATATATCATGAAGTTAATATCTTGTGAATTTCAAGAAATGTTTTGAAGGCTAGATATCTTTTTTTAAAAACAAAAACCAAAACGCATTATGCGCGAAAAAGTCAAACATCACAGTCTGTATTTTGCATTTTTGAGGGTCAAATGCTCACTTTAAAAGTTCCATTTCCTAGAAGGTGACTAAAATTATCATTCCGGACAACTTTGTAGTTTTATTCGAAGGCTGAAAACACTTTTACGACACACTTATACCTATGACAACAGCGACATAAGCAAAATTTTATAAATTTTCTATTTAGTCAATAATACCCACTTATGTGTCAAAAACTTAAGGGTAGCTAACGGACACTAACCCTTTGCATCAAAAGTCATCATTATATGTTTCTCAAATGTTTCAAGTGAAAAATCTCGGTTAAACACTCGTTAACCATATCAAGCACGCTAAACCAAACACTAGTTTAGGTCGGTTATTCCCTATTAGACTAGTTTCTAAAATGCCCTCCATTTTTTCGTTATGAAGAGATAGACGATGAACCTTATACCGTCGGAAATGTATTTTCATACCCGACATTACTAGCTATATGAATTTATCTCAGTTTTCAAAATGTGAAAAAATCCATCTTTGAGAAAGGATAAAATTTTAGAAAATCAATTATAAAATTGGCGATAACCGTTTTAGTCATAAAATTAATTGGTGATGGCTATTAACACAAGGTCAGCGGATAAACTTAATTTATAAGTCCTACCAAGTCCTCCTAACCTAAAATTTCATGTTTAGGGGTTCCAAGGTGCTGCAAAGCACTAAACAAGTTTGTACATTCAGATTTGAGCTAAAATCTTATTTCGGCCACAACTCACTCATCCGGAGGAGTTTATCGCCCATCCAACTCGCTACTAACATATAAAGGGGTCAATGAATCTATCTAAGCTATAAAAACACAGCCTACAATGGAAGAATATGTGAGTTTTGGGCTCACAAACCTGCTGTCCGAATTTAACTAAGAATATAACCATCAATTCAAGGTTTTCCACTACTCAATTCACAACACCAAACTCATAAATCATCTATAAAGATAGAAATGATGGCATCAAACACAACCCATGATCAAGACAAGAAACCAAACATGACCCCAATTGGGGTGCATGTGGCCACGGCTAGAGGGAGACCCAAGAGGGTGATCAAATAAATTTTCTAGTCAATTTAACAAGATACATTCACCTTCAACAACCTTCAATGCTTAAAAACAATGGTAACCTCCAATAACCTCGATCTTTGAAAATCACAATTTCACCAAAATCATATGCATGGAGGATTTTTAAGTGGGTTTAAAATTAGAATCAATCAAGGATCATTTGGTGTAATTTAATTGTGTTATACTTGAGTTTTTTAGTAATCTTGATGTTGTTTTGGTGAGTGTTTAGTCGTACAGAAGAAAAAGAGAGGAAAGAAGAACTATTTTTGGTAACAAAATTGTATATGTGTTTTGGTGTGTTTTTAAACCGACGGGAGGAACAAAAATAAAGGGATGGGCCCATCATCCAAATTTCTTAATATACTTTAGCCCAAATGCATTTTAGTTTTAGCCCGACTCGATTTCCTAAAACGCTAATCGTTCCGACTCGGTGCAAGTTATAATACGAAAACGAATATTTATAGAAACATAGTATCTTGGCTTCATAAAGTCGAAATATATATATCCATCGGTTCTCGTCCCGTCGATTCGAGTGAACTTTTTTTAAACGCGCGCAGGTGCTTTTAAATCAAAAATTTTGATTCAAATAAATATGGAAAAATAAAATAAAATTTTTATAATTCCATATAGAATATTTTCAATAATCAGAAAATTAATTAAAATATAATTTAATTAAAATTCTCGAGATCTCGGGATTTACGTATGAAGAATACAAGAAAATGTAACATATTAGAAAATTCAAGAAGCATGAATAAAAGAATGAAATAATACCGAGAAAATACGAGTTCTCACATTGGGTGTCACTTGGATCGATAGCAAATAGTATATATAACTATGATCATAAAATATCATTTAATTTATTACATGAACCAAATGTGAAGATTTAATAAATTGTCTTAATAAAACATTAATTATTGTTCCAACGTAGTAAACCCTGCCCCGGTGGTGATTATTATGCTTCCTATATGATGTTGGAAGTCCGAGTGCACATAGAACCTGCTTAGTTACATGAGAAAACATGTTAAAATGCGGGGGTCAACATTAGGTTGGTGAATTCATAGGTTTAATAAAAGTACCGATATGCTAAACATCGCAAAGATAGTAGGTGCACAAAGCAAAATACTATAGTAGTTCATATTGCCTGTACTAGAAGCTAGACGAAGGAGCCCTCGAGCAACCCAGTTTTTGTCCTTAGACACACCCAGTCCGACAATGACATACATCTGTTTGGCCCGGCCGAGGCATAGTGAGCATTACTCACCCAGACGGGGACAGTCAATCCCTAATAGATCTATTTAGAGCATTACACGCTTACCGAAATTAACTATTACAGATCCACGGGCTATGGACACCCAATAGGAAGATATAAGTTGTTGTCCATAAATGTTTGCATAGAAAAATATGTTTCATGTTTTCTCCCCCAGTTTATTATAAACACAGTAGAAGTATGGGGCCATGAACTCACCTCAGTGGTAGAGTGTAGTAATAATGTCACTGATAAACCGGAACAGTATGATCACAAAGAAGTAGAATTACCTAAGTAATTAAATGAGTGATGGAGGAACATAAAAATAAACTGGTTATTTAGTTTAATTTGTGGTATCTTTTATTTAGTAATCTTATTTTATGTTTTTTAAGAATAATTTTTATCTTTTTTCCAAGTTTAGTTTTCCTATAAAATTAGGACTTATCTGTATTAAATTATTATGAAGTTATGAATAAAAAACAGACTTTTAGTCTTTGTTAATTGACTTGAATCCAGGTTAGGGTTTATTGATCAATTTCATCCACATAATCGGGTATTCGTTGAATCAACGATTGTTGGAGTTTACCTGATTATCGGTATTCCTTTGAATCAACGATAGTTGGAAGAAATTGTTTCTAGTATTCATTGAAATCAATAGATCCAATTTATCTATATTTGATTGTTTCTGGTATTCCCTAGGAACCAACGGATTCAATTAATTATCCTTGTGTTTACGCTACATCAGTTGGTATCAGAGCCGAAGTTCTTGATTAAGATGTTAGAATATCCGTTTTTAGAGGGTGATGGTTCATGTTTTGATGAATGGGAAGATTATGGTGCGGCTAGTGATGATTATGAAGGACCTCCAATATTTGATGATGATCAATATGAAGAAGAATCTATGCTAGTTTATAATACTGATATTAAAGATGTCATTGGGGAAGAAGAAGGATTTATCGAAAAAGAAGAATTTGATCGGGAAAAAGATAACATTGAAGACATTGTTGTTGTGGCTAGTAATCTTTATTCATCAATGATTCAAACTACCATGGTCGACAAGTTGGGTTTAAAGACGATCAAGGTTCGAGGTAGATTCATTATAAATAAAGGAAATTTGATGCAAGGGATACAACTTTGGATGCTACGAGTACAAGGACGAGCGACACAAAATTATGGAGGAACATAAAAATAAACTGGTTATTTAGTTTAATTTGTGGTATCTTTTATTTAGTAATCTTATTTTGTGTTTTTTAAGAATATTTTTTATCTTTTTTCCAAGTTTAGTTTTCCTATAAAATTAGGACTTATTTGTATTGAATTATTATGAAGTTATGAATAAAAAACAGATTTTTAGTCTTTGTTAATTGACTTGAATCCAGGTTAAGGTTTATTGTTCAATTTCATCCACATAATCAGGTATTCGTTGAATCAACGATTGTTGGAGTTTACCTGATTATCGGTATTCCTTTGAATCAACGATAGTTGGAAGAAATTGTTTCTAGTATTCATTGAAATCAATAGATCCAATTTATCTATATTTGATTGTTTCTGGTATTCCCTAGGAATCAACGGATTCAATTAGTTATCCTTGTGTTTACGCTACATCAGTTGGTATCAAGAGCCGAAATTCCTGATTAAGATGTTAGAATATCCGTTTTTGGAGGGTGATGGTTCATGTTTTGATGAATGGGAAGATTATGGTGCAGCTAGTGATGATTATGAAGGACCTCTAATATTTGATGATGATCAATATGAAGAAGAATCTATGCTAGTTTATAATACTGATATTAAAGATGTCATTAGGGAAGAAGAAGGATTTATCGAAAAAGAAGAATTTGGTCGGGAAAAAGATAACATTGAAGACATTATTGTTGTGGCTAGTAATCTTTATTCATCAATGATCCAAACTACCATGGTCGACAAGTTGGGTTTAAAGACGATCAAGGTTCGAGGTAGATTCATTATAAATAAAGGAAATTTGATGCAAGGGATACAACTTTGGATGCTACGAGTACAAGGACGAGTGACACAAACTCGAGGACGAGTTTTTTTGAAGTGAGGGAGAATGATGGAGGAACATAAAAATAAACTGGTTATTTAGTTTAATTTGTGGTATCTTTTATTTAGTAATCTTATTTTGTGTTTTTTAAGAATATTTTTTATCTTTTTTCCAAGTTTAGTTTTCCTATAAAATTAGGACTTATTTGTATTGAATTATTATGAAGTTATGAATAAAAAATAGATTTTTAGTCTTTGTTAATTGACTTGAATCCAGGTTAGGGTTTATTGTTCAATTTCATCCACATAATCAGGTATTCGTTGAATCAACGATTGTTGGAGTTTACCTGATTATCGGTATTCCTTTGAATCAACGATAGTTGGAAGAAATTGTTTCTAGTATTCATTGAAATCAATAGATCCAATTTATCTATATTTGATCGTTTCTGGTATTCCCTAGGAATCAACGGATTCAATTAATTATCCTTGTGTTTACGCTACATCAGTTGGTATCAAGAGCCGAAATTCCTGATTAAGTTGTTAGAATATCCGATTTGGAGGGTGATGGTTCATGTTTTGATGAATGGAAAGATTATGGTGCGGCTAGTGATGATTATGAAGGACCTCTAATATTTGATGATGATCAATATGAAGAAGAATCTATGCTAGTTTATAATACTGATATTAAAGATGTCATTAGGGAAGAAGAAGGATTTATCGAAAAAGAAGAATTTGGTCGGGAAAAAGATAACATTGAAGACATTGTTGTTGTGGCTAGTAATATTTATTCATCAATGATCCAAACTACCATGGTCGACAAGTTGGGTTTAAAGACGATCAAGGTTCGAGGTAGATTCATTATAAATAAAGGAAATTTGATGCAAGGGATACAACTTTGGATGCTACGAGTACAAGGACGAGTGACACAAACTCGAGGACGAGTTTTTTGAAGTGAGGGAGAATGATGGAGGAACATAAAAATAAACTGGTTATTTAGTTTAATTTGTGGTATCTTTTATTTAGTAATCTTATTTTGTGTTTTTTAAGAATATTTTTTATCTTTTTTCCAAGTTTAGTTTTCCTATAAAATTAGGACTTATTTGTATTGAATTATTATGAAGTTATGAATAAAAAACAGATTTTTAGTCTTTGTTAATTGACTTGAATCCAGGTTAGGGTTTATTGTTCAGTTTCATCCACATAATCAGGTATTCGTTGAATCAACGATTGTTGGAGTTTACCTGATTATCGGTATTCCTTTGAATCAACGATAGTTGGAAGAAATTGTTTCTAGTATTCATTGAAATCAATAGATCCAATTTATCTATATTTGATTGTTTCTGGTATTCCCTAGGAATCAACGGATTCAATTAATTATCCTTGTGTTTACGCTACATCAGTTGGTATCAAGAGCCGAAATTCCTGATTAAGATGTTAGAATATCCGTTTTTGGAGGGTGATGGTTCATGTTTTGATGAATGGGAAGATTATGGTGCGGCTAGTGATGATTATGAAGGACCTCTAATATTTGATGATGATCAATATGAAGAAGAATCTATGCTAGTTTATAATACTGATATTAAAGATGTCATTAGGGAAGAAGAAGGATTTATCGAAAAAGAAGAATTTGGTCGGGAAAAAGATAACATTGAAGACATTGTTGTTGTGGCTAGTAATCTTTATTCATCAATGATCCAAACTACCATGGTCGACAAGTTGGGTTTAAAGACGATCAAGGTTCGAGGTAGATTCATTATAAATAAAGGAAATTTGATGCAAGGGATACAACTTTGGATGCTACGAGTACAAGGACGAGTGACACAAACTCGAGGACGAGTTTTTTGAAGTGAGGGAGAATGATGGAGGAACATAAAAATAAAATGGTTATTTAGTTTAATTTGTGGTATCTTTTATTTAGTAATCTTATTTTGTGTTTTTAAGAATATTTTTTATCTTTTTTCCAAGTTTAGTTTTCCTATAAAATTAGGACTTATTTGTATTGAATTATTATGAACTTATGAATAAAAAACAGACTTTTAGTCTTTGTTAATTGACTTGAATCCAGGTTAGGGTTTATTGTTCAATTTCATCCACATAATCGGGTATTCGTTGAATCAACGATTGTTGGAGTTTACCTGATTATCGGTATTCCTTTGAATCAACGATAGTTGGAAGAAATTGTTTCTAGTATTCATTGAAATCAAGAGATACAATTTATCTATATTTGATTGTTTCTGGTATTCCCTAGGAACCCACGGATTCAATTAATTATCCTTGTGTTTACGCTACATCAATGAGTCTCAGTAAATGCACAACAAAAATTCACGAATAAATCTAGTGGATGAAAATGCATGATCACATGTTTATTAAAGGGTTCGTCAACTTATTTTTCTAACCTAAAATAAATTATCGAAACAATATACTCTTTATTTTATTAAAGTATATTTACTTTAATTTTAATTATAAAGAGTTTAATAAATTAAATAAACTGGTTTTTATTTAATTAAGACTTATATAAAATAATGTTTCATAAAAATACCTTAAGTTTCAATTGTCTAATATTAGTCCTCCGTGTTTCACAAGTTACCATCTAATCCTTTAAGTTTATTAATTAGGTTAATTAGTACTAATAAAAGTTAATATAAATTGCAATCAAGTCCTCGTTTTTACTAATGATTCAAAACAGCCCATAGGGCTTGCCAAACTTTTGAAAATTGGCAAGATTAGCCCCTAGGGTTAGTTTGTTTAATTAAATTGCATAATAGCTCTTTGATTTTTATATAATTCCTAAAACAGCCCCTAAGGCTTATAATACTTTCGGAATGTGACAAATTTATACTCTTAGGGTTATATAAGTTTCGAATCTTGGCAAAAATAGCCCCTAGGTCTTGTTTAAGTTTCAAGAAATGGCAAAAGTGGTCCCTAGGGTTTATATAATTAAGATATTTGCACAAATAGTCCTTAGGGCTTGGAAATGTTTCGACTATTGGCAATAATAGTCCCTATGGTTTAAAAATTAAGGGAAGTTACTATTTTAGTCCCTAAGGCTTGGTTTAAGTTTTGGTAAATTACAATTTGGCCCCTAGGGTTTAGTTTAGGGCTCGGCTATTATATAGACACCCCTTTAACTTTGAATAAAATACCAAACGCCCCTTTAACTTTATAAAAGTTACAAAAGTAATAAGTTACGATTTGTACCCTAAGGTTTTATAACCTTGCGAAAACTTTATAAAAGTTTTATAATTGTTCATTTTCGTCCTATACTTTCACCATAGTTAAATTTTGGCACAAAAGTTACCAAATAGTATTTTTAGGGCTTAATGGGCTTGGTAAGGCCCATTAAGGGTCCGAATAGTTTTGGGCTTCCATGGGCTTGGTTTTTGGTCTTGTTTAAGTCAAGGGAAATTTATACAAGTACTTTACTTATACAAATGAGCTAGAATAAATCATGGGCCTAATGGGCCTAGTCCATGGCTCGAATTACTTTGGGCCGTGAGTTATAGGCTAGTTTAAGCTTTCTAGTTTTCTAGGCTAACTTAGGCTTAGGGAGTACTTAACATTATTTAACAAATAGCAAAACTAACATGGTAACCCTATATTAAATTCATGCCATGGGCTTCTATGTCCATATTAGGGCTTTGCTTAATAAATTTTACGTATGCATGGAGGTTATATAGTGACCAGTATAGTGTAACTCGTTTACTCCTAACTTGGTTACATGTTTAAGTATAGATGATTCATGAATGAAGTAGGAATGATAATGACAATGGTGACACTTACTTAGTGAGGAAGATGATGAACTAAGGATGGAAGTGAGCTAGTAAACCTTGTATTCAACTAGATCTACACGAACATAAGATTGTTGCTGTGACCTAGGGCTTGTTTGGTTGTCTTGATGTTTAAGATTTGTGGGATAGGATTTATTACTAGGAGTTATGAGGTTGAAGACATAGATCTTGTGTATTGAATGAACTTTTGGGAAGGATATAAGTATATGTGTATGTATGTCATGAGCTTTTTGTATGAGGTGAATGAGATTTTAGTTTATGGCTAGAGTTTATACACGAAAATAGAGAGAGAAGAGATCCAAATGTGTATCTTGCAAATCTTCCTAATAACCCATAAGTACAAACATGGTACTAATCCTTAGATGGAATGTTTGTACCTGGTCCCTTGGGTTGGTCACTTAGCTGCGGCACAACATAGGGTCTAGGGGACAATGTGTTGTCAAAATAGTGAAATTTTTAATTGTGTATGTTGTACAACGTTAAAATGGTATGTGTAGTCCTAAGTTTTGGTTTCTAGAAGGTCTAAAGTAGTCTAGTGGTATAATTCGGCTAGTAGACATGTTTAGGATAGTTTTATGATTGATTTTGGTAAACTTATGAAGTTACTAAAGATCTAGGTAAAATAATGTGAGTCTTAATTTACATCTAAGGTGATTTGGTTAAGGTTTAGGGTTTATAGTAAAAGCATAAGTAGTGTATATAAAAATGTAGGGTTTAAGTAAAATAAACTATATGACATTTGTTGTAATGTTTAAAAGTGGTAAATGTGAAGTTAAAATATAAAAAGGTGGCTTTTATGAACTTGTGGTATTAGTTGTAGTGTAATGTATATATATATATATATATATATATATATATATATATATATATATATATATATATATATATATATATATATATATAAATATATATATATATGTATATATATATATATATATGTATATATATATATATATTAGTGAATTTAGACACTTGGTAAATTCAAATATATAGATGTGATCACGGTTTTTAGATATGAAAATCTAAATAATGCGACGTAAATGTTCATGAGTTCCATGTGACTTAAAAGTCTCCAAAGTGATCAATTGAATGATTGTATGTTCATAAGTATATAAAATAATATGAAGAGTTCTCATGATCAAATATCTGAAATGACACTTATGTAAATCATAATGTAGATGATAGATAAAATATCTAATACAAAGGTGATAATATATAACAAAACATGAGGTGACGTGTATATTGATGTCATCCTAAAAATGAAAACCAGCGGTTTTACAGTCCGACCCTGTTATTTTGGCTTTGTCCTCAAAGCTTAAGATGACGTTACTGCTAGGTGAACAAATGTGGGTACTTGGCTCTAAACGAGTGTAACACCCCCATTTTACCTTTACGCATCGAAACATTGATCTGGGGTATTACTTCATACCCCAGATCAATGTTTCACTGCGTAATAATAATAGAACTTTTGTCTATAACGTTTAGGAACTCATTAATCCATTGAATAAACTATGGTTCTATTTATGAAAACGTTGAATAAAATGAATGCTCCTCACTTTGTATGGTTATTATCATTATGCCCTTTGCACATGGAATATATCAAAACAGAAAGAAGTTATCAAGTGAATTTTTTCATATGGAATTCGTCGTTTGACCCATCATTAGTTAGTTATTCGGTAATCTTACTTGGCTATTAAAGTTTTATGAAGAAATATCAAGATTCGTTCCTATCGTTTGCAATGAACATCAACTTTTGTCCCTATCTCAAAATAATTCCATCAGTCGTCCCTATCGTTTACAACTATGATAAAAAATCGTCCCTATCTTGGATGGTTGTTTATTTTGCTCGTTAAGTGGTATGAGGGGCGGGGTAATTTGCTCCGTTGCATACTCTCCCATGCATTTATATCACCAGACCTACACACACTCGTCCCTAACACACACACACATACACACACACCTACCTTTTGCAACAGTCTAGTATCAAAACCCTAAAATCAAAATCAAGAGATGGTTTTCTGTGGTCGCGTTGCTACAATCAAGACTTCTTGGACAAATCGTCATCCAAGTCGTCGTTTCTATGCTTGCCCATTCCAAGGACCAGCATGTAGGTGGATTGATTGGGTTGATCCACCCATGTGTACTCGCGTTGTTCAAATCATACATGGGTTGCTTAGGGCTAGAAATAGGCATGAAGATTTGATCCAAGAACTTAGTAATGAAGTTTGTTTGCTAAAAAAATACTTGTTGATTAGTTGGCTAGGGTTTGGTTTAGTTTTATTTTTTTCTAGATTCGCCTAAGAAAAATGTAAAGGCTAATCTGTTTATGTAAGATGGATTTTGGGGTTATGAATGAAAAATCTTTTCCATCTCTTCTAGAAGAAATATTTTGTCATGTTCATTTACTAAGTGCAGTTTGTTTTGCAGAGTCGTTTACTAAGTGCAGTTTGTTTTGCAAAGAAGTACTTGAGGGGTTGAGGGCATTGAATGGGTATGAGTTAATTCCCAACCCCCCCCCCCCCCCCCCCTCATGTAATGGCTTATAAATACCAACGCCACACACCACTTATCCATCACCATTTCTCTCTATCTAACCCTATCTGATATCAAAAAACATGTCAAAAAAGTTGTGATTGAGTTGAGTGACTCTAGTAGTGGGGCTGTCGTTTGTCCAAGTGGAGATGCTGAGTGGACAAATGCTGAAAAGGGCTATGAAGGATCATCAAGGCTAAGAGCACTTCCTCCCATTGGATCGACCTCAAGGCCTAGGACTGCTGTTACCAGGACTGTCGTTGAAAAGTTTAGGAATGGTATTATTCCATATGAAGTGCTAAAATGGTATGGGTATGTTGATGAGGCCGAGTATCATGGTGATTCTGATTACTGGGATACATGGGATGAGGATTTTGGTAGTCCTTTTGCTGATTCTTTTTATGAGGACACAGATGATGTTGATGATGAAAGCTCTGAGTCACTTGAGTTTTATGAAGACACTCTTAAAGGCAAAGCAGTCACCCAGAAGAAGAAAGGTCCTGATGTCACTTATGTTGCCAGAAACATCATGAAAAGCCCAACTCCTATCTACAATGATGTCTTAGGACTTGCCAACAACACAACTTGGGAACAGATTGCGTCTAAGATGGGAAAGAGGGCTGCTGGTAACAAAGGGAAGGGGAAAGGGAAGGCTGTGGTTTGAAGCTTGTGGTCTTGATGGTTGGATGTAGTCTTGATGGTTCTTAGTTTTTTCATGTATTGTCTTATTTTCATCTACTTTCTTGTTATGTAATTGCTTGAACATCTAATTGATCACATATGATGTTGTGGTCAATAAATTTTGGTAATAGAATAGAGTTCAAGTTTCATATGTTATTTGTTTACAGCATGACAATAATCCATTGAAAACACACAAGAAGTTAACAAAAGCACTAAATAATTGAAGCATAAATGAAACTTTGTTTAGATTACAATCATGGTTCAGATGACTAAAGTACTAGAACATAAATGAAACTTTGTTCAGATTATAAACATGGCATCAAAAAAAACATGGCATCAGTTCTTGTTGGACCTTGTAGCATGTTTCTTCTTTGCAGGTGCACTTGATCCTGTTGCATCAAATGGTCTTTTCCTTTGGGATGAACTTGTTCCTGTTGCAGGTGCACTTGATCTTGATCATGTTGCAGCAGATGCCCTATTCCTTTGGGATGAACTTTATCCTGTTGCAGTATTTGGGTCCTTTTGCCCTTTGCAAGACCTTTTTTATGGCCTTGATTTCCACATTTTTTACATGTAACTGTTTTATAGGCCCCTGGCAACCTTCCATCCTTCACCATTTGAGACTTCTTATCCCTTGTTCTTCTCCTATTTTTCCTTGGCCTACCAACTGTTGATCCCAAACTTAGATCGATTAAGCTTTGTGTATACGAGATTAGATCAAGTACTACACGTAGAGAAACCTTTGCTTATGAATAAAGTAACAAAGTGTTATGCGGAATTAACACTTGATCTAAAACACAAAGATGTTAAACAAACTTTCACTTGTATTAGAATAATCGAACTTGATTACAATGAAAGAGGTTTAACTTGCGAATACTTATGAAAACTGATATTAACTTTAACCTAAAAGATCTTCTTTTATAGATTAAGAAGTCTTGTACAATAAGCTACGAATCAACTATTCTAGGTAAAGATAATAATGGAAAATACAATGTCGTGCTTATCTTTACCATACACAAATAAAGAAACAAATAAACAAAAAGATTCGTATGAAGATATATTCCATCAGTGTCAATCTTCAAGGCTATCAGCGTTGACTTCTTCAATGTCAACGCTTGGCTGTCAGCGTCCAATGTCATCCTATCAGCGCTTGAAGTCTTCTTATCAGCGTCTAGTGAACTGACCCATATTTTATTCCCAACAATCCTCCCCTAAACTTGATATCTATTCCAATGATCAAGTTTCTGAATAAAAACTTAAGGCTTAGGAGGAATCTTGCAAAAACTTCTTATGTTGGTGATAAACATATCTAATCAAGTCTTTGGCCACGTCACTAGTATAATCAATCTCCAAGGGTGTCTCTAGCATCTTCTCCAACACTTCTTTGGACAAGAAATAGTCAGCATCCACAAGTAGATACTCTGAAAACTTTGTAGAGCTCAAATGAAATACACCACAAGTAGAATAAAGCCTCCAATGAAGATTACTGAGATCATCTTCAAGATCCTTCCATATGGCAGGATCTGCTTCTCTTGGACCACACAAAGTCAAAAATGTGTTCCAAAGTCTTATTCCATTTGCTGAAGTAGGTGCTTCAGCTGTATACTTGGCCTCTATTAATCTCCATAGATGCACCAAGTCTTCCCTGTCTATGCTTGCAAAGATAGAAATAACTGAAGTGAAAGTATGTACCTCCTTTCCAAATCTGCCAATCTTCCAAAATCCACACTCATCTTCATCAAAACTGATGATGGGATTTCTGTCATCTAGAGGTACTACATTAACCAAATCTGAAGCTTCCAATGGAGAAAGCTTGAGATGCTTCCTTATTACACCTTCAGTTGGAAAATACACATCCATATCTTTAGGAAATTGGAAAGGATCTCCTTTCTTCACTGGTCTTTGAGCAATCCTCATTTCCTTTTGAATCTGCATTTCCTCAGCAAGCTCTTGTTTCCTTTCTTCTGAAAGAAACTGATAGACATTATTTTCTTGCACATTCCTCCAAATAGGATGTGCCCTATATTCTAACTCCTCAAAAGATAAAGCCAGCAGCTTCTTGTATGTCCATCTAGGTTGATGGCATCTAAGCAACTTATAGTACAACTGCCTTCTATCTCTTTTGAGCCAAGTCTTGACCTCTTGTGCATTAAACTTCAAAATCACCTTTATATCATCTTGTACCCTGAGAAGAACTTCCAACCCCCAAATTTGATCTGACAAACTCATCCCTGGGTTGTCCATAACCTTGTCTTCCCAAGCATGGTACATTCTGGTGATTTCTGGTAGGTCCCAATCAATCTGATTCTTCAAATCACTCAACCTTTCCTTTGCCAACTCATCCCCATATTCAAGCCTTTCTGGATCTTCAATAATTTGAACACTTGAATCTGAGCTATCATCTTCTTTTCCATCACCACTTTCTTCTTCACTCTCAGAAGCAACAAATGGTGATCTACCACTCCTCTTCAAATCTCTTTCCAAAAGTTGTGCAGCCAACTGTTCATCAAATGCAATTTGTGCTGCATCTTTCTTTGGAACATCTTCTTCAATCAGAATCCCTTTACCTTTGTCTTTTGGATCAATAATAGGTAAAGTAGAAGAAGAAACCTGTGTGGACACATCTTTGATGATTGTTGATGACTGGAATACATCAACACCACCTGCAACTTTGTCAGCGTTCAAGTTACCTGTATCAGCGCCACGATTACCTTTGTCAGCGCTGGATGTGTCAGCGTTCAAACCTGTATCAGCGCCCATTGTTTCTTTGAAAGATCCTTCCAAGTTTAATGGTGTCACCTTGGATGTATCAACAACTGGATGCTGCTTCAGACTTGTAAGAGCTTCAGCAATACCTAAAGATTCACTATATTGTGAACTCTTCTCACTTGCTGTATGAATAAGCTCATCCTCTTCATCCTCCCCTTTGGAAGATTCCTCCATCCTACTCCTGCTACTTCGATTCTCCAAAACAGTTACCCGCTCCCTCAATACCTGGAGTTCACGGCCCTGTTTGTTGACAATTTGTACAAGGCTGACATTTTGCTTTTGCAAGCTAATGACAGCGGCCGTCAATTCAGTCAAAGTCATAGGTTCCAATCTGCCCTCAGCTAGAATGGGGATTTGACCTCCCAAAATAGAATCATAGGGCATGGATGAGGTCTTAATGATGTTGGGACTGTCTTGACCAGCATCTAAGCCTGTGTCAATAGCCCCAGCCTCATCCATGGCACCAGCCACACTTGTGGAGGTGGTTCTCTCTGCTACAAGGCTAGGACCACTAGAGGAGAACACTCCAGTAGTCCTTTGGCGTTTATTCAACCTAGATTGTAATGGGGTGGAAGATGAGGTAGATTGTGTGGGTGTTGGTTGGTTAAGGGGTGTTTGGGATTGTTCAGGGATGGTATCAGCGTCGGGAATGGTTGTGTCAGCGCCAACATTTTGAGTGTCAGCGTTGGGTTGGTCAATGTCCATGTGGTCTGGTGAAGATAAAGGTTCATGGATAGGCTCAAGTTGGGGTTCAGGGTCTGGTTGTGGTTGTGGTTGAGCAACCTGAATTACTTCAAGCATGGCTTGGGTGAGAGGTATGGATCTGTTTGTGGAGCTCATTTTAGCAAAAATGGTTTTCTGTTGTTTAGGGATCTCATAAAAAGTGTCATGATCCCTAGAACAATATTCTTGTAAATCAAAGACCATTTGCAAAAATCTTGGGTAAGCCAAAGTCATTTTACTCCCCTTATTTTTACACATCCCTTCAAAAATCATTTTTGAAAAATTATACTTAAGCCCACGTGTTATACAAACCAAAGCACTTGCAATTGACCTGTTTATTTCATTAAAAGAAGTACATTTTGGACTTAAGCATTGGAGAAGGACATGTATCAAATATTTCCAGTCAGAGGGAAATTCCTGCTTATGATATTTATTTAAAGTGACATCAGCAGGAATAGGATAACCCAATTCCCTAAGACCTTGTTCTATTGTTGCAATGGCAAGGGTAGTCACACCATCAGCGTCATCAAGACGCAAAGCTTGGCGAACCAAGGCTTCAGTGACCACCCATGTTCTTCCATGAACAGTAGATGTTAATGTGGTCACTCCATTAGCTGTTGTGGAACTGACTTTATTCCAAAACTGTCTAATGTGTGCGACAGGGATTAATGGTGTATGAGAAAGTGCATACCTTAATGAGGATGCATTTAAAAATGCCACCATTTGTGAATACTGAGGGAACAAATCATTATCAGCAGTCAAGTAAGCTACCATATTATGTTGGCTCTTGAACTCCAATGTTAAATTCTTTGAGTTGAACTTGGGTGCCATGATGAAAGCTGTTTAGGTTATGTGATATGGGAAAAATCTAGGAGAAAAATGTTAGACAAGAAAATATGAATACCCAGAATAAAAAGATTAGCCAAATTTATAGGAGAGATGCATGATTTTGATTGGTAAAAAATGAGGCAGTTATATTCAAAGAGCAATGATGAAAATATTGAATCAAATATAACTTATCTCATGCATTAATTAAAAGTAACAACTCCCCAAAATTACGGCCAAAGATTAGTCAAAAATAACAACTGGGTAGGGCCCACTAGGTGTCAACGGTCAAAAATAGCCCATCAGCGCCCAACGGCTATATTTTCTTGTCAGCGTTTGCCTAAAGCCTTGTCAGCGTCACGATTGGACGTAACAGCGTTTGGAGAAAAACTTGTCAGCGTCTAAAAATAAAAATCAAAGTATTTAAAAAGAAAAAGACCTTAACAAAGTAATTTATCCTAAGGGAAATATCTTACAAGTTGATAATAATTACTGGGCGGCAAGCACTGTCCATTTATGCACACTTGCTTAAGCAAGATAGACACAAATGACCTCTAGTGTCCCTTGCTAACCAAAATACTTACCAACAAAGTTATTTCACAAAATTCTTTGTAACTCCCAGGTAAACCCATAACCAAACTATTCCCAAGTCTCCCATCAGACCACAACCAATTCTAGGCTAAAAATGTCTTGGCAGCATGCATAGTTTGTCAACTTTGCATGCTACAGTGCCTCATGGTTTAGTAAAACTAACCCATACTCACCTGTGGACACAATCTAGAATTGTGATGAGAGTATTATAAGAATACCCAAGAGTCCTAAAGGTTCCTTAAACCTCCCCTCAAACTATGATACATGAGTTTCTCAAAATATAGATGAACATTAAAAATTTATGTCAAGATAGGAATATAAATATTCCAACCATCATCCATAAACAAAAACATGTCCAAATAGCTCTTCAAAGATCCATAAGCAACTCTGTATCTAATGGCATAAAGCTACCACCACCTACACATTTAGATTGAAAACCACAAAACTAACATTTGTTGCTGACAGCGTCCCGACAACACTTATCAGCGTTGAAGGAACTCTTGTCAGCGTTAGACAATAATATCTCTAACAACGGCAAAATAACACTTATCAGCGTTACATGTACCTTTGTCAGTGTTAGAAAAATAAAGTGGAAAATCTAAATCATCACAAAGACCAATAACAATGCATTATCCTGTACATACTTTTACAAAAAGGTTCCAAAACACATTTTAAGTGAGATTAACCATTCCAATATTTGTTACCAAATATTGAAATCTTCCAGCATCAAAAGGTTTAGTTAATAAATCAGCCACATTATCTTCTGTGGCTACCCTATCTGGTTGTATTAAACCTTTCTCAAAGCAATCTCTTATAAAATGATGTCTAATTTCTATGTGTTTGGTTTTAGAATGATGTACAGGATTTTTAATAATGCATAAAGTACTGTTATTGTCTACAAAAATCTTGGTATGCATAAAATTATACCCATAATCCAAGAGCTGGTTCTGAATCCATAAGACTTGTCCACAACAAGCAGCTGCAGCCACATATTCTGCTTCAGTTGTAGAGTTTGCCACCACTGTTTGTTTCTTGCATTGCCAAGATATCAATCTACTCCCAAGAAATTGGCATCCACCAGTTGTGGATTTTCTATCAAACTTGTCACCACCATAGTCACTGTCTGAATATGCAATAAGCTCCAATGGAGAATCTTTTGGGTACCACAAGCCAAGATCTGGATAGCATCTTAGGTACCTAAAAATTCTCTTCACAGCAAAAAGGTGACACTCTTTGGGAGTCACTTGATGGCGTGCACAAGCACACACAGCAAACATGATGTCAGGTCTTGAGGCTGTAAGATACATCAATGAACCAATCATTGATCTATAGTGCCTAACATCCACATCCTTTCCAGCTCCAATTTTTCCCCAAGGGTGTTCCCTATCCATAGGAGTGGAAGCATCCTTTTCATGTGGAGAAAAACCATATTTCTTCAAGATTTCAGCTACATACTTGTCTTGGGAGATGAAGATACCATCTTCTTTCTGCTGAACTTGCAATCCTAGAAAGAAGTTCATCTCACCCATTGCACTCATCTTGAATTTATCTGTCATGAGCTTGGAAAAGTCCTCACTCATTTTTGGATCAGTAGACCCAAAAATGATGTCATCAACATAGACCTGCACAAGCAACACATGTTTTCCTTTCTTCTTTGTAAATAGTGTCTGATCTATGGTGCCCCTCTTGAATCCATTGTCCACCAAATATGTAGACAAGGTACCATACCAAGCTCTAGGGGCTTGATGAAGTCCATACATAGCTTTCTTCACTCTATAAACCTTGTCTGGATTCTCAGGATCTTCAAAACCAGGAGGTTGCATGACATATACCTCCTCAACAATTGTTCCATAGAGGAAAGCACTTTTCACATCCATTTGATAAACAGTGAAGTTCATGCAAGAGGCATAAGCTAGGAAAATTCGGATAGCTTCAATCCTTGCAACTGGAGCAAAAACTTCTTCATAATCTATACCTTCCTCTTGCGTATATCCCTGAGCTACCAAACGTGCCTTGTTTCTGACCACAATACCTCTTTCATCTTTCTTGTTCCTTAGAACCCATCTTGTCCCAATTGGTCTCACATATCTAGGACAATCAACCAGCTCCCAAACATCCTGTATAGCAAATTGGTGAAGCTCATCCTGCATTGCTTCCACCCAACTAGGTTCTTTGAGAGCATCAAAAATCTTCTTGGGTTCTTCTTGGGACAGAAAACATGCAAACAAACATGCTTGTACAAGAGGGGTATCAACCTTCTTGTGTATATTGGCAATAAATCCACCAAGACTTTGATGGGATCTTCTTGTCTGAACTGGAGCCATAAAATCACCAATAATCTGAGATGAGGGGTGATCCTTTGCTGTGGAAGTGAGAACTCCTCCTTCAAAAAGTCTGGTGTCCTCAACTTCACGCTCCATGTTGCCAATATCTTCTTCATCAGACTCTCTTTGATCAACAGAAATCTCTTCATGGACATTGGAAGGTCCACCTTGTTCAAAATGGGAAGAGAAAAGATGTGCAAAGGTGTTGTCAAAGTCTGATCCTTGTTTGTCAGCGTTTGGGCTAACAACGCTTGAACTGTTGGTGTCAGCGTCTGATCCATCAGCGTCTGAATTGCTCTTGTCAGCGCTTGATTTTCCTTTGTCAGCGCCTGAAGAACCATGCATGTTTGTATTTGGTGGTATTTGAAAACCACCATTATCCTTTCTAGCAGCAGCAGCAGCAGCATAGTACTCATCTGTCCATATAGGAAGTGTAACATATTCTTGTGTGGGAGATGATTCAACTGCTGGTGGTCCATCCTCCTTAGCAACCTGTATACCTGAAACATTACCAATTCTCTTTTCCAAAACACTTGAAGTTACCTTCACAATGTCTGGATCAGTAACAGGCATATAATTTAAAGCTCTAGATAAAGGTTCTAAGTCAAACAACCAATTTGGACCACTTTCAGGATCACTAGGTTTACTTTCTAAAAACCTAACATGTACTTTTTCAAGTATACGTTTTTCCTTTTTAATGTAAACCCTATATCCTTTGCTCTGCACTGAATAACCCATGAAGTAGCCTTCATCACCTTTTGAATCAAACTTACCTAGGGCATCACTAGTTTCTAAAACAACTACATGACAACCAAAAGGCTTGAGAAAGCCAATATTTGGCTTCCTTCCCCAAAGTAACTCATAAGGTGTCTTATTATGTATTTTGTTGACCAATGCCCTATTTTGAACATAACAAGCTGTGTTAACAGCTTCAGCCCAAAAGGCTATAGGAAAGTGGGCATCAGCCAACATGGTTCTGGCTGCTTCAATAAGGGTTCTATTCTTCCTTTCAGCAACCCCATTTTGCTGTGGGGTTCTAGCTATGCTAAACTGCCTAGTAATCCCTTTCTTGGCACAAAAATCATCTAACAACTGATTTCTAAACTCTCCCCCATTGTCACTTCTAATAATTTTGACCTCATTACCATTCTTCTTTTCTATCTGGGTAATGAAATTAATCAGACTTTGGGCAGTTTCACTTTTCTTGGCTAAAAAGAAAGTCCATGTAAACCTGGAAAAATCATCAGTGATAACAAAACAATATGATTTACCCTTCAAACTTTCTATATTAGTTGGACCAAAGAGGTCCATATGCAATAAGTGAAGTGGTTTAGAACTAGAGTGCACCTGTTTAGACCTGAATGAGACCTTGTGCTGCTTGCCCTTAAGACATGCAACACAAGTGTGGTCATTGTGGAAAGCCTTTTCAGGCAAACCATCAACTAAACCAAGCCTCACAAGTCTATTGATATTCTTAAAGTTTATGTGCCCCAATCTCCTGTGCCAAAGATTACTTTCATCTACTGAGGCTTTAGCATAAAGACATGACATCATTTTATTATTTACCTTAATTCCATTAAGATTCACATTATATATGTCTTTATGCCTTGGTGTTCTAAAATCTATGTATTTTTCCTCAGGGAGCTTATAATCTTTGCTTAACACCAAGCACTCAGTATCTGTGAAAAGAACCTTATTTTTGTTATCACACACTTGTGATACACTAAACAAATTATAATCCAGTTCTTTTACCAAGAAGACATTCTCAAACCGTAGATTGTTGGTGACAAGGGTTCCTTTTCCAGTGATGGTGCCGTAGCCCCCTCCAAAGTATACCTTATCACCATCTTGAATAGGAGTGAAGTTTGTCAGATAGTCTTCCTTTCCTGTCATGTGCCTTGAGCATCCACTATCCCAGTATCCATAATCATTGATCTTCTTCTGAATGCCCTGCACATAAAGAAAACACATTAGTTTTCTTTGGGAACCCAAGCCTTGGAAGACTTGGATTCATCTGGTTGTTCAACAAGAACAGACTTGGTTCTCATAACAACCCCATTTTCATCCCTTTTTGAATGAAATTCCCAGTTAACCCCAATTGGTGTTGACATTGCTTTTGAAATATAATGAAACCTGTTGCATGTCATAGAAACACCAGTAGAATTAGAGTTTTGGTTGCAAATACCTAGGTTTGGCAGTGTGTTTGTCAGCGCTGAAATTGTTCTTGTCAGCGCCCCGATTGCCTTTATCAGCGTTGAACCTAGGGTTTGCTACAGGAACCCATTGCCTATTGGACCAAGTGTTTGACTTTTGAAAAGGTCTTAGGCCTTGTGTGTTAGACCCTCTAGAAAAGAATGGGGCTGGTCTAACAACTTGTGAACTTTTGTTCACAAAGGTATTGGGTATGACAGTGTTTGACCTATGTTGACTCTTGTCAGTGCTGAAATGGTTCCTATCAGCGTTGACATTGGAAGCGTTGACACATCTGTAAGCCAAATGTGAGAAGCTATCACATGTGTAACAAGCTTTTCTAGACATAGTCTTAGGTCTAGAAGCAAAGAAGCCTGTTCCAGGGTTACTAACTTGGCTTTTTGGTGACCTAGTATTCCTATACATTTCTGCATACTTAACACTAGGTTTTCTAACAGTTTGTGGGCCAAGGTTAACAGCTTTGCCAGTGGTTGGGTGTGTGATTTTAATAGGTTTAGGATCATTGGACTCCACAATATTATGACTCAGAATTGGTGTGGGCTCATTTGGACTTTCACACAACAACCCTCCCTTAACAAACAAAGTGTGGTTAGCTTTCTTCCACTCATCTAGGTCAGTCAGTTTTTGCTTGTATTCCTCAACTGGGGAAGTCACTCTAGGTGGAGGAATAAATTCCTTCTCTTGAAGTTCTGGCAAGCCAGTCCAAGATAAGTCCTTTGATTGGACACCATAGAAATCCCCAGCTGGTGGTGGAACACCAGTATAATCATTCATCCCAATCCCACTCATGTCCTTAGAGTCTCTTTGTTTACTAACACACTCTCCTAGGGATTGTGTGGCCTTATCAAATCTCTGGATTTTAAGACTCACATTATCTTTATTTTTGTTAGCCTCCTCTAACTGAGCTATCAAATCAAGATTAACCCTGTTTACTATATCTTGAATATCTTTACTTTGATGTAACTCATGTTTTAAGATATTTATTTGATCCTTTAAATCAAACTCCATTTTCTTATACTCAGCTACTGTCTTTTCTGTTTGAGTAAGAGCAATTTGATAATTAGATACTTTGCATCTTTCAGTACTTGCCTCATCTAATAATTTTACTATCTCTTGATTTAGTTTTTCAGTATTTAAACCGACAACCCTTAGAACAGAAAGCATCATCATATACCTCATTATCTGATGAAGAGGAGGAGTGTGTCATGAGAGCATATTCAACATGCTCTTCTTTAACTTCAGCAACCAAAGCTCTGTCCTCTTCCTCATCCTTAGCCATAAAGTTCCAGCTCCAGTCCCATCCTCCAACACCATCAATTTGTTGAACAGCAACCATGGCCTTGGGATCTTGGCTCTTAACCATTTGGCTTGAAGGCTTACCAGCATCAGATCTTCTTGGAGATCTACATTCCCTCATAAAGTGCCCCATCCGATGACAATTGTAGCACTCAACCTTTGATTTGTCAAATCCAGCAACATCCTTAGCATTAAAGGTCATCTTCTTCTTGAACCTTTTATTAAACCTGTTTGCTCTTAAACTTACAAGAGCCATAGTCCACTTGATATCCATCTCTTCCAATTGCTCATCACTTATCTGCTCAAGATCTTCATATGTAATCCTTGAATCACTGGGCAAAGAAGCAATGAATGCACACACAGTATCTAGATCTAAACCAGCAGGTTTAATTCTATCAGCGCCAAAGTTGTGAGTGTCAGCGCTTGAGTATAAAGTGTTGACAGGATATGATCCAGCGCTGACAGACTGTGATCCAGAGTTGACACATTGAGATCCAGTGGCTGGATGTCCATAGAAGTTCATGGAATCAAATTGGCCTTCACTTTGTGAGAAGAAGGCCATGTTACTACTGGAAGATTTATTATCACTATCCAAAAGCCATTCATTCTCCAACAGTCTTAGTTTGTTGAAGATGTCATCAAACCTGGAAGTCTTGTGGGTGTTATTGACAAGAATGGATCTTGTCTCAATCTTCCATACATCACCAAGGCTTTTGAGAAAAGTAGCATTCAAGTCAGGGTCATCAATCTGTGTTCCCATGAAGGAAAGTTGACTTGTGATGTCAAGCAATCTACTTCTCACACTGCTGAGATTCTCATTTGGTTGAGCCTTAAAGACAACATACTCATGCATGAGTTGCTTCTTCTTTTCATCTTTTGTGTCAGCATTGCCACCATGTGCTACTTCAAGAGCTTCCCAAAGCTCTTTTGCAGACTCAAAGCGTTTGTACTTGTGCCGATTCTCATGACCTAGGGCGTGTTTCATGATGTTCAAGATTTTCATGTCCACCCTTTTCTTGGCTATATCTTCAACAGATACAGCTCTTCCATCTCCAGGCTTTTCCTTCTTATCAGCTTCAGGACAATTTGGAACAGCTGTCCTTGTGGCAATAGCAGCAACAATCTTTTGTGCTTTGTCGAATGTGTTCCCATATTCAACAATCTCCCAAAGAGTGTAGTCATGAATAGCTATATACTGCTCAAAATTGGACTTCCAAAGCTCAAAGTTCCTGGCATCAAACATGGGAATTTTGATACTAGGGTTTGTGGAGTTGTTTTGTAGCAAGGCAGAAGGCTGATTTGTGCCAGACATGATGTTTTTAGGGTTTTGAGAGATTTAGGGTTTTTAGGGTTTGGTGTTTTAGGGTTCTTTCGTTACTTAAAGATCAAAAGTTTCTCAACAAGCTCTGATACCACTTGTTGATCCCAAACTTAGATCGATTAAGCTTTGTGTATACGAGATTAGATCAAGTACTACACGTAGAGAAACCTTTGCTTATGAATAAAGTAACAAAGTGTTATGCGGAATTAACACTTGATCTAAAACACAAAGATGTTAAACAAACTTTCACTTGTATTAGAATAATCGAACTTGATTACAATGAAAGAGGTTTAACTTGCGAATACTTATGAAAACTGATATTAACTTTAACCTAAAAGATCTTCTTTTATAGATTAAGAAGTCTTGTACAATAAGCTACGAATCAACTATTCTAGGTAAAGATAATAATGGAAAATACAATGTTGTGCTTATCTTTACCATACACAAATAAAGAAACAAATAAACAAAAAGATTCGTATGAAGATATATTCCATCAGTGTCAATCTTCAAGGCTATCAGCGTTGACTTCTTCAATGTCAACGCTTGGCTGTCAGCGTCCAATGTCATCCTATCAGCGCTTGAAGTCTTCTTATCAGCGTCTAGTGAACTGACCCATATTTTATTCCCAACACCAACTCGAGTATTATGCTTTAGTGGGGTGAGTGTTGTAGGAATTTGTGATTTCTGCCACATGACCTTACCATTCAAACAACCTAGAGTGTAACTGTATGTTTTTTCCCAAGTAGCTAACCAATAAAACTTATCCAACCATTCTTTTTGGATATTCACATGATGTTCATTAAGTGACATGTTGAAGGTGGCTGCTATAGCATGTGCACAAGGGATCCTATTAACTCCCACTTCCTACAACTACATACCTTTTTAACTACATTAACCACACTGAGTACCATATGTGCTCTTAACCTCATACTCTTCACCCCCATTGTACCCAACTGTGTACCTATTTGCCCTTTCAATGGCTATACTCAATAAGTTAGTTGTAGCAGGGGTAAGTGGTCCTTCTGACTTTTTAATCACAACAATAACATTGACCATCCTTCTCATTAAGTACTCCCTAATGTATATTGGTGCATCCCTAGCATCTAAAAATCTTACCATTGAAACACTCACACAAATTGTTCAACAAGATGTCTGATCTAGCTCTACCTGTTATCATTATAATGGGGAGTAATAAGTGTCTGTTTAACTACAAATTAAGCTAAAAGTAGATTCAACAAAATGGCTTTTTACCTGAGAAATATGATCTAGCCCAACTGTGAGTTGGTATTATAGCCAACAATTCAAAAGCTTCTTTGTTAAACTCTTCAAAGCTTCCATGACCTTATCAAAATATGGAACAGTTGTTGCAGAAGCACATCTCCACAATAGCTCTTTATAAGCTAGTCCACTTCACTGTTTTTTCATGTTTTCATGGATATGCCTAAGGTAATATATATGCTCTACACAAGGAAAAACATTTGTTATAGCAATAGATAAACCCTGTAGAAAAAGACAAAGTTTTAGTGATTTAAAATGTTAGGGACCAAATATGGAACAAAAAGTCAAATGTAGGAAAAAGAAATTACCTTTTGTCTATCATTGATAAAGGTGAAATTTGATTCCTTTATCAACCCAAGATCATCACCTAGGCATTATAAAAACCATGTCCAAGAACATGTTGTTTCTTTCTCAAAATGGCATATGCAAGTGGATAAATGCCATTGGTTGCATCTAACCCAATAGCAATGAGTAGTTTCCCTAGGTATGATCCCTTCATAAATGCATCATCTAGTCCCAAAAACTATCTACCACAAGATCTGAAACATTTCTTTAAGGGTCCTAAACAAACATAGATCCTCTTGAAAATTCTTGTATTATCATCAGTAGTGACATCTCTTTCAACTTCAATCCTTACTGTGGTATCTGGATTAGCCCTTCTTAATTCTAGACAATAATCTCTCAACATGGTATATTGGTGCTTATAATCTTCTTTGACTTGATTAACAACTGCTTTTTTAGCTCTACCTGCCTTTTGAATAGACACACCTAGCTCAAACTTCTTTTGCAGCTCGTCTTGAAGAGCTCTTAAGGGTATATGTGGGTTTTTCTCAACTTGGTCAATGATTCCTTTACACAAGAACTTGGAAGTACAAGCACTGACTTTCCTTGTTTGCAAGCAGTTATGTACATTATTATATGTCCTGACTTCCCATGATTCAGAGTTTTTAACCTTAGTAACTTGCAAAGCCCATGGACATTCATCTAGTGCAAGTTGTTTGAGCCTTTCTCTACCACCTGTTTTGGCCCCTTTCTTATTAGACCCTACTTGCTCACTTGCCCCCATATCTATTATACCTTTAGCCCTTCTCTTATTAGGCCCAACATCTTCACTGTTACTAGGCCCTTCATCATTTAGTAAAAACACAGGGTTTTTTCCAAAATACTTTTCTCTAATTCTCTGTTTATCATTCTTTGCCAACCACAGATTCCTTCTAGTTTCAGTAGAATGAAGTCTCGCTCTTTCTTTAACTTCAGTTGCATTTGAAAAAGTTTGGCCAACATATAAAAAATGCTTGAAAACAATGCTATCTTCACCTTCATTTGCTTTTTTTATCTCTCTAAGCTTCTTTCTCCTAATATGATCAATCTCATCATCCTCTGAATCTGTTCCACTATTAAATTGGTCATTATCAATTGCTTTTACCTCACTTGGATCTAAATCAGGAACAACTTCTATCTTCTTTTCATGCCTAACCCACTCTACATCTACATCTATGTTAAAGTGATAATCAACCATGTCTACATTCACCTCTTCTAAAAATGTATCTTCATCTACAATTCAACCCTCATCATCCTCAGAATCAGTATCATCATCCTCTGTACTATTGTCCTCCTCATCCCCAAACAATGTTTGCCCTTCAAACAATGTTTCTGTTGGTTCATTATTGACCACCTTATCCCTTTCTTGTTCATTCACAACCCTATCCCTTTCTAGTTCATTCACCACCCTGTCCGTATCTTGTTCACTATTGTCCTCAAATGGATCAAATTCATAGTTCATGTTCAACAAGTCTTCATACATGGTTTCCACAATCTCATGGTCAGTAAGTATAGGCTGACTGGTGGAGGGTGGGGGAGTTGAGGTAGATGCTAATTAGTGGAGGGTGTGGGAATTGAGGTAGAATGCTGATTAGTAGAGGGTGTGGGAGTTGAGGTAAAATGCTGTTGGGTGGAGAAGGCTGTTGGTGGAGGGTGTGGGAGTTGAGGTAGAATGTTGTTGGGTGGAGGGTGTAGGAGTTGAGGTAGAAGGCTGTTGGGTGGAGGGTGTATGATTTGAGGTATAAGGTTGTTTGGTGGGGTATGTTAAATACAATACATTCTTAGGGATCAAACTAGGGTTTATCTCCTCAATAACAACACTTCTAGAAGGAGGGGGGAAGCATATGTGTCTACCACAGTCTCTAGGTGTTCACAGTATACCATAATTAGTTTGTTGTTAGGGATATACTTAGCTAACCCAATAACATCTTGATCATTACCTAAAGCTCTCAATCCCACATCAAGGTCAGTCCCACGAATCATATAATGATAGTATATAGGTTCTTGTTTCACATATCCTAATTGTCACATTACAACATTTAACTCAAGAACTGAAAACCTATCTATATCAACCCATTCGACATAACTAACTAACACATTTACATATCTACTTCTATTATTAACAAAGATGATCTTACCAGCATGATGTATTTCTAGGGAAAACAGAGCAGGATCCTTTTCTACAAAATGCAATTGACAAAAAACAATTAAATATGCATAATTACTTCGATTACATTATAATTAAAGTAATTTGTACATAAACCCTAACAAAGCTGTAAAATTAAAAAAAAAATAGGTCTAATTGATTAATTCGTCTTACCGTATTCAATAGGTATTTTGTAAGGTCCAAATGCCTCTTTAATCTTCCAACCAGTACCATCCATTTTTGGGGAAAAAACCACAGTGATTGAATTGGGGATTTTTTAAGCAGGTGTTTAATGGAGGGAATGGAGTTTGAGAAAGACTGTGTGTGATCTTGTGTGTGTAAAATTAGGTCTGGTGATATAAATGCATGGGAGAGTATGTAAAGGACCAAATTACCCCGCCCCTCATACTACTTAACGAGCAAAATAAACAACCATCCAAGATAGGGACGATTTTTTTATCGTAGTTGTAAACGATAGGGACGACTGGTGGAGTTATTTTGAGATATGGACGAAAGTTGATGTTCAGTGCAAACGATAGGGACGAATCTTGAATTTTTTTCAAGTTTTATTAAATAGATTTCTTGAGAGGTTCTCAAAAGGTTTTTTGATTCAAGAACTATCAAATGTTTTTCCTCTCAAACCAAACGGATAAAGAGTTTAACATAACTAGGCGAAAGTTCGAAAAAGACATTTTGCCCGCTTGAATACTATTGCACGACTCGACCCACTAACCAAAAACAATTTCCGTTCTAAAAAACGAAGTTGGTAATCACTATCCTCTAATCTGAAAGGCTAAAACAGTAGAACTCAACATGTTCTATTTAGAGGCAAGCGTGTCACCACACATCTTTCCCTTTTCATTTTGTCCTCACAGCTGTCACATTAGCGCCAAATCAGCACAAAACTACTAACAAAAATACCCATTCACTCATGACATACCAACTCTTTTTTATTTTGGCCCCGTCACTATCTTTTATTTTATTTTTTCATTTTCACATAAATTAAAATTCATTTCATTCAAATAAAAATTACCAATATTTAAATAAAAATACACTACAAAAATTAAAATACATTCTTAAACTAAAAATGTTTTTAAAATTTACAAAAATTAAAATTTTTAACCAAAAAATAATAAATACAAACCATAGGAGTAAAAATTGTATATATAATATTTAAAAATAAAATAAAAAAACATACAACTCTTTATCTTCTTCTTTCTTCCTCAAGATTCACAAACACCACACACACCAAAGATGCGCACACACAAAAAGATAAGTAGTGGCTACTTTCCACTTTTCAACGGTTCTATTCTCCACTTAGGCTCGTCGAAGACTCGTTGGTTAACCAACGAGGTCACGGCGAAGGGGGGAGGGGAGGTGTCGGTCTGGCGGCGAAGGCCGGCCGAGCCTGCCAGCAGGGCACGACGAGGGGAAAGCTGCCGTGACAGCCTTGCCCCTTATAAAGCTTTTGATAGTGTGTGGGTCATGGTGTATAATATGTTTATTGTTCATTCATTTAGGCAGAACAAACTTTTGCTCTTGCAAAAGAGGCATGACTAATTTACAAAGAAACATGGTCGTTACTTTCAAAATTAAGTTCATTGATAGTTAGCTTGATATCAACACCAAACCTGTAACATGGCCTTTTCCCCTCTACATAAGCATTTTACTTGATTGTGACACAGGTGTCCTGAGTCTTCAATGCATTATAGATTAGCTATTTTAGTGGTGAAAATGTAATAGATCATTTGGTAGATCAAGAACTATATGTGCTGGATTTGAAATATCGACTGATAGGTTAATGCCTGTTACTAAATGTGTTGGAGGGTCATTTGTCATGTATGCATCAGACAGTTTGTAATACGATCATTATCAGCAATGAATGCAGAATGGTCACGATGCTAACTTGCCCCATCAAATATCTAAAATGTGACGAGTCATACCTTTGAGTTCTCTTCCAACGTTGTTGTCTCATTAACAGCACGGGAAGACAGAACGACACGCATAAGCAAGGCCATATTTTTTTAAATGTTAAATCGACTACTGCATCAACAGTTTTCAATCCAAAGTATCATCTACAAGGGTAACATGTTAACAAAGACGTTATATATTTAAATTTGAATATTAGGACATGTACACAAGAAAGAAAACATTCCCAACTTTATTAAGTACATATTCTTCATGTTTTCTACCTTAAAACATCTAATTAAACAATCTTAAAGAGTATAACAATAATTAAATCAAAAACAGAAAAAAAGAAATCCAAATTTATAATCAACAACGAAACCACTCACCTTTAGGGAGTGTCTTGAACAACTTGTTAAAATAACATAATTTTTCCTACCCATCACCAACTAACTGCAACCGGACTTCCGACCGTAAACTTGCCGTCTGTCCACTCGATCCGACCAAACACATTTGAGTTCACCGGCATCGAACCAACTGTAAATGTCACAGTATATGTCTTCTTCTCATTGACTTGGCTAAAAGTCAAAGTATTAGGAACCACAGACATTTGTACTGTTTTACTATCCGAAAATGTGGACACTTTGTAAGTGGATGAAGCTGAACCAACATTGGTTAAAGTCCTAGTGTGTTTAACTACGGTGGTGCCGCCACTTTTGCCTGTTGAATCCGATGGGACAACAACCGCAAAAGAAGGGTAGTTAAGATTACCTACCGAATATGTTTTCTTTGGGTCGCAGGTGGTGTTTCTTTTGGTCACTAACTGTGTTTGGGATGCTGTATAGTTCAATGCACATAGGAAATCAAAGTAATCATCGGCAGTAATATCGTATATAAGACCAGGGTTAACGGCAGATACCGGATCTACGTGTCCTGCACCGTGATCAAACGGTGTAGACGGGTTACCTGTAGCAAGATCTTGGAGAACTTTACCGTTTTTGTAAGATGTGTACGAGGTTGTCATTAACGCGGATTTAATCGCTGCTGGACTCCATTCCGGATGAGCGGCTTTTAACAAAGCCGCCAGTCCGCTCACATGAGGGCAAGACATCGACGTGCCGGATATAATATTGAATCCAACTCGTCGAGTGTCATCCGCTAGTCCAGTAGGGCCAACAGCCCCTGTCCAACCCGCTAGAATATTTACACCAGGTGCCAACACATCGGGTTTAAGAATCTCCGGGGTGATAGTGTTGGGCCCTCGTGAACTAAAGGAAGCCACAACCGGGGACGGCTGGATCCCCAGTTTAGTCCCCTCAAAATCAATAGTGGCCGTTGGATTAGGATCTGAAATGACATACTTTCGGATCTCATCCCCGGCCTTTTGCCCAACAGTTGTAGCAGGCAACAAATGCGCATCCGCCACCAACTCCTCACCATTAGCAGCTGTATTCGTCAACACCATACCCGCACCGCCAGCCTCCTTAACAACGGAACCCTTTTGAACCCTAGCATTAACCCCACGGTCACAAAGCACTAATTTACCCTTAACCTTTTCAGGAATTAAAGTACCAGGCATACAAAGAGCACCACTAGTGGAATTACTTGCATTACCTGCATAGACAAGTGGCAGCATCGTATTGGGCAGTGAGGGTCCTCTATACAACGACACACCAGAATAGTTTTTCCCATTGCCTAAATTAACATACGCTGGAAAATCACGGTCTAAAGTACCAGCACCAACGGTTGTAATCCAAGGTGACACGTTTGACAAACTGAACGAAGTGGGCCCCGCATTACCTGCTGAACAACTTACCAAAATACCCTTCTCCATTGCTGCATACGCTCCTATTGCCACGCTGTCACGGTAATAATCCGCAGTTCCACCCCCTAGCGACAAGGACAAAACATTCACGTTGTCGCTAATTGCCTTATCCATCGCGGCTAATATATCCGCACTAAAACAACCCCCCACCCAACAAACTTTATACACCGCGACTCTAGCGCGTGGAGCCATCCCACGCGCTGATCCAGTCGCGTACCCTAATAAATTCGCACCAGCAACAACTGACCCTCCAGTTGTCGTCGACGTGTGGGTCCCATGACCATCGTCGTCTCTAGGAGATCTATTCTCCTTAGACTCATCTATAGGACCCAAAGTCGCTTCATACCCTCTAGCAAAAAACCTTGCACCAATCAGTTTCTTATTACACGCGCTAGCAGTAAAGTTAGTCCCCGTTTCACACGCGCCGTTCCACGCGCTAGGAACAGGCCCCATACCAGTATCATCAAAGCTTTTACTCTCAGGCCAAACACCAGTATCCAACACACCAATAATGACGTCACCTTCTTTATCAGACTGGGGAAACAAGTTACCGTTTTGTTCAAGTCCGAGAAACTCGGGTGTACGTGTCGTGTGCAACTCGTATCTTAGTTCTGGTAAAACCGACAAGATCCCAGGAAGATTTTCCATCTCTTGGGCTTCTTGGTCGGTTAACCTAGTTGAGAAACCATGGATAACGTTGTGATAAGTGTAGATCATTTGTGCAGAATCTGATACGGATTTGAGTGATGTGTCGTACCATTGAGTGTGATCTGAGTAAGAAGTTGGCATGTGGTTTTTTGACATATGAATAATGTATGTTTTTTTGTTGTTTTCATCTTCATCTGCTGTTGATACATAACAGCAAAGGGTTGTTGTTAGGAATAAGAAAATGATAAGTTTCATCATTTTCTTTTTTGATGTGTTGTGTGATGAAGGAAGGTTTATTAAAAGTAACTAGATATTGATATGCATATATAGAACAGTGAGGAGAAGGTGGTGGGGACTGTGAATGATTGCGTTAAAACAAAAGAGATGACAGCTTTTGTTTGTATGATGAGTGTTTATGAAGATGGAGATGTGTATATATTTCTATCTTGTATGTTCTTGGTATGGTTAAACATCCCTGTACCTTACTCTTACCTGTTAACTCTGATTAAATCTAAACTAGTACGAGTTTTTAATTAGTGTTTAAAATAGTGATTTGTGTTAGACCATTGTTGATTTTTTTGTCTAACACGTGTTGGAGGGACTTTTGTCTTTTAAATTGGTTGTTTGCTTTACTGTTTGCTTTCTTTAACTAAAAAAATGTATGAATTATGAAGTGAGTGATGAAGGAAATTACATATACTTGATTTGTGTAGAATATAGCCTTTTGAAAATGTGTTTGGTTCTAGAGAAAAGTTGATGTACGAGACATGTGTTTAGAATTTGGCGCTTTAGTTTGCTAACTACGTTATCGTGTTCATACAACTCTTCTCGAGAGCTTCTTTCCACAATTTAAACTTAATGGCTAACACAAACACAGCTAACCCGGACTCTATGATTAGATAGACGTAAAGGTGGCAAAACAGGCGGATGAACGGGCACGAACGGCGAACTGAACGGGTAATGAGCCAAACAGGCTTAAACGAACGCACAATAAAAAACACTAAATTAAAAATAAAAAGTAAAACCGAAACCGGACATCGCCTGTTGTTTAAATGACGTAATCAACAAAACGGTTTTCTTAAAAGTTTCGTCCAACAAATAAGTCAAAATAGCCAAATATATATAAGAACGTTAAGTCGACATACAAATGCAGTTATATCATAAGATAAAAATAAATAAACAAAACCATACACTTCGAAGTGAAATTAAAGTTTAGAACACAAGCACGAGTTGCAAATATCTTATAGCTACAAGTCTTATAATAATAGTAATAACTTAGACAAAAAACCAATAGTAATAACTTTCATCATCTAAAGTCACAAAGTTAATAGCAACACCTTTTCTTCCGAACCTTCCACTTCGTACACCCTGCAACAAGAGAAAAATGAGTTTACTTCCAGTACGAGGTATGAAAATTTACTTCATGTACGAGTTTGTATGTTTGTATCTACGAAACGTGCTCTTATTTAAAATATGTAGAACCATTTGTCTGATACAGATACATAAGCTAATTATTATCCAGCATATGATATTGTTAGACCACCAAAAGTATAATCTAGCATACCAAATAAAAAACTACTTCAGTTAATGTTTCACATGATCTGTACAAATTGCAAGTCTTTTGGTCGAATATATAGCTATAAAAACTGGCATCAGACACAATACTTGTGGATGTTAAACTAAAAGATAAAACAATGAAATTTACAAAATAAAGATTATAAGAAAAAGATATCAAACCACAATTACTCAAAATTAGAAGCTAATCACTTAATACCATCAATCCACTAAAGAAACCATAAGTCATTTAAAATCTATGCTATTAGTAAATTAACTTTATCACAGACTTATGCACAAGTAAGTATTGGTCCCTTGTAATTCGATATTACTTATTATCTTAAGTAATAACTATTACTTCGACTCAAGTGTGTTGTTTTAACATTAGATAAGAACTATGAAAGATTAAAACAACAATAAAGAAAACCGTTTGTTTGCGGAATAACAAAGTGGTTGAATCAAATAAAGAATCTATAACCCACTTTGTTTGCGGAATAACAAAGTGGTTGAATGACAATGGGGTTTGATCTCCTCTACTTAAACGTCTAACCAAAGTTAAAGTCTAAGCTCCAATCTAAACGTTCATATGCATCTTTGGCTATATGGTTTAGTTGGTATCGAGAGAGAAAGGTTTTCTAGAGTTTAAGCTCTTGTAATGGTTACCTTTCTCTCACAATGTACACTCCTTTATATAGGCAGTGTAAATTAGGGTTTGCATTTTGCATGTACCAATGCATCAGTTTATCCAGTGGGTGGTTGATGCCCATGCTGGATAAACAGTACAAAGTACATAATAAACTATTCTAGAAAAGATAAAGGTTGTACTTATATCTAATGTTTTAAAAACCGGTTTGACCCGGCCGGTTCAACCGGTTGAACCGGAAACCGGAGTATGACCGGTCCGTTGTGAGCCGAGTTTCGAATGAAACTCGAACCGGATTAAACCGCCGGGTTTTGATCGACCCGGGTTAAACCGCTGACCGGAAACCGGCCGGTTCAACAAAAATATAAAAAAAATCACCAGTTTATGTAATTGAATAAGATCCATGCGCAGTCTGGTCTAGATCGATCTATATAACTGTCAATTTCTTGAACCTTGACGTGATGAAGAGATCCGTCTTGAGATGATAGTGGTGGTTCTAATTGATGATTATAAAGATCTGTTGTTGAATATTTACTTTTGGTGTTTTGTTGAAAAAATAAAAGGGATGACTGATGGATGAAAATAAGAATTTGTTTATAGCTAGTTGATTTTTGGGACGACGAGTGGATGACAGCAAGTCAAAGAGTGAATTAAGTTTGAGGTGATGTGTGGGGTTTGTCTAAACTGCTATGAAAGTGAATATACAAACAAATACAGTACATGACTACTTGTTCCTTTATGTAGGGTGGGTTTTTTTTAAATTAAACCGGTTTGACTCGCCGGTTCAACTGGTTGAACCGGTTAAACCGTTAACCGGTCATTAAGCCGGGTCAATAAAAAAACCGGGTTTTAAAACATTGCTTATATCTAAGTATACAAGCAACCTACTTTGACTAAAAGTAATCTTTTCCCGCCTAATACAAACCATCATAATACTGAAGAGTCTTCAGTATCCTAGAGGAGATCGACATCATTCAGTTTGGTATTGTCAAGCCAAACTGAACTGAAAGCCCTTCTTCAGTCCTTGTTTTTCAACAACTAGACCGCCTAGTATTTGAAGCGAAGACTCCTTTGTCTTCTAAGTTCACTGGAAGGGGAGTGCTGAACTTTCTTCAGCTTTAAAGTCATCAGTAGGAACTTTGTTCCTCTGGTCATCCATCAGCAGACTGGCCTTACTGGTGAGCATAAAACACTTAGGGGGATTTTATATTCAAATCCTTGAGTTGCTTCAGGGTCAGTAAATATTGACCCAACAATCTCCCCCTATTAGGATATACAAATAGCCTAAGTCTAATGTCAGTAGTAAGTGAGTATAACAACTTCTTCTTACTTGCACTGAACAATTAATAACTTATAAACATCAGATAATCATTTATTCAACAACATTACAAATTACAACAAAAATTATTGCAAATGATTATTCAATTCTCCTTAGGC
This sequence comes from Glebionis coronaria, assembly GCA_025667525.1. NCBI lineage: Eukaryota > Viridiplantae > Streptophyta > Magnoliopsida > Asterales > Asteraceae > Glebionis > Glebionis coronaria. Next base: position 279,200,291 of record CM046880.1, on the reverse strand, counting down.
CTAAGTTCTTCAATGATGGATGTAGGTCCTCGTAATCCTTGGATTATCCTTGTGTTGTGATTATCTAAAGAGATAGAGAGATGTCAATTAAATTCCTTGAGTATTGAAGAAAATTGATTGAATCCCCTAAATAATTGTTCTCAATAAACCAAAAAATTCCAAGACAAAATTACACATAAAAAATTTCAAAAACACGTTTTTGAAAAATGTTAGACCGCAACACTGGATCGTAGTGGAGATCGTAACCTTAGATCGTGACAAGTGATCGTACCCTACTATCGCATCCAATGATCGTATCCCACGATCGCACTCCCTGATCGTACTTGGATCGAACTCTGATCGTACTAGTGATCGTACCCAACGATCGTACTCAGATCGTAATGGTGATCGCACTCACTATGATCGCACTCATATCGTAGTTGTGATCGCAATCCCTATGATCGTACTCAGATCGGACTCCCAGATCGTATTGCGATCGTACTCCCCTATCTTAGTTAAGTGATCGTACCCTAATTGTAACTTTGATCGTACTCTACAATCGTGGTGATGGATCGTACTCTGAGCTAAGTTAGCTATCGCACTGAGCAATCTTACCTTGATCGTAGTATGAATCGTACTGAAGGATCGTAGCGAGTTATCGTACTAACCAAACTTACCTTGATCGTAGTATGGATCGTACTAGGCAATCAGATTGAGGGATCGTACTCTGCAATCGTACTGATGGATACCAACTTACCACTTTTCTTGGACAGTACAATAACACAACCAATTCGAGATTCTAAGCCTAAAAATGAATCGAACACCCAAAATTTTTTGCGTTTTTGAGCGATCCAAGGAACCCAAATCACTAACACGAATAGATAGATGATTTTGATGACGATCAAACCACAAAAAAACACCAAAATTTTTTTTTGGACGTGGGTATGGATGATAAAAACACAAAATCAAGAACACAAGAACAAACCAAGGCTCTTGATACCATTTGTAGGTCCTCGTAATCCTTGGATTATCCTTGTGTTGTGATTATTTAAAGAGATAGAGAGATAGATGAAGATGTAGAGAGAGGTTGGAGAGAATAAAGAAAGATTAGATTAAATGTGTGAAAAGTGAATGACCAACCCCTCCTAACATGCTAGGAGGGGTATATATATAGCCCACCCTACATGTGGGCTATATGGACTATATGTTTACTAACTAGATCACGAGCCCAATACATTAATATATCGTTGGAGCGACCGATCCTTCATAAATACGTAAAAACGTATTTCTAACAATCTCCCCCTAAGGGAGGTCGCTCCAAGAGATAAAGTTCTAAATATTCTATATCTCGTGATCTATGCTAACTAAGATGTGACCGAGACTTTATTGGGGAAAACGTATTTCCAACAATCTCCCCCTAAGGGAGGTCACATCTTTTTACAAAATCTTAAACCTAGCATCTATGCTTGAGTCTTCGATCTTGTTCTTGTGAATATGCTTGATGTGATCTTTGACTTTAGTCTTGAGCATGTTTCCTTGCCTTGACCTTGTGCATTCATCACTTCTAATGTTCGCCTCTTCGTGACTTCATGTTCTACATACTTATACCTTTATAATTCTTGAAAGCTTCAGAGTTTGATACAGCGGAAGACTTGACTTTTAGGCTTTCTAGAATTGGATGAAGTATTAAGTGCATAAAGTATAAGCATATGGTGACGACTTCTTCTGGATTGTATACCGCAATGCCACCTTCTTGTTACGCTGCATAAGACAGTTAGCAACAAAACATATACACGGATGAAATGTCCTTGAACATTTCATTCTAATTCGGTAGCATTTTACCGCCGTTCGGTGAAGACCGTTGGACGATATTAAATATCGTACTTGTGGAAGGTAGCTTCAATTAAGAACCTCCTTGACAAGATTTCGCGGGTAAACCCTTTCTCTTTATTCGACCGTCCAAAGCTGACTGCGAACATAAAGAGTGAATCATTTAGATATAATATCCGCATGATTTGAAGCCGTCAATTTATGTTCCTGGAACAAGTGAAATTCAATTAAGAACCGCACCATCGTTGCTTTCCAGTTGTGATGAGACTGCTTTTATACATGGTCTCATCGTCCAAATCGGGCTTAAAATGCATAAAATATCATTAAAACTGCCAAATATATGCTCGTGTTTGTTGCTTGTGTATTTTAGGTACGGATATTGAGGAAATGGCAAAAAGATCACAAGAATCAATAAAAAACGAACACGGGAAACGAAGCCGCACAATGAACCGGACCCGAATCAAGAAATTCTAAAATGGTCCTTGAAGAATTGAAGATTGTCAACATTGGTCCCTCATTTTTGAAGATTTGGCAAGAAAGGTCCTCCATGTTTGAAGATATTACAAAAATGGCCCTTGAAGAATGCAAGTTATGCATTTAAAGTCCTTGTTTTAAGTTTGAGAATATATTGTGCCAAAATTGACAATCTGCCAAAGTTAATTACAAAGGAAATAGAAGTTTTTGCTGTTTTATATCAAGTGAAGAAATGATGGAAACCAAGGGACCTAAACTGCCAGACAACACAACTTATCCCCACCAATCAATCTGCCATGTCACCTCCACCAGCCACTCACATCTCACCACCTCACTCCCCCACCCACGTCACCTTCCACTACTTGTAAATAACTGATTAATCAGTTATTTAAGTACTTCCCTCCAAACACTTAATTTAAATTAACCACTCCCCAAATCAGATTAAACTTTCCCTATTATCCCCATAAACCCTAAAATTTCCCAGGATGAACAAAGATCAAAACAAAGGGTTTTTCCCTAATAATCTCCAGATCCTTAATTAATCTCTTTCTAATCCTAAACCCACCCACAAAGTTGATCCCAACCAACCCATGTGACATCCCCAGGGGTCCCCTGCACCCGTCACTTTCCCCAAACCCCAATACTAGACAAGATAAACGGCTAGATGGTATTCCTTGGTCCCTAAGCTCAAACAAACGTCCAAGATCAACTCTCAACAGCTGGAAACATCACATGGAGCCTTTATGACCAAGAATTCAGTCAAGACTCAAGGGCATTTTCGGATTTTTAAGGATTAGGGTTTTAGCTTATTATTATTTTATTCATAGCACTAGAACCTTCTGTATAAGCTTATAAAAGGAAAATGTGGCTTGTACATTTCCTTTTGTTCTAGAATTTTTAGCAAAATCTTGTAATCCCTTTTTATGAATATAAAGTTGGTGTTTTGTGTTAAATTGTAATTCCTTTTATTTTTTTTAAAAGTTGGTATTGATTTAGCTAAGTTCTGTGTTCCAAGTTTGTTATTTAAGTTCAAAGATTTTCAAAAATCATTCCTTTTTCAAAGTTTCTGAAAAATAGGGTGTTTTGATATATCTTGTTCCAAAAGTGGGTTTCCAGGTTTGTAAGTGTGTTTTGTGTAAGTGTTTTTGAAGGAAAGAATTTAAGGAAGGTATTTGAAAAAGGTTTAAAAAGTTGTAAAATCAGAAATATTGGTTATATTGTTTCTGCCTTTGTTGTTCTCAGCAGGAAAACACTTGAAGCTATTTGCTTGTTACCCAAGGATCAGCACATGCCCGAGCCTGTTTGGAGATGGCTATGCAGCCATTGTGGGACCTGGATGTGGGTCCCACAAGGTAAATTCCTGGTTATTCAGTTTTCAGTTTTCAAGTTGTGATTTATGAGATTTGGTGAAAATTTGCTTATTTGTTTGTTTTAACTGCTTGAATAGGTCTCTTATAGTTTGATATGCATGTTAGTAGTGATTAGAATCATTTTGGGTGTGATTTAAAAGCTTTTGGTTTGAGAAAAATTGATTTTCAGTCATTAAGGGGTGTATGGATTAAGGCTTAAGTTGGGTTTATTGACATCAAGCTT